>JAVYIG010000905.1:0-387500 GCA_035222895.1 Strongylocentrotus droebachiensis
CAACAAAAAAGGCACTTTTGCAGAAAAAAAAGGTACACCTACAAAGAGGAATATTCATTCGAAAATATGCATTTTGGGGGGGACATTGCTATATACCCATACATTGTGATAACATTATCAGGAATGATTTCAATATTTGTTTTTCTGTATAAATCACACAAGATATTGCTTATAAATAGCATCATACTTTGCAGTTGGTTGTGATCATTTGAAAATTTATTTGAGAGCGAGCGAAGGCACTTTTGCAGAAAAAAAAGGTACACCTACAAAGAGGAATATCCATTCGAAAATATGCATTTTGGGGGGACATTGCTATATACCCATACATTGTGATAACATTATCAGGAATGATTTCAATATTTGTTTCTCTTTATTCATCACACAAGATATTGCTTATAAATAGCATCATACTTTGCAGTTGGGTGCGATCATTTGAAAATTTATTTGAGAGAGAGCGAGCGAAGGCACTTTTGCAGAAAAAAAAGGTACACCTACAAAGAGGAATATCCATTCGAAAATATGCATTTTGGGGGGACATTGCTATATACCCATACATTGTGATAACATTATCAGGAATGATTTCAATATTTGTTTCTCTTTATTCATCACACAAGATATTGCTTATAAATAGCATCATACTTTACAGTTGGGTGTGATCATTTGAAAATTTATTTGCGAGCGAGCGAAGCGAGCAATGAACATTTTTAAAGATTTGTGAGGTCGCAGTGCGAAAAATTACATCTAATAACGGAGGAAAAACATATCCTGATAGGGATATAAGCACATTATAATAACGAAAGACTGAAAAGACCTTTGATAAGTGACATCTATAAATGCAAAGGTGAGACATTGAGTACTAAAACGTGCTGGAAAGAATCGAGCGGCGCTGTGGCTTAGTTGGTAAAGCGTCTGTCTAGTAAACAGAAGATCCCCGGTTCAAATCCTTATGCTATTTTCAAAAAAAAAGAGGAACAATCCTAACTCTCCTATTCAATACTACAGACAAATTTGTACAGGAAGAGGAACACCTGCATTAAAATGATAATTATCTTCTCCCAAAAAGAGGAATGTTCCTCGTTAATCTGAACAGTTGGCATGTATGCATTCCCATGTGTGTGTGTGTGTGGTGAAAAAGCGTTTCGTTCACCTGCTAATCATCCTTTGTCATAACGCAAATTGAATAGAAAAGTTGGTGCTCCTCTGGTGTAAGATATAGATTTGTGAACTTCTATATTGAGGTATTTTCAAATAAATGAGTTACAATGTTTTTTTTTAACTTCTTAGCTATGAGTTCCCTCATTAAAGGGTAATGGTTTTGTTATGTATCATGCACCAAGCTTTATTTGGTAAGACTTTGATTCAATAACAAAACCATTCCTTTTCAATGAGGGAAAATCAAAGCTAAGAAAATACATTTGGGGAAAAATATATAAAAGGGGAACAATTATTGTAACTCATTTATTTAAATACTTCAATATAGGAGTTGACAAATTTATATATTTTAGGGCAAAACCTAAACCAACTTATCTACGCAATTTGCATTTTGATAAAGGATGATAGCAGGTAAACGAAATGCTTTTTCACCACACACACACACACACACCTGAGAATGCTGACCGACAAAAGGCACTGCCCGGATTTGAACCGGGGATCTTCTGTTTACTAGACAGACGCTTTACCAACTAAGCCACAGCGCCGCTTGTATAACAATTCATAACCCTTGGCATTCAGTCTTATCAAGACGGTGTATATATTTTTGCCACAGTCCGTTTTGACGAACGCATCAATACAACATTCAAATGCAGATGACCTAGGCCTACCGGTAGTACTTTAATATAAGTTATTCTCTTGATATATACTTTTCATCACTTATTACGGTTCTTCCAATATCCAATATTTGTACTTGTATATACTTTCAAAATGCCTTGCCGCAACCCCATCATCGTAATAAAAATTCATCATCATCTTTCTCTCTCCTTCTCTCTCTCTCTTTCTTTCCCTCTCTCCCTTTGCTTTCGCTTGTACACTTACCAAATATATTTGCACAAATATTTCATCTTTATACCCGACTTAAAATTCTTTTTTCATGGTCCATAATCTTACTACATACAATGCCTCACAACATACTACTTTCCAACATCATCCAATAAAATTGTATCCATACAAAAGAGATATTTGACTTGAATGCAAAGAATAACAAAATCACATGATATATGAGGTTCGTGGTGATATTTATATGGCATATGTACAGGCCAATTTAATACAAAGCACAACTAAGTGTGATAACAAATGAATACATTTCTGCAAAAACTTGAATCTTGTAATCGACAAGGAAGTCATTATGAAAAAATGCAAACATAGAAAAGAGAAACAAGTGTTCCTATTGTACACAACCCTGTAAAATGGCTCCAATTGGCACCCCTAAAACTTGCAAGAGATTTACCTGACATCAGACATAGCACCAAGGAAGATACAACCAGCACTTGAACTTTTCAAATACAAGATGTACTCTTATCATATGAAAATTATGAATGTAATAGTATGTCAGTAAGAAATCACCCATTCATTTGAATTTGAAGGTAACTACACTAGAAGTATCGATAATGTTAAAATCAGTTTCATCATGATTCTCATATTTGCATCTCTAAACTTTACATTCTGACGTCATTTTGACATAAATACAAGTCATGTACAAGAAATTTTGGTCTGAACAAAGGCCCATAGAATCAAGGAAAGTTATCTTAACTTAACTACATGAACAGGCGTTTTAACAAATAAAACCTTCTACAGGGATTCGTGCATGTGTACACAAATTAAATAGTTGAAGATGTTACAACACGAAAGGGTCTTTCTAGAATAAAAATCATTTTGATTTTTTCTCTCCAGTTTTCATCATGTTATTAGAATGGAAGATACCATCCATTATATTGCACAAACTGACATCATGGTATGAAACCTAGGAATGCAAATAATCACATTTTCAGGGAATAGGCCATGAACTCGGACTTACATTTTGTGTGACCATTGTGTATCTTTAGTGCATCACAATTCCACTATTGAAAGACTACTGTTAAAGATAATAAAAAGAATGCCTCATATGAAAACCAGATCTGATCATTTCTATCATGAAATTTGCTGGCCTCATAAATCAATGTGTTAGAAATCAAAATACCACAGACCTGTATGTACACTAAGATATGAACCTGGCTGGGTATATATGGTAAATCTTGCTTACATTACATCACGGGTGGCCAACCCGCGGCCCGCAGGCCACATGCGGCCCCCGAGCTCTTCTGGTGCGGCCCGCGGAGCATTGAAGAAGTAATTATAAAAATAGCTCATAAATGAAATGCACCCCGCATATCAGCGATGAAATAGGGTAAAACATTTTCACACAGCTATCTCTATTTCCATAATTTGTTATCATCATTCACAACATATTGACTCGTTACATGGTTGACACAAAACTCCTCAATTTCCTTTCATTACATTACATTAACGACATTAACATCACTCGCCGTGTTAGTTTCAGTTTGTAATATATCCGCAAGCAGTAACGTTTGTAAATAAACAAATATTGTGAATCGAGAAATATGTTTGAAACTCCATACTTGTCTTAAAAACTTGCAACTCATTTCTCCCGCCATTGAATTTTCTAATCGTAAACTGGATAGTCCCCTTCCCTTTACACCGCATTCAATGAGATTTTTTTTTCTCACTGATTTTGTCGTTTGCTTGCTTGTTTTCGCAAAATTGCTGATGTGTACACGTATTGCATGAGTGTGTGTGCTTTTTTTTCGGGGGGGGGGGGGAGGAGGGGGAAGAAGACTACCTACGGCCAGCCAACTTATGCCAATCATTAGCTGTGGCCCGCCAGCTTTAAAAGGTTGGCCACAAAGGTTCTGTTGTTAGAAACATTCACAAATTTAAATTTGCCAACATCCAATCAAAACATGTGTTTTGTAATCCACTGAGTTAAGCTTATGAAAGTTTCTTGCAACATGTCTCTAGCTCTCCTTTAAAAATGTGGGAAAATAGACAGGTTTACAGGCATCAATTCTGTGTATCCAAACAGTTATGGAAGTATCTCACATATCAGGCCCCTAAAATGTATTCCTAGCATAATTTGGCACAAAGGCCTAATCTTGTTTACTTGACTGTGCATCAGAGTAATAGTAAATCATTCTAATGCTCCTCTGTTATGGGGATCACTAAAGCTGTTTCAAGGTAGACATTTCCATCCACTAACACATGTATTCGGTTTTCAGCCATCACTGTCTATAAATATAGCCTTCTCCTTCGTCTCAGGTGGCTGGTATACGGACAGATCAAGGTTAGAGATCCAATGACAATCTTCACATCGTCCATTCTATTCCAACTAATTTCATCACATCCATGTCTGCAGTCAGTGTATTGCAGATGAATCCGATCATGCTAACACTAGAGTTTTAGTTATTGATATGAAAATCATTTCCCCATGATTTTGCGCTTCTTAGCTTGAGATGGCTTCATGTTCGAAGGTCCAGTATTAGTGAAGAAAGTGCCACTGGCACTACTTGTATTGGTTGAACTACTGAGTCCTGCGGCTGCTGCTGCGGCCGCCGCGGCCCCTGCTGCCGCTGCTGCAGCTGCCTGTCCAGTCACAGTGTTACTATGAGAGGTAACACTAGAAGCTATGTTTGGGACTGAGGAGGCGCCAGTGCTTGTAATGTTTGCATTGTTCTGAGATTGGTTGTTTTCTTCCTTGATCTCTTCTTTGATTACGGGTCTTGCTGAAGCACTCTCGGAGCTCATACCTTCAACAGGCACGGGTCTGTCTCCAGGCTTGGGCTGAGTGCACAAAGCAAAGCAAAAGAAAATTATATTATATCATATCAAGACACTATCGGTATCTAAACAGTTTTAAAAGCAAGAACTATCCATGAATTCATTTCCAGTCTAAATGACTCAGTATCCACCTACATACCAATTGTTAACCAACTTCCTTATGTAGAGAAATGGAGATGAAAATTGAGGGTCAAATGATATGAAATACAGATAAGGGAACAATTTAAAATCTACATTACAAAAATATAGATACTGTAGTTTCATGTGATCACAAATAACTACCTTTAATTATATCAATGTAAGATCCGTTTTCTAGCTACATATTGAAACCTTATTCAAACCACACAGAAATATCTCTCATTTCCTGATTTAGAAGTAAAACAAATTTAAAAACAAAAGTGCTGACTTCAAATCCTCAAACTCAATCACTTGCTTTAAGTGCATGAATGAAACAATAATATATTCATAAGAACAAAATTTAGTATTATTCAAACTCCTGTGAGTTATGGTTTTGGTAATTGTACATTTTTTCTCGGTCAAGCTTTACAATTTTAAACCACAATGCTGATAAATCGTTTGTAAATTGTAACCAGACTCATCCCACACCCTAAAAGACCATTCTTCAGTCAACTGGATTTCCCCTCCAAGTACAGGGTTAATTTACATATTTTAATTCCCAATTCCTCCAAAGTAGATTTGTTATATCATTTCAGAGAAAATAAAAAGTGCTTTCAAAACTCTAGGAATTTCACATTAGACAGTAACTGGAATGGAGAAGAGGGAAGAGAAGTAATTTTGCTTACCTGAATGACTTTGAAAGGGAACTTTCGCGATAGATCACCCAGGAGTATGTCTACTCGTTTCCTCTGGAAGGCGGAGCTTAGTTCCTCCTTAGGTTTCTTCCTCTTCTTCTTCTCTGTTGTCAAGGAGATCAAGTATGCATCATCAATACAAAGAAATGTAACTTTGATTCAGTAACGTGTGATACATGCATAGTTGCATTCTCATATATCATCAATTTATTTGATTTAATATCCATCAATTTCCTCAACATTGACCAGGGAATCGAGAACTGAGCTTTTAAATGCACTTTGATTTATTTTAAATTTTGCCTTAAATGCATCAATTAAGATTAGTTTATATTACATAATTCATGAATGTTTTGTTCATACTAACAAATTTAGCAGTATTAAGAAATTTATAAATCCACAAATCCATGAAATATCTTTAGACGGATAATTGAAATCTAAACTAGTGTCATGAACCAAATTCAGCTTTGCTTGAAAAGACAAGAAAGTAGTAGTATTATTATGAAAGACATAATTATCCAATGACTTCACTGCACAGGTTCATATATCATCCACAAAAGAATAATAACATTCATTAAATTGGACTGCTTGTTGGAAAATGAATGTCTTACTCTGAGAAGCCAATAATCGGGGTAATAGTATATTTGTAAAGCGTTTAGAGACATTTGTATTAAGCGCTATATAAACATTAAATATTATTTTATTATCAACACTTTTTAGTAACTTCCTAAACCTCATCATTTACTTATTTGCGCCTTGTTCATTTTAGTTTCTATTTATATTGATCAATTTCGGCTTTCTGTTTCATTCTTGTGTTTTACTCTGATGAGTGCAAGTCGAAAAGCTTTAGTATGGCTCTTTTCAACGCTAATCTCCATCATTTACTTCTTCATCTACCGTAGATATACAGATGTAAGTAAGAAATGCAGTGTTGGGCTTCATGCTGCACTGATTTCAAGTGATAGGCAAGCAGACCGGTTGTTACCTGTTTCATTATCTTTCTCTTTAAACTCCCACCAGTATCCTTTACTTGGGTGGTATCTTGAGTAAGACAGGGACTCTTCAAATGCTGACCGGATATTATGAACCGCTGTTGTCTGTAAACATAAAAGAAAGCAGCAAACTTAAAAAAAACAAAGGCTAGTTCTAAGGAGAATATATCTTATCATAACCGTTTGCTGTGGGAGTTATTGAGGAAAATTAAATGCAGCATGGAGTATAAATGATTAAGAGCACAAGACTGAGGTGAAATACCATCATATTCATCTATAATGGAGTTTACAGGTATTTTAAACCCTCAATGTACTTGTATATCTACTGAATATATCAACATTAAAAACATTACATACACAGTATAATAGTATATCCTCCTGAACTTTATATTCAATTGCAGATAAACCACAAATTTTCTGAAAGTAATCTTGATAATGTGACATGTAAGGTACAAGAAAACATCAACTCCTTGACAAGAAATTCCATTATCTAACCATTCTTGCATTGATGACTGCACAGATATCAGGAGCCTGGTAAACTCTGCCAGCGACGATGTAATAATCAGCCAATGGGGTGGATTCTTCCAGGGAATGGCGATGCTGTTTTCTTACGACATACAGGATTGGCTCTTGCACGTGCAGCAGTATATACTCTAACCCTGTCATTGATCTATGGATTGAAGGAAGATAACAAGAAATGTGTCAATACACAAAATTGTTAACACTTAGTTGTATTTTGTTCTTCTTGTAAAGAAATCCTTCCTTCTATTAATTTTTTTCTTTCTACTCTCCATTTCTTGTCAAGACTTCTCAATGTTCTCCCCTTACTCTTTTCTTATCTATTCTTGATACATTGCATTTCTTGTTTTCTACCTTAAACTTACATTATTATTTTTATGATAATTGAAAATATCAACATTGATTTTCCAAAACCGAACAAAGATCACTTTCTAAAAAGTTGACATATTTAAAAAAAAACATAATTAAACTAATTTACCACCATGTAAAATATTGAAGAATACCGTACCTTCAACACCTTTGGTAAGTATTTCAAACAGAACTTTTACTTTAGCATACAATGGGCAGAATCTAGGAACACAACTTACTTGAGTTGTTCTGTGCTCAAACGCTGCATCTTGATGATCTCATTGTTACATGTACGATCATAGAAAGGGTTGCTTCTATTGGAGAAGTAATCCATGATGTTAGCTTGATTGAGGTGAGGTATCCATGCAGAGTCGTGCCATGATATGTGCAGTGAATTATCTGAAATTGCAGGAAAATAAATATGGGGAAAGCAATGAGTTCTTGGTTCAAACTAAGCTTTCACTGATCATAATTTAATAGTAATTCAACTAGTTTAGAGTTCAGTTGCAAGCTACAAATCTGAAATTAAATAGCTCTTAGTTTTCATTTAGTTACAGTTTTACCACTTCAAATCGTCCAGATATACCTCCACCTTAACTAAACTAACTCTGCATAACTGGTATATCTCAAGTCGCATGAATCAAAATTTCCATAAGTCATCTCAATTTTTTTTAAACGAAACTATGCAAAACATGTTTCATTTACACTTCCTAAATCAAATTTTAAATATATGTCAAACTAGTTATATTTTGGTCCCAACAAATTTGGCTTATGCATGATTAAGTGTATTTTACATTACATTCCTATCAAATGATCTTGAAATGGGTGCCTGATTTTGAAAAGATGTACTCAATACTCAACAACCATCTGTACTAACTCATGTGAAAGAGAAAATCACAAGAGAATTGATACTAGCCACTGTATTTCTGACAATTCACAACTTCAGAAATGAAACCTCAATACCCTTCATCAGATTGGTATTTCAAATCTATATGTTCAGTATGTAATTTGTAATGTCATTGTCAGTTAATTCTACTTCTCAGACTCAGTCCCATTTCTCTCATGAGCTCATTTAATATGCGTTATTTGTCCACAAGTCAACTCCAAACAATTTAGACACAAGCCAAATCTAAGAAGAAATTGTCCTAAAACATTTAATTAAATGATTTTTGCCTTTGAAAAAAGAATATGTAGCTAATGCCACTTAACGATGGTTCCCCCCTCCCCCCCCCCCCCATCAATTTCTAACAAAACAAGACATCACTGAATATGTGCACTTTGGGGGAATATTTTATTGAATGAGCGCTAGCGGTCAGGACACGAGACTATTGTGTCACACCCCAGGAGGGTGTGGGTTGGCCTAGCATTCTCTTGGTCAGCTCTCTGTCTTCGCCTACTAACTGGCTCACGCAGACCTAGATCGAAAATTCCTGTCTCTTTCGTTTGTTAGCCTCTGATTTTGGTAGGGTCGGCACCTCTCTTTAAAAACAGAAACCGACCATAGGCGCTACGGTGTAGGTTACGTGAATTGATCTCTCCACCAAACTTGGCCAAACTTACGCCTAAATTCCATATTTCACAGGATGCATATCTGGTGCATCTCATTTTGAAAATTAGGCCTAGGATTATATATCAGTTCCACTTACCAACTTGACTGAAATAATCTGATTAATGGTCCCTTTTAAGGAAATTATGTCTACACAAAAGGCAAAATGATTATGAAGGAAAAAACTGTGCACGTCATTATGAACTTGTAACTTTGCTGCTTTCTTTTCATGTTTACAGACAACAGCGGTTCATAACATCTGGTCAGCATTGTCTTGACACGTCCCGATCACTAGCGCTCAATACCTATATAGACTATTCCACTAAAATGCACATCTGCCAAATTAAATGGGCAGCCATTAAATGACTTTTGCCTTTGAAAATAAAGTGTATAGCTTATGCATCTCGATTATGGTTCACCCCCCCCCCCCCCCCCCCCCCCCTCTCCTTGTGCAAATGATAGAACTCGGGTCACTTTAGAAAAATTGAAAAGAAATATTCAAGGTTAGATATAAGAAAAAAAAAAATTAGCAATAGAGTCGTGGAACTGTGGAACGGTCTCCCAGAAAATGTTGTGGCAGCGCAGCGCATTTAATTTTAAGAATAGACTTGATACTAGACTAGGTCTAGTCCACTCCAGCAAAGCATAGAGAGTCAATGCTAATGCGTATTGACCTCTAGCACTGCATACATGCTGTGAGGCAGGGACCTAGAAGTCTATACACAAATATACACACCACACAATATCACATAGACTGTACACAATTATGTCGATGCAGCTGTAAGCAAAGTTTGACACTAGACTTACAATTTGAATTTTTAAATTATTCTTTTTAACATCAGTAAGTTAAAAAAAATGTATTTTACTGCTATTTAGGTGTCATCAATTGTCACTAAAGACAGTACTGATTTTGAGTGAAATCAGTTGAGTTTTGTACAGTGGTGTTTGAAATGTTGAGAATCAAAAGCACAGCTTTTACTACACAGCCAGGATAGTGATGCTCCTATGTGTGGGTCTAGTCACTGGTCAAAGAATGCAAGCCTTTTGTATGAGCCGGTCTAGGACTAGGTGTTGTCTATCGTCTCATGTTATTACACAACCTCCTCCCTCCACAAGTAGCAGTAATCATGGAAGAATCCTGGATCGATGAACAGGCTTAGACCTACAGTACAACATCGTGTATTAAAGTAAAGTAAGTAAGTAACATAACCAGATAACAAGACATCAATTTCAACACACCGGACTACAATTTATACAATAACACAAGGTAAATTGGATTTGTAAGTCAAAAATAACATAGATCTTTATTAAGATTACCACATGTATTCATAAACTAAATACTCTTCGCTCAATAAGTTGTGACAAATATTAATAAAAAGAAATTTACCGTCGGTCGACATTTTGCCACAAAAATGAACAGGCGCAGAGCTACAGAGTCGGGCCAGCAACACTTTTTTCAGTCTATAGAGGGCGCGAAATGTACTAGCTAGCAGGGGGGTGCAACTCCGCTTCTGCATCCGTCTAGCCATGGGGAGATTTTGGAGGGTCAAAAAGTGCGCGCTGCTTCCACTTATCGTGTATTAGCCTATGAAGACGACAAATTTTTAGTGCACCAGCGAAATGGGGATTTTGGACTGCGCGCAGCGCGCAAAATATTTAAATTAAAATTTTGAATATTCATGAGCTCTTTTCCACTTATTAGCATATTATCGCAATGAAAAAAAGACAATGCGCATGCGTTACTATATCGACAGAATCCTAATTGGGCCGGATAAATGTAGAACAAAGGTCAGAGTTGGGGAGGTGTGTGGGGAGGGGGGGGGGGGGGGGAGACTTTTAAATGGTTGACTTAGTTGGGGCCACAAACTTCACTGTCACCAGGATGGAAAGTACATTTTAAAAAAATCAGTTCAGTTAAAAGGCAAAAATAATGACCCCATTTCACTCAATTCATTTTTTACCTCTTTTTTTTGTTCGTTTATTAACTTAAATATTTTTTAAATCAGACAAATTGCACTGATCATTTAGCCCACTTAACAAGTGATATTTTCACATTTTTAGTGTCCAATTAATGAATCATTCTCACCTCGACTTCAATGATCTTCATATTGTGCCCCATCCCCAATGAAATTTCAATTTTGTCTCGTTCTTTTCATTCTTGCATTCGTCGCCACTGATTTTTTTTTTAATTCCCCCCCCCCCCCCCCCCAACAGTAACATTTTCAATACAGGGACCCCTTCTAATAGTGACATTTCCATAGGCTCTATTACCCCAATTACCTATGCTTTCATCATTTCGGCATCGACTTATTCTTTATTTAACCCCCCCCCCCTCATCTTTATTGTAAACCATTTTTTTATACTGCATTTATTCATTAGTCTTGCCCACTCTCTTGTTACATTTCCGCTTTCTCTCTCATTAGGAAAGATGGTTAAATCTATCTCGCTGATGCCAGCTAAACAAACATCAAAAGGTCGAACACCATACTCAATTCTACACAGGACTGCATCAGCCCCCATCTCACCTCAGTCATACAGCATTATCATTACAGAGCTAGTGCCTACATCATCATAATCACCAGCATCATCACATATATTTCACAAAATAAGAAAATGAAAAGAACAGAATTCAGCAGTATTAACTGATTTATTAACATTTATGAACTCATTTATCAACATATTTTGTTTCTATAAAGTCTTTTTAAATCCAACATGACATCAACAAAAGGATGAAAAATGGATGGGGGGGATGCTGTCTCTTGAATTCAAATCTTTCAGTTGTAAAAATTTACTGTAGATTTTGAAGAAAAAAATATTCAATAATATCAACATGCTATTTTATTATGTAAAGCACAGGTATATACTAAGTTTTATGAGTACTTTATCTAACATTGGACATTATTATTGTTGTTTTTACCACTACCTATATTATCATTATTATTACTGCTATTATCATGATCATTATCATTATTGTTACTATTTTTAATATTGTTATTATTATTAATATTAATTATATTAATACAGTCTTACTATTGAACTACATCATTTTATCCCCCCCCCTTCAATTTACTATCCAGTTCAGCATATCCCTCATATTGTTGTCAGAACTTGACTTAAGATTAAATATCAAAAAACTATGTTACATGTACACGCATTTAAAAGAACAAATGATTACTTTCATGATCCTCGATATATCTTCTTCTTCTTCTTCTGGTAATCTTCAAAAGGCGTTGTAGCCTATCACGAAGATGAACTAATACTAAAGATTACAAGTGGTGTGAGGAAGACAGATTGTTTCTAAGTGGGATAAGGAGAGTAGATGCCTCAGAAGTAGTCCCTGGCAGTTCTCTGGACTGTCAGCATGCACTATATTTGCTGGAAGTCAGTTCCATTAACTTTGAGACAGAGTGTTGGGCAAATGCAAACTTGTCTACCTATGTCGCTTCTGGCTTGGTGCAACTGGAAGGTCATGTCATGGTACTTCCTGCTCGTGATTTGTTAAAGCCCGTCTGTACTAGTTTGGCCAGGGGGATAAGACCACCCTGCAAGGTCACTGACAGGTGGTTATCTCATCAAATCAGCTCTCAATTAATATAAGAAAAAGAGGATCATGGGGGACCAACAGGCACAGATTATTAGGCATTGTTTGCTATATAGAGGGCGCAAATAGCTATAAGTAGTGCAGTAGGAAAATTTTCAAGGAAGAGCGGAGAGACCATTGACTATCTTGCGCACCATTCCCAGTCTTCTTGCAGAGTGCCTTGTAGTTGTAGATATAGTAGGCAACTAAAAGGTGCTGATCATCTCAGTCAAACTGCTGCTTCTCTTGTGGTCCCCATTGTGAAGAAGCGTCCTGGACATCTGAGATGTTGTAGGGATCCCAGACACCGGAACAGTTCTCAAGATGAGGGTGGACTAGGGACTTGTACAAAAGAAGCCTGGGTATCAAACCTTCTGGACAACCTGAATAATCAAAACAAAAAAAGAGAAATCAAATAAGATTAAAACTGCTGCATTATATTGGATTTTCAAAAATAGTACCTCCCCACTTTTTTTAGGTCTTGCATTTTAATTTTACTAAAAAATGATAAACGTATGTCTATCTGAGTGATAGGGCCTTTTTTAAAGAGAAGAGTAAAGGTTTAGATGTATTTCCAATTATTTTAAAAGTAATTTCCAATTTATTTTAAGTCATTATTTGCTAGACTTTTGTGAACAAAAGTTTGTTAGATATAATGTAATATTTAGGAAAAAATGCCTTTGAGTATGTCTTTTAATATGCTGAGAGAAATAAACTGTAGCAACACCATAGTTTGTCACCTAAATACAGCTAGAGAATAAATGAGAATTACAAGATATAATGCAACACAAGATGACAGTTCCCCAAATCTTTGTATATAGTCCAAGTCGAGTGCGATGTTCGCATGGGCTTAGATTATACAGCCTGAATATTTTCGAACTTCATACAAAAATACCTTGCCAGAGTTCAACTTAGGTGTCTTGTTCCTGATTAGATCTACACCATAACATTTGATGATCAGGTCCTGGTGCTCTTTGTTGCACTTCTGTGATCATTATCTGCTTCTTTGTTCCATAGGATCTACAATTAAAAGAAAACAGAAACTTAGTAAGGTTCCTGCTAGTATCAAATGCATGCATTAGTTATCAGTTTATAACTTTGTTCATGTCCTTTAGAGAAAGAAATATCCATGTCTATGTAGGGTTGGATCCAGAATTCTCACCAACATAAAAGGGGTGGCATAAAATCCTGAAAATAAACCAATTATTTCAAACAAGGCACAATGACATAACTAAGAGCGAAATCAGGGGAAGTGGGGGGGGGGGAGATACCTTTTTGTTTTGTTTTTGTTGTTGTTGGTAGATCTAGCCTAGATCTACATTCAAACTAGTCTAAGCTGAATCTGGACCTGGATCACAATAATGACACATGCGCAGGACTAGTCTAGTAGTAGTGGAGCAAAACGAGCCTAGACCCATGGCTATGGAAGTCTTTGCTAGGCTATGGCATAACACAAGCTATAGATCTAGATATAATTGCCCATTTTTGATATTATTAGTAGACCCTACTAGGGGGCTTTAGACCTAGATCTAGACCCGTCCCTAGAGGTCTATGCCACATCTGAATAAGGGGGCACAGAATGATTGTGCACCCCCCCCCCCCCCTCCATAACTTCCACATTGTTGACCCACCTAAACCAGGCATTTATTTAGTCTTTTTTTTATTAGAATGCATTAGATCTAGGCCTAGGCCTAGAATCTAGCCCTAGATCTAGGCCTAGATCTAGTAGATGCGGGGTTAAATGCTGTTTATACTTAGTTAAGTGCTAGATCTAGACTAGACGGTAGACCTAGCCTAGCCTAGGCTCTGCTTAGCCCGAATTTTTCTGTCTCTTTCGTTCGTTAGCCTCTGATTTGGGTAGGGTCGGCTAAAGAGAGGAGCTGACCCTACCCAAATCAGAGGTTAACGAACGAAAGAGACAGAAACATTCAGGCTAGACTATGCTATGTATTACTAGCCTAGAGGTCTAGGCTTTTAAGTAACACACTGTAAAGTTATAGCCACGCCAGCTCGGGAAACGCAGTCGCTTCTTGGTGGAGTGTTACAGCCGGCTAGCACCGGCGAATTGAAAATCATAAACCGCTCGACGAGATCTCGTCGGCTTGGACTAGCAATGAGCCATTTGCGCAGTCAAAAACAGGTCCACATCTACGACCGATTACCAGGCTATCGGTTATCAAGCTATGAACTGAACTTAAAATTATGAGATGTGCTCTAATGAAATAACCTACGGTAAAATCCTGATTGTTTCTAAAAATATTACCGTCGATGACTTATATTAGAGTTCATTCAATCAGTTAATATTCTTTGGTCAGAAGAAAGAAAAGAGGATGGGGTAGGGGGTTAACCGGGTAATACGTTGTGACAATGCGGAGAGCCCCTCACTGCAATGACGAACACATCACAATCATTTCAGAGACCTTCACACAAAATGGATCTTTACTTACTTTTCTTGATATCATAGGGTATCACTTCGATGTCAATGTTCGCCTGAAGATTTTCTGCTTCACTGAGATGTACTTGACAAACTTCTATTATAATAGAAATTCACTTAAAAGAAAAATGTTTCATTGTTCGTAATTGAATAACTTGAAAGTTGCAGTTCATACAACCGCCATTTTCGTGGTCAAATCGTAGGGAATTCTGGGAATGCAAAAAATGTTTTATGCATGACCTAATACATAAAACATTTTGTCGATGGCCAATCAACAAACAGTAGTTGGCGTATTTTTTACGTCAGTGCTCATGAATATTCATTGACCCTCCAAAACCGTCGTTCAAATCGGACAAAACCCCCATAATGCATCCAATGCAAAACCTATGGAATGTCAAAGGTCACGATTTTAGTTGGCCCTCTAGTCCTCCTACGGAGGACATACTGTGTATGATCGAATCTCTTTGCTAGCTAGCAACCACCACTAGTAGAGGTCAGTGGCTACCACACTATATAGATTCGTCATACACATAGAGATATAATATCTCTATGGTCATACATGTACTATTTTGTTGAAGTTTGCAAATGACCCTTCTCAAAACTATACGTATTACGGGTAACACTTGCGGAGTTTAGCCATTTTAACATCTTATTTGATTATATTACGATAAACTATCTTGCCATGTAACGATGATTCACTATGCTCAAATTCCAACTATAAAGATAAAGGAAGCTTTTTATATATACAACTATAGGCTAGGTTGCCTGTGAATTTCTGCAGTCATAGCATGACTTGTGAAATTCAAAGCCAAATTTAAGCAAAATGCTATTTTCGTTTTGAATATATACTGCTGACCTATGAAATTGTCAAATTATTCGTTATATTTTAGACCGTTTAGATTATCGACAAGAAAAGAACATTGTCTGTTAACTTCAGAAAAGATCATGAGTTATTATACTCGAATCAAATATATCACAAAAAATACTTTTAAATGCCAGTTTTTAATTGAAAAGGGTAGGGAAAAAGTAGGTAAATCACATACTTTTTTCCTACCCTTTTCGATTAAAAAGCATTTAAAAGTATATGTCTAATGTGGAACATGTTTGTGATTATAATAATGAAATTTTGCCTCCCCTTACTTGTGTATCAAGAACAGTGGCGTAGACAGGTTCGTACACCTGGGGGGGATGACTCAGGGGCGGATCTAGCTTTTTGCTTTGGGGGGGGGGTTGACCAAAATAATGACGATGCGGAGCATCGTCCACGAGCCGCGAAGCGGCGAGCCGATTTTTTTTTGGGTGTTTATTTGAACTCCGTAAGTGATGTTTTCCTGGCATCTATTAACACAATGGAGACCATAAAAAGCAGTGCATGATAACGTCTTTTTAAATCAAGTAACAGTTAAATACACAGTTATATCCAGAGTTATCATGTGTTTGGTTAAGTTACCAGATGAGTTGAATATCTTCTCACAATATTTGCACTTGAAAGGGTTTCTCTCCAGCGTGCGTTCTTTTTTTTCTTTTTTTTTTTTTTCCTTTAACCCCCTAACCCCCCCGTAGATCCGCGCCTGTTTAATCTTGTGGTTATCTTGTGGTTTCCAAACCACAAGATAACCACAAAATACTTGTAAGATTTTCTTTTTTTTACCGTCTGAATTAACTTTCACCGTGTGAATGCGGCTAATAACAATAAACACAATTACAATAATGATGAGGATTATTGAATGAGATAACTTACACTTTGGCCAATTCAACACATACAGGCGGATCCACAAAACAAAGTGGGGGGGGGGGGGGTCATCCGCCGCCTTCGTATGTATTGGGAAATCAATCTATATAAGGACGCTGTATCCACTATCAGAGATCAGAGATTATATTATCCAGTACGAATTTACAAATAGTAACACAAAATGTGAAAGGCGTAAATATTCTTTAAAAAAATGAAACACCAATAATACCAAACAACAACAACAACAACTCTCTCGCACATTGGTTGACGACCCCCCCCCCCGGCCCTTCTGAAACTAATAGCAGGATAATAAAGAGCTAGAGAGAGAGAGACTCAAAAAGAGAAGAAGAAAGCTAAGAAATATTCACATCAATGTTCAGTTTACGTATTCATTAATGCCTCTTAATGCACCATAGAGCATCATTCTAAAGGTTGAACATTTTCCGGGGCGCGTAATCGGGCCCCACGCCGTAAAAGCTTCGCGCTCGCAATTTCGTATATTTCACCCCCCCCCCCCCTCCCCTTGGAAAATCCTGGATTAGCCCCTGCCCCCCCCCCCCTATGAAATTATCCTCGATCCGCACATGACTGTATTTTAATACCTACCCTAGTAACCTGAATAGATGACCTACATTGTATATATGCCTAATGACACGGAAAGCGGAAGTAGTTAATGCATGAAAAGAAACGTCACGCATGACTAATGAAGGTGCATGGTCAAGTTGATAATTATAAAACAATTAGTCCGGTAGAACCATTCACCGTAATTAGTCAGAATCCCGTTCTGAGGTCATGCAAGCACCATGAATGTTTTATTTTGCAGAATGAAGAAACCTTTACACTCATCGAGGCTTTGGCGTTTTGATGCCAAAGAGCATCTTCGATTGAATGACATGAAATATGATATTGCCCGTACATATGCATTTGATCCAACCAATCAATAAATATTATTTTATTTTATGTTTTCTACATGAGAGGACTAGGTTGTCCCATTGCACCAGAATAAAACAGCTATTATACATGTACTAACAAAACCTTTAATTTTGACTTAATACCTGAATATAGGCCTACATCTATAGGTTGCTTGTTCTGAATAATGTCAATAATTGAAATGTTTTAGTGTTATATTTCCCCCGCTAATTGAAGGGCTTCAATCGTTTTCAAATATGCCTACTGCCCTATGGCGGCGCTCCAGGGGGATGCGTACATTGCCCCCACTTTTATCAAGAATGTCCCTTTTTACATAGGAAAAGTACCGTCTTTACTTCGTATAAGTGCCCTTTGTCCGTTGTAATAGGTGCCCGTTCCACATTTTTACAAGTGCCCCTTACCAGAAATGGCAGATATTTTGTTAAGTAATTTTTGTTGATGATTTAACTATTACACTTTATTTTACTATAAATCTTTGTCTATACGAACATGTTATTATTGTGTATGAGAGTTGTGTCAATATATATATATATATATTAATTTGTTAAGTGACCCTTACCACCTTTGATAATTTCCCCTACTCAAATCTGTAAGGTTTTTTTAGTTTGACATGTGCCGATTTTCCTTTCTAATAAATGCTATCTTCCTTCTGATAGAGCCCCTCTTCCTTTTTTTTATAAGAGCCCCGTCCCTTTCCTATCTCATAAACGCCCTTTTCATCTGTGATGAATGCTCCCATTGAAATCTAATATATACTATAGGTCTAAGTGTCAAATTTTTATCAAAAAGTGCCCCTTTCCCTCTGTCATATTAGTGTCCCTTTTCTATTCTGATGTGCAATTTTTCATTTCTGGTGAGAGCCCATATTTAGGTAAACGCGAATAGTCCCTTACCATCTCTGATAAGTGCTCTTTACCCTTTTGATAAGTGCCTATGTTCCTTTATACATAACATGTGCCCGTTAATTAAAGCGACTAAGACCAACTTTTTCTCGAATTTTCCCAAGGTTCGGCCTCGTATAATAATATTGATGTAATCATTATGTAACGTACTGAAGGTCTTTTCAATCGTTAATGACGACATTGTGTTTAAAACCCAATCAGGATTGTGTTTCCTCTTTACTTAAGATCTAATTGGTCGCAATGGACCTCACAAATCTTAAAATGTTTGCTCACTTGCTTCGCTCGCCCGCAAATGAATCTTCAGACAGCACACCCAACTATACAACGTATGATGCTTAAGCAATATTTTGGAGCATGGAAAATGAGAAACAAATACTGAAATCATCTCCTCGTATCTGATAAAGTATTAATCACGATGAAGTGATATACGTCCATACATAGTATATTTTTGCTTTTAGGTTGTCAGTGATTTTATTTTAAGTAGCCTCTTTTTAAAGTGATGGATGTGAACCTCAAACAAACTTTGTTTGAAATTCCATCGAGCAGTTGGTAACATAAATAGGAAACTTCTTTTTACCGCCCACCCAAGCGGATCAAGTGAAGGTTGAAGGTTAATGTATCATTCATTAAATTGAAAGGACATTCTAATGATCACATGAAAGAACTCGAGAAAAAATGTCACACTGTTTTTCTTTCTGAGCCCAAGTTTTTACAATGTCGTGGGATATTTTGTATTGCGTGGGTTTACGAGTTAGTGTGGGAATGGTAGAGGGTGGGAGGACAAAGAACGGAAACTAATCGAATTGCCATTAACATCATGGGATCGCCCGCAGGGCGGCGGAGTGTCTTTCAAAGTAGGGGTGCACCCTTCCCCCCCCCAAAAAAAAGGGGCACTTCTGGGGCACCTACAAAAGAAAACCTCAAGCAAAAATATACAATTTGTAGACATTGGCATATACCCCAACATTGTGATAACATTATCAGGGATGATTTCAATGCTTGTTTCTCTCTTTACATGGTCGAAGAAACTTTGCAGTTGGGTGTGATGGTCTGAATATTTATTTGTGGGCGCGCGAAACGAGTGAGCAAGCAAAAATGTAAAGATTTGTGATTTGTCTCAGTGCGCAAAATTACATCTTATAAAGAGGAGGGGAAAACATTCATAGGGGGTTTTAAGCACAATCTAATCATGAAAAGGTCATAAGATCTTTAATGAGAAACATAATTGTATCAACTTTAAATGCGAGCAAGCATAGCGAATGAGCTTTGGGTGAAAAATTGCTCTTTGTCGCTTTAAATTAGGAGCACATTTTATGGTGAAAAGGAAAAGGGGGTGCATATCTAAAGTGAAAAGGATACTTATTAGAAAAGAAAAAGACCACATGTCAAAGTAAAAAGGGGAAATATCAGAGGTGAAAATGGGGCACTTCTCGCACCTAATAAGGGCACTCACCAGCGATGAAAGAGGCACTTATCAAATTATAAAGGACACCTCTCAGATCTTAAAAGAGGCAATTATAAGAGGTGAGGGGCGCTTATCAAAGATGATAAGGGGCACTGCTTGTACCTAAAAAGGGGCACTCACCTGAGATGAAGAGGGGCACTTGTGAGAATGAAAAGGACATAAACAAGTCAGATCAAAAGAAGTTGAAGATTATACAGAACAAAATGGTGAGATTTATCAACTGTTCTGGTCCAAGAACTCATGTTGGCTACAGCGAACTTTCTAAAGCTGGTTTTCTTGAAGTCGACCAAAGATCAAAACAACTCGTATTGCATCACGTGCATAAAATATATCATACTAGGTCGAATCATTATCGATCCAACTTCGATCTTGTTACTGACGTACATGATTATAATACAAGAAATAGCCGATTCAACTTTAACTTACCAGAAAGAGTAGGTAGTATTGGAAATTCGTTTTATTACAATGCCATAAAACATTGGAATTGCCTTCCCAATGGTGTAAAAGAAATAGTAAACTATGATCATTTTAAGAGGAAATTAAAGGAATACCTAATACTTGACAGTCAGAGAAGAGAAGTGAATGACATGTTATATGATTGAAATTTGTATTCTTCTGTCGGTTCATACTTTTTCATGTTGTATATACTTATGTTTTCGTACGTTATAAAAATTCTACAAATTCATCATTATTTTCCTCTTCTTCCTTCTCCTCTTTTTCTTCTTCTCCTTCTTCTTTTTCTTCTTGTACTTAATATCATTTCTATCATCAGTTTAATGTTGTTATTATTATTATTATCTTTAATAAGTAGTTCTTTTAATTTTCTTATCTGTCTGTAAATATTACTATTTTAACTTATTAATTTTATACATGTCTGTAAGGGACCCCACTGGAAATAAGCTCTCGAGCTTTCGTGGGTTATCCTGTTCAAGCTAACTTATTTCTGATCTGTTATTATTGTATATTGTTGTATGTTGGAAGCTTGTCGAATAAAAATCAATCAATCAATCAATCAAGGGGCACTATATCAGAGGTGTCAAAAGAGGCATTTATGAAAAGGGGAAGTGGGTCTACTATTAAAAAGGGGGCAGTTATCAGAAGGAAAACGGGCACTTATTGGATAGAAAAAGGGGCACTTATTAGAGGTGAGAAGTGGCACTCATCAAAGATAAAAGGGCCCTTATCAGAAGGGGAAGGGGCTTACAAAAGAAAAGGGTACTTGTTAAATTAAAAACGGGCACCTCACAGATTTGAATAGGGGCAATTAAAAAGGTGAGGGGCGCTTATCATAGGTGGAAAGAGGCACTTATATGAATGTGGAAAGGACATCTATTACAAATAAAAAGGGGCACTTACCGGAAGTAAATTTTACGTAGATTTCACAAATTATTAGATTAGTCACTAACCGATGACTATTATTAAGACTGCACATTGGACTGGATGCGTTATGCTTGCCCGCATATGAGCTGTTTATCGACATATTTTTGCTCAATACGTCACGATCAATGCCAAGTCAATACTTGAATGAATAGTATTTCTATTCATACAAGTCATATTCATGAACAATAATATAACAAATATAGCAGTTTATGTCGGCTCTAAATATACTTCCGTTTTCATTGATGGCTATCCCAATCAAATGATTGATCGAGATTGAACATGTTACCACGCATTCGGCAATGCTTAGGTCAATACCAGTTTATATCTTCTTTTTTTGTGACGTGTAGGTTAGATAATGGCATCAGGGTGATTTATCAAATTATCAAAGATCCTCGTCACCAATGTTCGGACATTCGTAAAATCAGGGGTCAACAATTTAAATCATAGCACCCTCGGCGGGTATGCTTGGTGCCTTCGAAAATGGCCAAATACTATCGGCCATCACCCCAGTGGTGTCCGACTGATCCAGCTTGTGTGATAATGCTTATATTATTCAAACATAGTCATTCTAGATTCGATGAGTTGACTTCGTAGTATCAACATCCTTACCAGAGCTCCGAGCAAAATCACCTTTAAACACACTAAAAAAAGAGGAACAAAATGTGTTTGTTAGTTATGTTGTTCCTCGTCTAAAATCAAGAGACGATGACTTTACTATACTCCCACTGTTTTTTTTCTTTCCTTACATTACTTCCCTTTTGAGATTGAAAAATAAACCATGAAGACGCAAAATATATATTAGGATACTGAACTCAGGGAAGAATTTGGACGTTGAACGACTCGAGGCAATCTGACAAAAGCGGAATGGCAAACATAAACGGGAACCAGTTCAAATTACTACCACAACAATGATAAAGAAATATATGGCCTGCTCTCGTAGCAAAACACGCGTGATTGTAAGCAAAGGAATCTCATGGCAGGGAAGTGATGAAAGTTTAATCTAAAATAAGACTAAAATACTTGTCACTGCCGCATTATACCATTAAAATAACCTCACAATCTCTAAAAAGTAACATTATAACCAGGCGCGGATCCAGGATTTCTTAGGGGAGGGGGCCCAACTTTTTTATTTTTTTGATCCCGAAAATTTGAAAATCGCGCCGGCCGAAAAGTCGCTCAGTGGGGGGGGGGGGGGGGGGGGGGGTAGTGAGCACATTTTTTTTTTTGGTCCTCAAAAATGCACCCCCCCCCCCCTTGAGCGCCAGGGGGGGGGGCCCAACCCCCCAAAAAGGTAAAAATCGCGTGATTTTGCATGATTTTTTTCTCAAGGGGGGGGGGGGGGCCGGGCCCCCCCCCCCCCTGGATCCGCCACTGATTATAACAATGACTTAGAATCTTTTGACGAAACACGGAAAATGACAGGCGTATAATCATTGGTAATGTAAATGGAGAGATATCTCTCACGCAGATGTCTTTGGAGTGAGATTGATTCAGCGTAGAAACTTGATTTGACGAATTCGCTAGCATTTTCGTATTATTGAGGGGCCTAAACAAAATATGCCCAAAACACAAAATAAACCGACAAACTATTTATTATTATTTATTCGGTTATTGTTTAAACATTTTGCCTTCCCAGTGATATTTAACTTTCATGTCATAGACCCTTGTCAAAGTCGCGTTATTAACGTTAAAATAACTTTTACTTACAGTATGGAAAGAGTGAGAGACAGTTCTTTAATTGCTGACTGTATACCATGACCTACGATTTAAAAAAAATACTCTTGTATACAACCCAAACAAGAAAATGTCCAGGTCTTCGAGAGCCTATAAAAAGGGCCTTCTTATCATGCCCTAACATGTTGGACCCTTTACAGCTACTTACATCAGATAAGCCAATGAGAACAGGGTTAATTGTCGCACTATAACGGGAGCCGTCAGAAAATTCGGACTCCCAAAGTCGGGTTGATTTCATCTCAAATCTAGCCCGTTTAAAGAAGTACGTCTGAACGTGCAAAACAAAGGCAACTCTCAAAAACATCCGTGGGGAAGTGGTTATCAAACGCCCCAAAAAAGATGTGTTAAGTTTCTCCTTCAAGTCCATGAATCAAAGTGCTTGCTGTTTAATAGAACTGAGGTTAAATAAGATTTGCCCTCATGCCTACACAGTACGGATCAAGCTCACCAAGAAAGGTACATAAATAGAACCATGGGGGGTAAAAGGTTCGTACCGTGGCCGTGCGCATAAGTGGATACGGGGATTTCCCTAAATCGCGTAATCGACTATATTGGTGCATTGCGAGGATATAAAAAGGGTCGATCAATGACAACCGAAAACAGTTCGCAAGCAACTGCTGTCAGAAGAAAGATACTGAAACATTACAACTCGCTTTATATTTCCAGCAGAAAGACTTCGCATATGATGACGTCTTCCATTATCAACAGTATTTTAGTGATAGTCATTATCGCTGCATCATGTAGTAAGTTGCCTGTTTAATTTTTAAGAATTCTTATATTGACCATAGTATGCTTATTAATGATAGCCAATGTATTTAAATGTTAATTACATAATATTGATTATGGGAATAGGCCTTTATCTGGGCTTGCTTCTTAGAATGGTTAATTCAAATCATAGAATGGACCTGCTTTCTCATGATTCCATAACCAAAGGGTATTTTCTCTCCTATTTATTATTATACAATATTTTTCTTCTCTATATGTTCTTTGCATTTAAGATAATTACAATTGCTATACTGACTTGCACAACCTGTGGTGAAATCTAGCTCATGCAATTAATTTGAAAGGGTGCGTTCTAACATGTTAAATTGTTTAAAACAAGAATTGACAGGTATCACTTAGCCAAAACATGTTCTTTCAAAATGATTGTGTATTGCTCAATGTTTTGAAATACCTCATTGCAACTGCTAGGCAGGTAAGATGTTTCGCAATGAACGATACAAACGATAGGGGAGGGGGAGAGAGAAAGATAGAGAGAGAGAGAGAGAGAGTAGTTAGGTAATGTCAACATATTCTGCTGAAATACTGATGAGCAATGTTGGACGCATACCGTTATTTGCATATCGTTGACTCTATCCATGTTTTACGCGCTGAGAATATGACATAAATACATACGCAGTAATCAAGTTTGTCTGTTCTTTATTTTTGTCTTTAGATATACATAGTGGGGCAGCATTAATACGTATAGACCATGTCATTTGTTATTCTTAAATATATGTTATGTTTATTGTCGAATACAAAGATGTAATTATCATCAACCTAAACATGTCCGTCTCTAGTGCGAGCGCAGGGTGGATATGAACTGTTCAAAGTGTCAATCACGGATATTTTAAATCACTCTCAATTCATCGATGAAATTTACTTGAATAGCTTGAATATTAAGAAAATAAATAGTTGTGCTAATTTGAGAAAATGTAACATTTGATAATTAATATTGCATGTGATTTTACATTCATTAGCGTATCAATTCGGTTCGATGGTTTGTGACATCGATTTTTTTTATTGTAGAAGTAGATTGATACTTCCAAGCTGCGATAAAATTCAAATTAGTTCTCATCTTTATGAACACACAAGAACAGTATGAAGTGATGACAGAATAAAATTTAAAAAATGAAAGCATGCTATCCAAACATTCATATTTAGTACATTATTTTACAAAGTATCAGTCATCAAGCATTCCTTTTAACAGAATGTTTTTGCTTCCATTTCACTTGAGCATATTTACTCAAGATCTGATTATGATCTAAATTTTGATCTACCGAATCTGTAACCAATGGTTTCGTTTCACAAGCTAGTTCTTTATACAGACACGACAGGGCGAAATGAAAAGTGAAATGGATACAAACTAGGTTATGTAAATTTGTAACGCCAACACATATTTCTCGATTTCATATATTATATCTTCTATTTACATTAGCACGTAACCTTTAAAGATGAAAAGAAGAGAAATCTTCCATTTTTTGCATGAGATGCTTTTATATTTTCGTTTCGTTTCTGTTTTTCCTTTGTATCTGGTACTCAACAAGGTATACAAATACATTGAAATACATGTCGTTTGAAATCACGGAAAAGAAAATATTTGAATAAGCGTTTCATTTTCAGTTGCCTATTTTTTCTTCAAGATTTAAAGCCGAATTGTACTAAACATAATCGAGTCATAGAAAGAACACGATCGGCAATGACAAACAAAAATCCCCACTAGTTTTGTACCTTGCATTTTGTATTCGCGTATTTTCCCCAAAGCAATGAACCGTACAATGTCTATTGAATCCAAACCTACGTCAGCCTTTTATTGTAATGAAACAAAACAAATGACGTCACGCGTTGGGGGTACGTTCCACACTTCCACTCTCTTTGTGTAATCTTCATTGAGTGCCTTTTATCAAAATTTATTTAATTGTGTTTTATGATGAGGAGTAAAGATCATTCAATTTTGATGCTCATGGGCTTAATATAGACTTTAGGAAATTTCCGTCATCATGTCGTGGAAAGAGGAAGAAATATGGAATTGTTTAGGTTGACTGGAAATTTTGTGCAACATCTGTAGTTCGTAAAATATGTGTTATACAAACATTCGCCGTCATGGTTCGATAACGCGTTAAGAGAGATGGAAATTACAAGTAAAATAGTCAGGCCAAATATATCATCAGGTAACTCATGGGGATTTCCACCACCAGAAATCATTTTTTTATAAAGAATAACTGTATTCATCGTCCATGCTCTTAAGAAAAAAAGAGGGAAACTACAGTTTTATTCACTGATTGATGCTGCCGACTATATCTCTCTACTGAAAAGAAAGAACAAACAGATATTGTGCAAGTAAACGGGGGTATTACGTGAATTTCCCTGCTTTGAGAAACAAACCTGTAATTTAGCTTGTTCTCTACAAATGAATAATTAAATATTGTTTATACCGTGAACAAAAAACGGGCTTGCCCAGACTTCTTCTCGAGGGTTCGCATTTTTCATGTTTAGTTTTTTCATATATTATATCACCTTTTTTTTTAGTGACACCAAATCCATGTGGACATATGCCTACAGTAAAAACAGCGGATAGGGGAAAACCATTAAAAACATGAAATTAAATGTAAAATTACCCTACAATTAGGGCGGGGGTACAAGAGTCATTGTATGACAGAGAAAATATACGGTTCACACACGTTTTGTTTACTTTTTTGTTATAGTAAACCAGCTGAAGTTCTATATTTGTACTGACGTGTTCAAAGGTTGTTTGTAGATTGTATTGTTCAAATATTTTCTATAGCAATGGGTTTTTACCTTATTTGGTGATCACAGTTCCCTACGATATGCTGCTTCTATTTTTAGAGAAGAAAAGAAAAAGGGGAACATCGAAGCTGAGCTGTCAGAATACCCCCACGTGCTGATTTATTAAATAAAATGTTTGACTTTGCAGCTTGTTTGTTGTAACCCTCACAGATTGGGGGAAATACAGGGGTATCATTTCCCACCGTCCCTCGAAAATTAAATTGCAAGTTACCACTCGAAGCCTCTTTTCAATTTCCAAAAGGACGTCAATTCGTCAAGGTAAATGTATTTGAAGAACCAACAACATTTTAACAATATGATAACTAAAAATAACGTGTTGAGAAGGTCGTTATGAAAAAAAGAATGTTCTTTAGTACATCAATATAATGTATAGAAGACAGTGTTATGTCACACGTTGCACGTTATTGAATGATATCCAAATTTCACTTTCTTCTTTAGTGACACGAAATGCAGAGGCCCGAAGTGGGGTATGTCCAAACCCGGCAACAGGTGAAAATAGACGCTACAATGTTGCTACAGAGGTGTGCTGTGGTGGCAACATCTACGGTGTAGAAAGGGGTGATCGTCCTCTCTGCTGTAAGTACAGAAATTATGATGTTGATTGTGGTGATGGTGGTGATGACGATGATAGTAATGATGGTTGTGGTATAGTAGTTGTGATAATTATGATGATGGTGTCGGTGGTGGTGCTTATCGTAGAACTCATAATGGTAATGATTGGTATGAAAAGGTATTAAGGTAATAAGAGACAATTCTTCATTATGACTGTAATACGAACAACATTAGAATGCTTCTGATGAAGACGGTCTGATGGGGAATGAATAGTTTCGGATTATTATGTTAGTTTCAGAAGATGTTAACAAATGAGCTTGAGAGTGAGAAATGTTAAGTGCTGACTTGAGACAAAAATCAATTGAGTTCATATAGTGGCATCTAATAATAATGGTCAATCTTTTCTTTATCACAGGTGGTGATGGAATCTACAATCCTAAAGATGAGATTTGTTGTGGTGGCGAGGTGAAGAGTCGATCAGAGGGCGAGCTATGCTGTGGGTTTACTCAATGGTACAACGCTGATACATCTATATGCTGTGGCCATCACGTCCATCTCAGCAAAAATGGTATGGTATAAAATATTCCAAACGACAACAATAACAATTTAAAATTAACACACTTTATTGGTTTCACAAATGGGTCTATTATTTTAAAATACTTGCTTGAAGCAAAATTGCATGAAGTGGATAAATATCAATGGTTCAACCAATCATGAAGTATTTCTATGTCAGTTGATATGATTCTTCTTTTCTTGCGTTGTGTTAAGGCATATTGTATTATTATTATTATAATCATTGTTATTATTCCGGCCAAATATCTGAATCTATTATTTTCTTCCGTACCAGGTCGCTTTGAATGCTGCGGGTCAGCAAAATACAACACAGCTGAAGATACATGTTGTCCAGTAGAGGAAGATGAAGATATTACCATGACAACCCTTCCTGGAGTTGGTCAGTGCTGTGGAAACAGGGTCATTGACCCTAGACGTGAAATCTGTTGTAATGGGGTAAGGATCGAAACCTTATTTTACTAACCATTCAATTAATTGTCAGGCAGGAGTAACACTGTCTTTGGAAATTTAATATCATTACGAATAATATTTTGTTATGTTTTAACTGTTATTATTTATTATTATGTTATCACCTGTTTATCCCTCAACAATAACATACATGTATAGTTTTACCTAAGCGCCACCCTTCCTGAAGTTTTCAGAATTGTTTCTGTATCACTATTACTAATGTACACAACAATTAATGTGATGATGATATGATACACTCTACTTCTAGATGGCACATGACAAGACGGATTCACTGACGCAGTGTTGCGGTAATTCGACATACAATAAAATGACTGAGATGTGCTGCGACAACCATTCCCCTTACACCCCTCACTCACAACTCTGTTGCGATGGCCATGTACACTCCTCAGGTAGGCAATATCATTCTCTCAGCCCACAGCCATTTTTTGGAGGGATGTATGATATCTTCACTTTGTAACTGGTTATCTATTAAAAGCTCAGCAGCATTGATACTGCCATTCGTCACACAACGTTTAAAGAGGATGGGAAAATAGGAAGACAAAAAAAAATAGTGGACATATAGACTACAGCTGTAACATCGTCACCATCAATTACGAGTAGTTTTTCATTCTCTCTTCAACTTTTCGTCAAAAACAGATAACGGAGCCCAGTGTTGCGGATCTGAATCGTATCTAGCTTCTCAGTCATCTTGCTGTCATAATAACTTATTCCGGGGAATCCCCGAGTTGCCTAATGTACAAGCATGCTGCGGAGAAGTGTCCTTCTTCAAAACCAACCACATTTGTTGCCAGAGTACGCTTTACGAGAGAGGAGAAAACGTAGCATGTTGTGGACAAGGTAAGAGAAAGAATTATCAATTTCCCTTGTTTCAAAATTATCTTGCTCAATGTCTTTCTCTTAAAATAACTTGTTTAAGTCTCTAAGGTATTTGACTTGACAAATATGTATGGTATGAATTTTTTATGAATACAACTACAGCTTTTGATGACTATGGAAGTTGTTTGTTTTTGTTATGCCTGTAAGATAACGTTTTTGATGTACCAATTATCTTTCGATATAAATTTGTCATCTAGTGGATGACAGTCAAACAATTATTGAAATGATAATCATGGCATTCCCCCTATTCATAATCTGATACAGACACGTACGATTCATCTACTGAATTATGCTGCGGCTTTGCCGACGAATCCACCTCCATCTTTGAGAAGTCTTCCCCGTCCGAGGAGTGCTGTGGCCTGTCAACCTACGATCCGACAAGCCAAACATGTTGCGAGATGGCTAGCCGAAGCTTTGATGACATTGTTGGTGGGGAATGTTGTGGTACTGATCCGGATCATGTGCAAGCTTTTGATCCATCTCAGGCAACCTGCTGTCGTGGACTGCAAGGAGGTAAGGAGAATTATGTCTCATCTGATGGTTTAAGAAATGATTGACTTGGTATGTAAAGGTTTTATACATAATATGCCTACAAAATAGATAGAAAAGAACAGCACTGAAATTTCTAAACTGAAAGGTAGAGGGAAAGAAAGGACGCAGTGCCTTCCAAACTTAAACGTAAAACTGGGGAAGTAACAAACAGAAGAGAAAATCATTCAGAATTCACGATTCAAAGTTTAGTTATTTTCCACATGTTTTCTTTTCGTCAACCTGTCAACACTTTTGTTCACTCAGAAACTAATCAGATATCAATATCTTATTATTAACCACAGAATTTCTGCATCATGTACCGACTGGTGAAGCTCAATGTTGTGACTCTAGCATTTTGTCACCGATCGAACTCTGTGATCCTGTTGGCAAATACCCTGTTGTAAAGACTGTCGAGACTGACGATGCGATCTGTTTTGATGTAACATACAACACTGCAACTCAGGTAACGTACACAACTACATGTATTGCTTTTCATATTAATCTGTCAAACAACAAACTGTAAAGTGCTTTTATTCAAAATACTTTATATGCATCTACATTAAGACAATGTCCAGAATCAGGGTGCACGTTGGTGCATTCGATAATCGATTTCCAATAGGCAGTTGACCTAAAACTTTATTGGAGAAACTCCAAAGTAGTATTCTAAAGCAGTTTCTTTTGGATTCCTCAAAATCAATATTTTCTAACCCTCTTCTTTTTTCCATTTCAGGTGTGCATGGAGGACGGTAGTATTGAGGTTTTATCTCGTAACCTGGCGGTTTGTGGTATCGAGCTCTTTGACCCGACTGCTGAGGTATGCTGCGATGATTTCATCAGAGGACGATTCGATGAGAATGGTTACGAGAGGGAGTGTTGTCCTGGAACTACCATCTCTTTTATTCCTGCGCTCCAAACATGCTGCATGGCAACCGTCCGCGATATCCCAACCGTTGAATCCGGGTAAGAAACCACTTCCGGGTGAAATTTTCATTACATGAAAACTAAACTCAGCAATCATTGTAATTGTATTTGTATATAATTATCAGAAAACTTCTTTCACTTGGTAAATCATTATTTTGTTTTACAAAAGCATATTTACACATATGAAATAAAATATTATTGTATATGAGAGGGTGTGTAGCACTGACTAAACAATTTCCCTTTTGCTTCACCGCAGATGCTGCCGTAACCAAGCTTACAGCACCTCCACGCACATGTGTGACCCGAGAGGAATCATCCGACCTCTAGACGAGGTAGCAGATCACCCAGAGCTCTGCGGTAACATCCCATATCATCCTGATGAATATGTTTGCTGTGGTCAACACCTAATTGGTGATGGTGAAATCTGTTGTATGGGCTACCCAGCACGGTTACCAGAAGGCTCGCAAGATGGAGAGTGCTGCGGCCTTTATGCATTTGATCCTACCACCGAGATGTGCTGCAATGGGATTGTCCATATGATGGCAAACAGTGGTAGGTACTGGTCGTTGTTTCACCAAAAGCAAAAGTCTTAACTAAAAAGCTATAGTTCCAATAGTATTAAGAAGTTAGAATAGCCGAATTCAACACTAGTATTATGGAATTATGATAAACATGATGAAATAGCTGTTTCACGCAATATTTTTTACCTTCAGATTTCTATTCAGATTTCAAATAATTATGTTCTTTCTTATTTTTTGTGTTTTATTTGAAATATTAGACGCATTCTGCTGTGGTTATGATCTCCTAACCGATCCTAACAACCAGATTTGCTGTGATGGATGGCTCCGTGAACGACATGGTGGTCGAGATGAGTGCGATGGTCAGGCTGCTTTTAACCCTATTACTGAGACCGTGTGCAATGGATGGGTATTTCCCCTACCACATGGGGACTGCTGCGATGGCCAAGCTTACGATGATACTAACCAGATATGTTGCAACGGAGATATGTAAGTAGGCCTTACTTGAATTGAATAGAAGTTCTAAACAACTTTCAATTGTCAAGCGAATACTCCAACGTCTTTCAAAATATAATTTTTCCAATCTAACTTTCTGGGAAAGTGATGTACTTTATTTTAACGTTATGTATTCAATAAATCAACATTATTCACTTTGTGTTGATGATAAACAAATGTACCCTTTATGCGTTGAATTTACAGACATACCCGAACAAGCGAGAGGACAGAATGTTGTGGCACTCAGATCTATGAAACCGACGACCTAATCTCCGTCTGTTGCAATGGACACCTTAGCCAAGGGCAAGCTGGGCTTGCATGCTGTGGTGATATGACATACGATCCTCGCGCAGAGAGCTGCTGTATGAATGACCTGTTCCCTTTCACCCAGTCCAGAATGGCCGAACCGATCATGTCTTGTTGTGACGCTGATACCTACCGAAGCTCCCAACACACCTGTTGTGGTGGAGTCGAGCACAAGTTTATCTCAAATGGTGAATGCTGTGGTATTGACATCATCAGGAACCCTGAGGAAGAAATCTGCTGCGGAGGAAACATTTGGCCCAGGTACCCTGGGGAGAATGCCGAATGCTGCGGTGGTGAACTGATCGACACCAACTACCAGACATGTTGTAATGATATTATCCTCTACATGGGAGACTCTATAGAATGCTGTGGTGGCAGCGTCATCAATACCTACATCGAGACTTGCTGCGGTGGTGAGGTACAGATGATCAACGATGAAGTCGGATGCTGCGACGGAATGTCGTTTTCATCGACAGAACAAGGCTGCTGCGATACCCAAATCTTCGATGTCACGACGGAGATGTGTTCTGAATTAAACATTATCATGCCACTCGATTTAGAGACTAGTATCTCTGATTCCGATGAAGAGGTCAATAATGGAGCGAACTTCCATCTGCTATGTGACGGGATGGAGTATGATGCATTGACAGAGACCTGCTGCGGTAACTTCGTGTTCGATCTGCAGGATGATTTGATATGCTGTAACGGTAAACCATCGGACGCATCCACAGGAAAGACATCTTGCTGTGAAGGCACTCCTTACAATCCTTCTCGCTTTGACTGCTGTCAAGGAGAGCTGCATCACAAGGTTGACAATGCCGAATGCTGTGGTGTTTCTTACTACCAACCTACGAAAGAGACTTGCTGTGACGATCACACCATTAGCACTCGAGGAGAGAGATGTCCCAACGACTTGCCTGCACAACAAGGTATGTGAAATTATATTTCTATTACAAAATAATATACCTAAATATATAACATGGAACACAAAGGAAACAATAAACAAACAAAAAAATGGTACGGAAAGTAAGGAATTTGACACGCTCCTGTATTTCCCCCTTAGCGACTTTTTAAGATCTTAGATCTTATGTTCTCTAATTCTAATATTCCTTTATGTTATATTCCAACTTTCTAATTGTTCATTTGGTATTCATTCTCATTCTTCAGACCCTCAGTGCCTTTGCAACTTGCGGCACAGGAGTGATGACATCCCGTCAGCTTGTACCGACGGACTTCGAACCAAACAGCAAATTCTCATCGCAGTCGTCGCCGACATCGAAAGCAGAGGCAGTTCCCCGTCGTACTCCATAGAGATAGTCGAAGCTCTTCGTGGGGCTCTACCGGTCGTACCTGAAGATTCTAATGGTAGAATCCCGATTGTGATGTCAAGCCACAGTGGATGCAATGCTCCATCTTTAAGACGTGGTCAAAAGGTCGCTGTTTTCCTAGATTCTAGGGTACGGTTCGAGGAACCTACACTCCAGCTCACAAGAAGCGATGTCATCATGCCATACAACAGACGACTGGTTGGGAAACTCAACCGATTTCTTAACCAGCTAGACTAGACACGCGCATACGCCTGATATCTTACTGTTTCACTTATAGTTTCTTTATAAGAAAATCACGAAAGAGAAAGAACATGATATCGAGAAGAAAAAATTGCTGCTAACGTAATGGCTGAAAAAGATTTATTCGTTAAATTATTTTTTGTTTAATACATACACAGCGACGAACTCCTGACCTATGTTATGACGTTGGTGAATATGGGTCCTGTTGCCAACTGATGTAATGCTATTAAAATGAAGTATATTCATCACATTGAAAACAGAGATACTCCTAGTAATACATATCGTTCAATAATTATTATTATATTCAGTTGTAAAATGTTGTCCATATTTTCTTGTGTTATATACTAGTACCATAAACGTATCTCTAAAAAAAATTAGGATGTAATTCAATGTTTGATTTATCTCCTCTGTTACCCAGGCGGAGAGGTGTAAATCATCGCCATTTGATTTTACACCAGTATTTATGTCAGTGATCTTATATTCTTGCGTTTTAGTTGTTATTGGATTTTTATCATAAAATATTACATTTCAAGAGGTGGTCCAGCTTCCTTGTATATTGGCTATAAATTTATATTTGTTCCTAAGTAAGATTGTTATTCTACCGATTCATTATGTCTACGGTATATCATTTTTATACTATTTTTGTCAAATGAAAGCAATGCTATAATCCTAATCAATATTGTTGGAATAATAAATTAGAGACTCTTAATTCAATTTTGAATAATTGTTCAAGTATTAGAACTAAATCATATATACTTATGAGAATGACTTTGTCATATTTTATTTCAATATATTTCTTTTCAATGTAACATGATACTAATTTCTCGACAATTCAAGGTCCTAGATTTGATATTCTAAATTGTTATATATTACAAATTTTGTTTTGTAGACTAGTTACTTTATTCCTTTTACAACATATTCTGCTTTTCATTTATCATATTACTTCATAAAAATTATTACCGGCATTTGATTATTCGAATGCAAGTGGTAATATAGTTAACAGCGTAAACCACATTGGTATACTTTTGTCTATTATTACCCGTATCAGACATCTGAGCAGTGGTTTTACAAAATCATATTACACTCGTTTGTAATCCTAAAAGGGCTAATCGGTGAATATGAGACCATATTTACCTTTCATGAAAAAGCCTATGGACTTTACGTGTTAAAAAAGCATGAAATATAAGACCGTATTCACCGCGCCGTATTTTGTCATTTTCATTGCACTTTGCGCGCACTCTATTGTGACGTAATAATCACACCAAATTGGGTACACTGTTTGCAGTGTATCAACATTTTTGTCAAGCAGCTGGCCGGATGCACAGTGCTGGTTTGACAAAGTTTGTTCAGTTCTATGAGATTGTCATGTATGTATTTGCTCTAGATGTCTGATTTAGATAATAATAACAATATTGACTGGCTTAACTTTCGGGGGATACCACATATATTTCCCTCACAAGACCCATATTGCCCTCGTCTTTGACTCGGGGCAATATGAGTCTAGTTTGAGAAATATATGTGATATCTCCCTCAAGGCCAGTCCATATTATATAAATATTCTTTGTCCCGGTATAGGGTTATTCGTAATTTTGCTCTTTTTCCATTATTTACCGTAAGAATGTATATATGAAATTCACTGTAAAGTTTACATGAGTGAGTATAAAAACATTGGTCAAGAATCTTCACAAATGTTCACTGCCATGACATTTTGTTCATGAAAAATTATTAGATTCAGATTTAACTTCAAAACCAAAGTATTTTTACATTAAAAACTCTGTAATATGAGGTTTTTTCTCACTTTCTGTCTCTTCTTATGCATTGTACTATAATAACCTTTTCATATGAAAGTAACACAAAATTACACGATCTTTTATCTTCGTATCTTTGTATTTTTCTTACAACTTGTATGACACCACTGAATTAAAGGAGGTTGAAAGCGAAACCATTTAATGTAATTTCAGATATAAAAATTACGCAGAATAATGTATCGAAGTGTGTTGCTAAAAAAAACCTGTACATATGAAATAGTTGTGGAGCATAAATTGCACATTGGCTCTTCTTTATGTGATATAAATGTTCAGATTTCAAATGAGTGTATCGATGTTATAGTAAATGTTACTTCCTAGGTTATACATTATTAATGCGGATCGTTTCAGATTCAAAAGCTGAACAAATATTGTGCACATATATATATATATATATATATATATTATATATAAAGCTTGAAAACTTTCTATATTCATTAAATTTTATTGTGTGTTTGATGTCATCATTTTTTATCATATATCGTTATTTATGATATTTATCTATTTTATTTTTAATTAAAAAATTTCTATATTACAATAAAGTATATAATTTAGTTAACAAATTGTCATCTATCTCCTATTTAGAGACTCCAGTATCCTGCTAGTGATATACATAGTTAAAGTGATGGTGATGGTGGTGGTGGTGATGATGATGATGATGGTGATGATGATGGTTACGATGATGATGATAATGGTGATGGTGATGATGATGATGATGATGGTGATGATGATGATGGTGATGATGATGATGATGGTTACGATGATGATGATAATGGTGATGGTGATGATGATGATGATGGTGATGATGATGATGGTGATGATGATGATGGTGATGATGATGGTGATGGTGATGATGATGATGGTGATGGTGGTGATGATGATGATGGTGATGATGGTGTTGATGATGGTGGTGGTGATGATGATGATGGTGATGATGATGGTTACGATGATGATGATGATAACGAATGTGATGATAATGGTCATGGTGATGATGATGATGATGATGGTGATGAAGATGATGGTGATGATGATGGTGATGATGATGATGATGGTGATGATTATGATGTTGATGATGATGATTATGATGATGGTGATGATGCTGATGATTGTGATGATGGTGATGATGATGATTGCATCTCGCTCGCTGGCATCTTAAGTTGATATAATTATGTTCCTCATAAAGGTCTTTTCAGTCTTTCATGATTATATTCTGTTTAAAACCCATTAGGATTTCCCCCTTTTTATAAATGTAATTTTTTGCACTGCGACCTCACAAACCTTACATTTTTTGGCTCGCTTGCTTCGCCCGCTCGCACATAAATATTCCGACCATCAAACCCAACTTCAAAGTATGATGCTTAAACAGCTTCTTAGACCATGTAAAGAGAGAAACAAATATTGAAAAAAACCCTCATGATATAATCACAATGTAGGGGTATATACCAATGTCTAAAAATGTTATATATTTTATTAAAAGATTTCCTTGCAAGTTCTCCCCCACCCCTCCTCATTTTGGAAAAACATTCCGCCGCCACTGGCATTATATATAGCAATAGCCTACCTAATTTTCACAAAACCATAAAACTTTTGCAGGTGCAAGTGCATACGATACTAAATGTTTATGATTTTATTTGATATTATGGATGATGTATCCTTCATTAATTTTACATCATCCCTTTTGTGTTTCCACCCATCGCCATCATTTTGGGTCTTTTTTCCCATCTCGGTGATATATTCCTCCTCGTTATTCCCTAGCATGTATTTTTAAATTTCTCTCTCGGCCTAGATTATTCATTGAGCATCCGACAGGCAAATAAAACGAATATAAAACAAATAATAATAGCCAACAAACATTTTAATTTTTTTAGATAAAAGCATAAAGCTGTGCAGGCAGGCCAAATTAAACGATCCCTGACAATGATGCTGAAACTGTTATCTTTACAATTTCCCTATTATTATTCTTCTTATTAATTTTCTTCCCATTCGATCTCTCATTCTTTCCAAGAAATGCTTTGTTATCACACAACTCTTTAACATTTGGATCTGATGTACACGTCTTGATTTGTAGTAAGCCCAGACACTAAGGGCGTCGTAGTGGTAGTTTCCCCAACAGTCACTAGGTGGCGGTAATACAACAACATTCAAAGTATACTATTCAGTATAGGAGATTAAAGTCAACAAACATAGAATACTAGAAAACACTAAGAAATTTCTAACAATTAAACCACGAAACCACCCCCTCCCCCCGATGCCATACATCTTGTTCTTCAGACAAGAAAATTATGTCACTTCATTTCATGATGACAGATCCAATAACTTGGTGTTTATATTCATCCTAAAACTAAAGTTTCATGAAATTTCAATTTAGATCAATTAAAAGCCTATGATTTTGTAAGAGAATGCAAATTCATTGTGTGGATTAAATATCAATGCACAAGAAATTTGGAATAACATTTGTCTCTGACGTTTTCTCTATCGAAAAATATTATACCGTTAGCATTCGTACCATATTGCTGCCAATTAAATTACATTGAGCAAAATAAGATGACATATAATTAGCTGAGAACATCATACCGTAACAAATCAGGAAGATGGAATATGAAAATACTCCTCTTCTAAATAAGCCTTAAACCAATCCATTATTGTCCGACATACCTTCCTTCATGCATTGTTTTGTAACTTGGAGTGAAGAAAAAAACGGGGAGCTAAAAGTTTGAATCCAGGAAATTTATAAAATTCTAAGGCAATCGATGAGAGATTAATAGGCTTCAATAATTGAGATGATGGATAATTATCTGTTATCAATATGTGTTCTACAAAGAGAAAAAGAAAATAATTCACCCCATCAACGGTAGCCAATGTGGAGGTTGCAACCCGTATAAAAGTACCTTTTTATTGGGCAATAATGGAATAGGGTAATTGGTAATAAGTGGTAATAAAATTTCACCGATGAAACGGATGATGTAATCTTCATCGCTGACAAAAAATGAAAAGGAAACATGACCATAAAATGAATGAAACGGAAAATAAGAAATTGTTTTCATAAGATTTAATGTTAAAGAAGAAGGAGGAGGAGGGGTGAAGATAAAAGAAGGGGAGGAAAAGAGGGGAAGCTTGATTTTACATGAGGAGGTAGTTCATTCCATAAACTTGGTCCTTTAAAGAAAATAGAATTTTTAGACACAGAAGTTTTGATAAATGGTATATGAAAATATGATGATTGCATAGTTCCATATGAATGTATTTCAAAATTCAAATGAAATTTGTTTAACAAAACTAGGGGGAATAATACCTTTATGACAAAAAACATAAATATAACAATAATCATTCAATTCAAATACATTAAAACATTTAAAACGAACAAAAAAAGGTTCTGTATGGGCAATATAATGGGATCCAGAGATAATACGTATTGCCTTCTTTTGTAAGTTATATAATCTATTCATACAATAATCATTTGAATTTGCCCAAACAATATTGCAATAATTGAATTGTGATACAAACAATGCATTGCATATCATTAATAAAATGTTACAAGGGAAATGTTTTAATTTATGTAAAATACCAACTACTTTCGAGAGTTTATTACCAATTGCTTCATTATGAACGTGCCATATCATTTTACAATCAATTTGAATATCTAAAAAGTACAACACTGTATAAGATTTCCATTAAATGTCTGCGATCAATATCAACTCAAAAAACCCTGCTAAAGATTTTTTCGTCATAATCTTCTTCTTTTCACTTGTCCTCAACGATAGTTCTAATAGGTCAATCCCCACTTTTATTTTTTCTGTTGAGACTAGCATTGATAGGTAATTATTACATATTTATATGACAATTTCTATTCGTAGTTAGGGATCTTGTTTTTATGAAGAGAGTGAGATTCCGATATTGCAAAATGATTTCGGGAATTTTCTTCTTGAAGATAATGTCTCGGATGGTAGTTGGACGCCATGAAACCCATCGAGATCAGGGAGGGTATTATTAATCTTGTTATACATTTAAATAAATAGTATCACTTCTATACTGAGACTATGTGTGCTGGATAGAATGAACTAGTTTCACAAACGTCTAGTGATCGTTGTAATAAATCAGTTTTTAAAATGTATTATGTACAAAACATATCTGAATGTGTCCCGAATTTTTGTAGGGTATACTTTCATTGTATATAGCTCATATCATACCATTATATTAAATGTGACTGAATTTCCATTTTTAGGCATGGCGGGGCTCCAGTCTTGGGACGGGTCTGCCCCGCCCCCCCCCCCCCCCCCCGGTCTTAAAAGATGTCTGAAATGCGAGAGGGCAAACTTACCAGAATGGAGAGAGTATGTGGGAGGGGTCGTAACTTTAATTTTCTTCTCAGTCACGCGCTTCCTTTTGTAAATATATTCCTCTCTAATACCCACCTCCCTCTAGGTTTTTGATAAAATTAATATTACTACTACTACTACTATTCTCTCTCTGTCTCTTCCTTTTTTTCCTTCTTGTTTTTTAATTTTATTTGCAAAGAAAAATTAGTTGTTCGACTGACAACCGTCAAACAGAAAGCATTAGATTCCTATCATGATCTATAATTATTGTACCCAAACTTTTTTTTCTACCACAAATTTCGGAAGTCGCCATTATAGAAAACCACATTATTTCAAGGACCTTCTATATTTGAACGCCCTTACCCGCCTCTAATTTATCTCACTTCCGGGGGAAAGTGTTTGTGGAGGACTTAGTAGTTTCAATTTTGAAATAAATAAAAAAAAATCATATTTTGTCTTGTCTCTGTCATGAGTATGTGGGTACATGGTCAGTCTTTCATTGTTGGCTAATGGTCAAGGATATGAGAGTTACAAGGCGAGAGTGAAAGTAATGATTACCGCGCATTATAATTCGATTTTCTAGTAACTTAATCCATTTTTATGCCACATTTCACTTCCTTCTCTCTCTCTCTCACTCGGTAACAAAAATAATGTTGATACTACTACTACTAATACTACTACTATTACTACTACTACTATTACTACTACTACTACTACTACTAATATAACTACTACTACTACTACTATTACTACTACTACTACTACTACTACTACTAGTACTACTACAACAACTACTACCACTAGTACTACACACAAGTAGTTAATTTCATTCAACTGAATTGTATTGTATTGGTAATTTTTTATTTATTTTGTTGCTTTTAAGCTATTGAACATATTATACTGAGTTAGACAATACCACCTGTCGCTTAGAAACGCCCGTAGTAAGCGCCCTATAACTGTAATTATTATTATTATTATTACTACTTTATACTACTACTTACTACTACTGCCATATACTACTACTACTACTACTACTACTACTACTGCTTTTACTACTCCTACTACTACTTACTACTACTACTCATATAACTACTATTATATCCTGCATCAAAAATTTGTTGGCTTTTGATTGGTTGAGAGCTCGTCACATGACCAAAAATATTTGAACTATTTTTAGAAAGTACTATATGAGAGTACTATTTTGGTTTACTATTTGGGAGTTGAAAAAAAAATGTGATTTTTTGTTTTGAATTGAATCAATTTTTTTTTCAAATCTTAATTTAATGAAAACAAAATATTTTAAATCTTTTTAGATAAAAATTGATTTTTTTTTTGTTCTAAATTTTTTTTCCCAAAAAGTTTTTATTATTTTTTTATTTTTTAAATAATTTTTGTATGCTGGATATAAAACAAATATACCATGCCTTCTATTCGAGGTACTGGTTAAACTATGGGCCTCGGTGACTCCAAAAGTACCATTTGCTTCGGGGCTGCGCCCCTCAGCAAATAGTACTATTGGAGTCACCTCTTGCGCATAGTTTTAACCAGAACCTCTCAAGGCAGTGTATATTTGTATACTACTACTAATTCCTACTACTACTTACTACTGTTACTGCTACTACTACTACTACTACTACTACTACTACTACTCCTATTACTGCTACTACTACTACTACTACTACTACTACTATACTACTACTCAGGGGCGTACGCAGGGGGGGGGGTTTTGGGGGTTCAAACCCCCCCCTTTTGTATTTTTATGTATGTAAACCCCCCTAAAAAAACCTAAAACCCCCCCCTTTGGTTTTTTTTTTTTTTTTTTTTTTTTTATTATTTAAAAAAAAAAAAAATTATACCCACGGCTAACCTAAATAAGGTGACCTTACCCCCCCCCCCCCCCAACGACCAAAAATGTCAAATTATGAAATCTCGAGACCAAAAAAAATAAAAAAATGTGTCCGCTTACCCCCCCCCCCCCCCCCCCCCCCCCCCCCACTGAGCGACTTTTCGGCTGGCTGAGTCGTTGCGATTTTTTTTGACCTCCAAAAAAAAAAAAAAATGTGTCCGCTTACCCCCCCCCTCCCCCCCCCCCCCCCCCCCCCCACTGAGCGACTTTTCAGCTGGCTGAGTCGTTGCGATTTTTTTTGACCTCCAAAAAAAAAAAAAAAATGTGTCCGCTTACCCCCCCCCCCCCCCCCCACTGAGCGACTTTTCGGCTGGCTGAGTCGTTGCGATTTTTTTTGACCTCCAAAAAAAAAAAAAAAATGTGTCCGCTTACCCCCCCCCCCCCCCCCCCCCCCCCCCCCCCCCCCCCCCACTGAGCGACTTTTCGGCCGGCGCGATTTTCAAATTTTCGGGAGCAAAATATTTTAAAACCCCCCCCTTGAAAAAATCCTGCGTACGCCGCTGCTACTACTAATACTACTACTACTACTGCTACCACCACTACTACCACCACTACTACTACTACTACTACTTCCTACTACTACTCCTATTACTGCTCCTACTGCTACTCCTATTACTGCTACTACTACTCATATTACTACTACTATACTACTACTACTACTACTACTACTACCAACTACTACTACTAATAATAATAATACTCCTTGAACTTGTTTTTTGTATTGGTATTTGTTTTTTACTATGTTTCAATTGATTACAAAGCCGTCATATTACACGTTCCCCATTTTCTTTTCGTTTTACCTGCTGTTGTTGGTTACCTCTTATCTTTCTCTTATAATAGTATTTTCTTCACAATCAGGTATACAAGTATATCCCTTACTCTCCCCGTTTCATTATCGACCTTCAAACTTCATCTATTGTCATCGAACTCTTCAAAACGTGACTGTTTAACAATCAATTATTTGCAGCTAGCGCAGTTAAGAGGGCACCCCCCCCCCTCATCATGTCATGATTTAAATTGACCTTCTAAACTTTATCTATTTATATAAAGTAGAATACGTATTGTATTTGTGGATGTGATTCATACTCTAAATTAAGAAATCACAACATGAGAGGGGTGGTGATCAAGCACCATCGCTTTTATTTGTTTAAGTCATGTGAGTATAGCTGCCACACACATCATGACAGTAAGCTAGATTCGTCCTGCCTTTCCCCCTTGATTGTACCTTGTACTCCAGTCGATTACCAATCATTGTCATAGGCTCTCTTTGTAGACGTGACGTCACGACTACAGTGTGAAATATATTGTGAATGCTATACAGGGTTGTTTTGCAGGTGCCATGGAAACTTTGAATAATGACACATTTTTAATTGATATCGTTATATCCAAATAAATCTAATTTTGATTCACTGCCATCATATTAAACCATATTCGACGACAGGTTTTTCAGAAATTTCACCACGGGCTACAAAAAGAGGTTCTTTTGCCGACAGTAGACAGACAGCCAAAGAAATACATATTATGTAAATAAATAAATACAAAAGAAAAGATGCCGGTCTTGTGGGTCGTGACTCTAGTGGGCCGTTGGTTTATTGAAATAAAAGTATTTCTCAGTGAATTTAATATCATACAGAATTCTTGTTTTCCTTTGAAAGAAAAGCGTTGCCGAAAAAGGGAATCTAAACCATGGATTACAATAGCAATATTGAAATCATGTAAGAAAAAGATAGAGCTATACAAAAAGTATTTGAAGAACCCTTCTGCATACAGGACAAAAGTATACCGACAGTATCGAAATACTTTAACTTCAATTATTCGAAGGTCAAAAGAATCTTACCATGCAAAGCAGTTTGAAGAAAGTAATTGCAGTAAAAGAATCTGGAATATTATTAACAATGTTGAATAGGGGAATCAAAAGAAAGAACCAAGACTGTTTTCGTGATGAAAATAATAAGAAACTTACAGCTCCTGTTGATATTGCAAACAAATTCAATGAATATTTCATAAGCATTGGGACAATGTTCACAGATACAAGTAATATTGACATGCTGAAGTGTAGATCTTATATGAATGGTCAGTATCAACAGTCAATGTTTCTGAAAGCAATAGAAGGTCATGAAATTATAGATATAGTGAAGGCATTGAAAATAGGTAAAAATCCTGGTCATGATAACTGTTTCTGTCATTAAAGAATCAATAAATTTCATTCTTGCTCCACTTGTACATATTTTTAACCTTTCCCTCTCCACTGGTAAATTCCCTCACAGTATGAAGCTGGCAAGGGTGACTCCGATCTATAAGAAAGGCCCTCTCGATCAGTTTTGTAATTATAGACCGGTGTCACTCTTGCCCGTTTTCTCCAAAATCTTGGAAAAATTATTTTACTCTCGATTATTGTCTTACATTGAGAAACGAGGGATTTTGTCAAATTTTCAATATGGCTTCAGATCTGGTCATTCAACTATATTGGCCTTGACATATTTTTTGGACCAAATACTTACTTCCCTTGATGATAGCAAACATTCACTCAGTTTGTCATTGGATATCTCAAAAGCTTTTGACTCGATTAATCATCAAGCCTTATTATCCAAATTGGAGTACTATGGTGTGAGGGGTTTGCCATTACAGTGGATAAATGATTATTTAAAGGAAAGAAAACATTATATTGTTTATGATAATGCAACTTCACTTGAAAAAGAAGTTATATGCGGAGTGCCCCAAGGGTCAATAATATTGGGCCACTGTTGTTTATTCTATATATAAATGATTTGCCAAATGTTTCCTCAACTTTGTCATACATTTTTTTTTGCAGACGATACCAATGTCTCTTTAAGCGAGAAGAAACTAGATACTCTTGTCCATAATATGAATAAAGAAATACAAAAGGTTAATATTTGGTACAAAGTGAATGGGTTAAGGATAAACATTGAGAAAACAAATTTTATGCATTTTGCACCATTGAATAAACAATATGATAAGAACTTACTTACTCTTAAGTTTGATGATTCACTAGAGCCCTTAAAGCAAGTACATAGTGCCCGCTTCTTGGGAGTTAATATTGATGACAAGTTATCATGGTCTTTACATATTAATGATATTGCATTGAAGATCTCGAGAATTACTGGAGTTATGTCAAAACTGAAATTTTTATTACCGTCAAAGGTACTGCTTTTGCTATACAATTCATTATTCTTCCTCATTTACAATATGGTAATATGCTATGAATAAATGCATCAAATACATTGTTAAATCGTTTACATTTGTTGCAAAAACGTGTATACGCATAGTTGCCAAGTCTCATTATTTGGCCCATACCAACAATATCTTTAAACAATTAAGGGTTTTGACTGTATTATGAATTAGGTAGGTTACAACTGGGAGAATTTATGTACAGGTCTGAAAAGGGACTATTACCAAACTCACTTCAAAACTGGTTTAGATGCAACAGTGATGTACATTGTTATAGTACCCGAAACTCCAAGAATTTGCATAGCATTTATTACAGAACTGCTACTGGCCAAAGAAGTGTTAAGTATCAAGGTTACCTTACATGGTCTACTTTAGATGACAGCCTCAAACAATCTGCATCATTACGACAATTTAAATTTAAATATAAACAATATTTTTGCAATTCTAAATAGTCATATCAATTTAAAAACAATTATTATTATGTTTCAAATCGCAATTATGTTATCATCAGGTCAATTTAATCTAATTATAAAACCAGACATTTGAAGGGAGAGTCCACCCTGAGGATGGGTTTACTCCGCCTTTACTTGGCCACACACATTCTCAGGGTGGACTTCCCCTTCATTGCTACCGGGGCTAGACTCGATAAGCTTCGCCTTTTCTAGCCCCATCTACATTACTTACCCTTTTATGTTTTGAATGTTGATGTTTGTTAACTGATGTATAATTTCATTGTTCTTTTATGCTTATGTATCTGTTTTTCATTTGATCTATGTGTCAAATGTGTACAATGTATTCTGTTACCTCGTATATTTTTCTGGTTTTTAATGTGGAAAATAAACGAAATGAAATTAAATGAAATGGCTAAAAGGCCGACGAGACCGACAATGGAGTTCTAGTAAGCTATCGGCCTCGTAGACTCTTAGCCGATATGAGGAATCCTTTTCGTCAAACTATATAGCTGACAGAAACTGCACATGTGAAAGAGGGCGTCACACCTTACAGCCCCTCTAGCCATGTCCAATGTATAAAAAGCGATTGGAAATATACAGATCCGATCCACCCCCCCCCCCCCCCGCTAAACAAAGGCGGGAATGCAATGAATGGATAAAGCAGTAATCGGTTTGAAAGCTTGAATATTTTGCCTGCATGCACCTATAGGCTGGGATTGTGCAACTGAAAAGAAAGGTCATGAGATATTAAACAAACAAAAATGGATATGACATCATGTCGAAGAGGTGAATAGGCATGAGAAATCAATAAGTTTGCAATGACAACATCTGAAATAGCGAGATTGACATGCCAGAACACTTTTTTTAAATTCCAACGAACTGTTCATATAGGCTAAGTCAATTTTTTCAAACGGACCCAAACTATAGTCCATGTATTTGTATGAATTATGTGTATTGTCTTATTTTCTGTTTGAAAAATGGATATCTGAATAGAAAGTACTCTTCCTGCAAATAAAAGGCCTTTTAAGCAGCGAACAGGTAATGGCAAATATTAGCAGCAGAGCATGTTTTTGATAGCAGTTAAACAACCACATGACACGTTTTATGTTATCAAAATGTATTCAAACGACATTAATGTATTGTTAGGATGTCACTTTTTCCACTGGTTTTACCATGGAAACGAAATCAGACAACTTCCGCTTAATTGAGGCATGATTGAACCTGTTTATTTGTGAATTGCACATAAATCGATCAACTGGAACACGACCAAAATAAAAGTTTACGCTGACAGAAATGGAAAAGGAAAGCTTTTTATTTCCATTCAGAGGTGCTTCTATTCAATCCATTCAGTATCACTGTACACAATTACGAGGACACTTGGTTGACTGAATGTATGTCAACCATTGACAGTAGCTCTACATACGTCATGGATACGCTTATGGAGACGGAACTACAAAAGTTCCGGTGCAAAGTTCAACAAAATATTGCAAAGAGCACTATATCCGAAAGAAATCATGTACAATGATGTGTTAGTTGTAGAAAGTACAATTAATATTAGGTTCATGATTATACAACCTTGTATTATTTGACGTCGTTATGGGCATACAAAAAACTGAAAAGAATCATGAACTACTTGTGTACACAATCCAGGAAAAGATTAAACAAAACGCGGTAAATTGACATGGTCGACAACAACTTTGTAATTGGAGATCATCAAAAAAAAATACTACAAAATAAAAAAATACTATTTCTATTACAACTTACTACTACTTATACAACTACCAATAATGATAATAACGATATTAAAGGTACTATGTCCCTTTTGCAGCCAACCTCAAATGCTGTAGAACTTTGCAGGAATTATGAATATGACTTGTCATGTATGTCCTATCTGTGAAATTTAAACGTAAGCAGTGTCCTCATATTCAAATTATGCAAGGAAACCCATTTACTTGCTAGACTTCACTGTCAGCCACTATTGAGGGACTGACTGGCTTTTTTTCTTCTTTGGTAATAACATACATGAAAAGAGTTGTAAAGGGTACATGAGCATTTTTCTACATCAATAACCCACTTCTTGTGATGGCCAAGATTAAACTGATTGAATCTTTGCGCAGCATAAAACGTATGACCATTCGGTATTATTGTCTGAAAATCAAGAATATTACTTTTGGGCTCTATAGTCATAGTCGTTATTTTCTTACTTGAAGACATTTTCAAGCCCAGCCTTTTTAGGGAAGTTCTAAATTAGTATTATCTTTCAAATGCAGTTGGAATTTAACTTTTTCATTTTTTTGGCCTGCAAATGGGACATAGTACCTTTAATGATAATAGTAAAACTAATGAATTTATATCACATGACCATTAAAGTTTTCGTTCCCTGTTAATAAAGTCAAGATTTCCATTTTTATCCAAAAGCACTTCTTATATGGATGAGCTAAAGATCTAATGGTGAAAATGCTTTCATAGTGTACATTTTTCATGTTATATGATTTCATGGTGATCATATATTTTCTTATAAAATCATGATGACATTAACTTGTTATCAGAGTCGATTTCCCTTTAACTCGATGAAATACAGGTATTAAGTGTTACCTTTACGTTGGAATACTTATATTAAACTACTTCAACTATGGTAAACTTCCGCTTTAAATCTTGTTTCTTTTATATACTGTAATTCGATCAGCTTAATACACTTCACTGGATCTGTGGATCTTAGTTTTCTGTAAACATCATTTTGTCGGAACTACTGAAACTACAGGAAGTTCATACTTCAGTCACTCTTGACGTATTACGTTGTTCTTTAAGAAATGACAACACTTCACTACTACTTGTGACATTGTTATACAGATAACTAGAAATCACATATGACTAGATTATTTATGTTGGTCTAAATTTCACAACTTAATTATTCAACTTCTGAAAATGCGAAGAATGAAAAGACATTCTAATACTGATGGGGAGCACTGTTATTTGGTTGGTGACGTTGAAGTGAAATCTCTTTTTAATAAGTACTTCTCCATTTAAGAAGATTTGTTTTAATTGTAGCATTTCTAAAGCATTAGTTTGCATATTTTATCATTATTCTTACTGTCATAAGAATGAAATGCCTACTTTTCGCTTGACTCAACAATAATTCTCTTAAACTTTCAGATATGATATCCTTGCACTCTGTGAACAAATCAATGAATAAATTCAAGTACTTTCAATACAAAGTCAAAATTTTGAAATATTATATTTCTATTTAAAGGTAGGGATTTTCAAAATACAACATAGGGCATGCAGGATTCAATTTAATTCAATTCAATAATGGTTTTATCAGACAAATAATGATTTGCAGCCAAAGGCTGAATTGCACATGTACACAACAGCTTCTCGATACCATACACATTACATTGTGTCATTAACTATTTCATTTAAGATCAAGTGACAAATTATAATCACACAATGTTTGGAAGGAGAATGCTAGTTTCTGCCATAAACAACGCATAAATAGAGGAGGAGTAAGAGAGAGATAGAGAGAGAGAGAGAGAGAGCGAGCGATAGAGTGAGAGAGAGGGATAGAAGAGAGAGAGGCAGGCAGACAGGCAGGCAGAAACAGAGACAGAGAGATAGGACAAAGAGCGAGAGAGCAAATATAGAGAGAAAGAGAGACAGAGACAGAGAAACAGAGAGAGGAAGACACAAAGAGAAGACAAAGAGCGAGAGAGCAAATAGAGAGAGAGCAAATAGAGAGAGAGAGATAGAGAGAGAGAGGGGAAGGGTAAAGGGGGGGGGGGGGGAGGGACTATACAGCATCCTCTTAGTATTCGCGCAAAAAACGAATGAGGAGGGGACTATAACATCCGAGTTAAAGAAACACCAACACCTAATATCATATAACAAACATTAAATAAAGTAATAAATAAAACAAATAAATTAATATTGTAACGATACGGAGAAAAACTTTATCATGCACGATAGAATCTATCCTCTGTATTTGAAACACAGGAAGCTTACATCATACTGCGGTGCCTGAATCATCAATGAACTGAAATATTCTTACATCTTTCCCTTAATATTACTGGACTAAATCAACTTTAATTATACCGGATTTTGACAGACCAAATCAGTTTTAATGAGAGAAAGTAGTATAAGCGGAAACAACGAATAGATTAATGACTACAGACAGTGCCGTTGAATTTTCATTAATTGCATCTTAAGTGAGGCTGATTACTTGACATCCTGAGTTTAAAAAACAAACAGTACCCTATTAATTGAAATATGATTCGCTGATTATTTCTTTATAAAGTATATTTTCCTAAATGACAGATGGAGTCATTAAAGATTACCTAGTAATAACATATTTATGTGGAAAATCCATTCTTTCGGAGTGTCTAAATAAAAATTGTATTAATTCCGTTATTTTTTTGTCTAGGATCTACAAAATGTACCATCAACGAAACGTTCAAACTACATAATTATATACGGAACTACAAAAAGAAATGATGATGTTTATTCTATTACTTAATTAAGTAATTAAGACCTATTAGTGGATATGGCAATATCTTTTCATAATGTAGGCTTAAATTGGTTGATGTTATAAACCGCAATAATTAGGGTGTCTCTGCATTCATACCATATTTGGTAATTCTCTCAAAAAAGAGAAAGTTGGGTAATGCTGTATGCATTATTTCATTCACCATAATTCATATCGTTAGCAAAACTAGATTTTGTCCTTCATTTTACAATATATCAAATTAATTTCTACAATATATTAAACCTATAAGTGCTACAAAATATGGGCAAATCTTTATTAATTTGTTAAACAATAAACGAGGATATAGATACTTCTTTCAATGCAACTCATTTGTATCCATCAATTTAACCCATTGGTTATTTCCTTTTGTTTTGGATATATTTTTGTAAAACCCTTTTTTCCTGGATTCATGGCAGTGGAGAGAAGTGTGTGAGAGAGACAGAGAAAGGGAGACGGAGGGACAGAGAGAGACAGACAGAGAGACAGACATAGAGAGAGAGAGAGATACAGAGACAGACAGACAGACAGGGAGAGATATACATATACAGACAGAGAGAGAGAGCGAGAGAGATACAGAGACAGACAGAGAGACAGAGACAGAGATAGACAGAGAGACAAAGACAAAGAGACAGAGATAGTGACAGAGAGAGACAGACAGAAAGAGAGAGAGAGAGAGAGAGAGAAGGGAGAAAGGAACGTGAAAATATTGTTAGGGCGTTTTCAGAAATCATAAAAATAGAGCTATATAATATATAATATACAATCTATATCTTGCTGCGTCCAATGTCATGCTCCCTCAAAAGGTTTTGACATACCCAAGCACTCTTCCTGCGATCTGACGCCCACACATGCTTATTGATTGTTGTTTCTGGATGGGATCCGCCTTTTAAGCTAGGTCATGCACCAGTAATGTTGGAAAAATGGCCTTGGCTTACAACCGTGCTTGCAAATATGAGGAAAACAGATTGGTGATAAGAAAGTGAAATTGATTGCCATTATAAATACATTTAACATGAAAAAGAAACTCATGGGAAACGTGGTCCCAATAACACAGCTCGATTCGTGAACGCCTTAAAAACAGGACATTTTATAAATAAAGGCGTATGTTCCGTGCCGATTGTGGGAGGGGGGCTACAGACCCTTCCGCCACCCGACAATTTTAATAATGCCAATAGTCGGGTATTCGTCACTTTATATTTGGGTAGTACCTTTGTAGTTTTATATCTTATCTCGGAAATTGTATGACAAAATTATAGTTTAATTATATTTCTTAAAAGTAATTAAACGAAGAAACTATATAGAAAATTGATATACAGGCATAAGACGTCAGTCCCCCTCCCCCATTCCCAGAAAATTGTGCCATTATTGCCTGTGTTAATACCCCAAAAAATACAACACTAGAAATTATCAAAACTGATAAAAATATATGTTAAAATTAGATGAGTTACGACTAAGATGAAAAGATATGCACATAACAAGAACATCAAGATAGAATATGACGGTATTGATAGCGTACAAAATTAAAAGATTTGTATTTCTTGAGAAGCAGTCATCATTTCTTTTTTCTTTCAAAAGAACATAATTATCTTTATTAGGTATTGCCTATGATATTAAACATTGCAACGTGCAACTATTGTCAGTTACCGACCTTAAACAAACACTGATTCCTCACCTATGCATACGCACGGTGTTCTAAAACGTGACTGCCTACAGTATCCGGGTTATTCAGGTACTAACCATTTCCCCCTCCATTTTAAGATCAAACAACCTTTTTTCTGATTAAGACATTACATTTTTAATATTGTAACATAATTAGTGACATTTAACGGAAGAATTATTGGCATACTCATGTTATACAGTAGGCTTGCGGGTGCACCATGTGAGAGAGAGAGAGAATTGAGGAGTCCTGAAAAGGACTCTCGGTAATCTTTCTTCACTGTTAAAACAAGTATTACAATTTTTAATCAAGTTGGTTAAAATTTTAATCAACCACGGATTACCAGGTGAATCACACAATCGTTGGTTAAACTTTAACCAACAGCCTGTTGATTAAAACTTTAACCTGTGGTTGATTACAAATTTTAATCAATTATTGGTTAAACAAATTTGCTCAATGTTGGTTAAAATGGTGTTGATTAAACTTTAACCATTTGTTGATTAAAACTTTAATCTTTTGTCGGTTATTTATGCTTTGTTCGGGGCTGATTCACATGTTGTTGGTTAAACTTACATGGGTCGTTGGTTAAAATTGTAACCATTGTAGGTTAATTATTTTTTGATTCACACGATGTTGGTTAAACTTTAGTGGGTTGTTGGTTACAGTTATAACCACTGTTGGTTAAACTTACGGGGGTTTGGAGGTCTTATCCTCGTGTTTGCAGATAAGAAATGGTTTAATATGATTATCATCAATGCTAAGATTGGAAGGAAGAAGTGAAATAAGGTTCTTGCTCAAATTAAAAACGCTTTGTGTCCCGGCCCGTAGGTTGTAGCTCAGCCAGTAAGTGCAACGGATGACCTACCCAAATTGCATGCATGAAGACGTTTCACTTCATGATGACATCTTATTTTATATTTAATTGTTTCAAACAATTAGATACAATTAGATTTAAAAAATAAGATTATTATTCATGCATGCAATTTGGGTAGGTGATCCGTAATAGGCCTACACTTCTCCTTCTTTAATTGGGTCTGCATCCTTCACGGTTGAAGATTCTTGCAGACTGATGAGTGTGTGTGTGCTTACGTTAGCCAGGTGCACTGTGCAAGAAAAATGCTACTTATTAGTTGAGCTACGTACAGCCTAGGGGACACAAATCGTTTTTGATTTGAGCAAGAACCTTATTTCACTTCTTCCTTACAATCTTAGAATTGATGATGATAATATTAAAATAATTTCTTACCTGAAAACACGGAGATAAGACCGTCCAAACCCCCATTTCTCAGGTCCTCGCGACAACCTCCATTGTTAATTTTGTCGCACGCGTAAACTGCGTGTACTTTGCATGTACTTTATTTGTATGTCGAGCGATCGCTAGCTACGCGCTTCGATATCGTTCCGTTGGGTCACGTGACCAGTACTTTAATCAACATTGATTAAACTTTAACCGGAAGGGGGCTTTCATTACTGTCGGAATTTTGTTTTTAATCCATGCTGGGTTACAATTTTTGCCAACGACTTAGACTTAACCAACATAGGTTAAAAGGAATAATTTTGATCAACACTGTTTTTAACCAACGCAAGATTAAAAGTAAATTTTAATCAACACTACATTTTTAACCAACGTTGAGCGTTTTTTAATCAACAATTTTTTAACCCGCAGTTTTTTAATACTTGTTTTAACAGTGTTGAGGATGTGTAGTCCTGAATTGTTGTTGTTGTTTTAGTCTTAAGGGCGTGTGTCATGAAAAGGACTGTTTGTGTAGTCTTGAAAACGACTGTTGGTTATCTTTATCTTTATCATACTCATGTTGTTGGAATAAATTAGTATTTATCCCTCCCCCCCCCCCCCCTCTAAGTTCCTGATCAAACTTTATTTCCGTTTTGACCCCTCCCGTCGGTGACAATGTAATTTTAATGTTGGTTGTCAATAATTTACCAATGGTATAACTTCCATTCTATTTTAGTAGCCAGAGTAGAGAAAGACCTTACCCGACCACATTTCTTAATGAGTTAAGATTTTTTTCTTGCCTGTATCAGGTGGACCAATCTCTTTATAAGGAGATGTATCTTAAATTAATTGTCTTTTTTTAAAATCACTTTTATACATGCAGTGGTTTAGCCAGGCCGCGGATCCGGGATACGCCTGTACTATAATTATAAACTATATAAGCTAGTTATGTACTACGTAATCATTTCCCCCATCGCTCCCATGTAGGCCTACACGAGATCAATGTTCACTGTTTCGATAGTTTCAATTGTTAAATTATGTCACTTTAAGGGAATCAGTTATACAGAGCGTCCCTGAAAAAATGATATCCAATTTTGTTTGAAAATTACTAAAGAACTCGAAATTATTGTTATTGATAATTTGCACTCTTCCATATGACACCAAAACCATGATCAAGAAGTGATGCATGACCGACTTCAGATAGTCTGAAGTATAGAAGTGCCTGAAACATGTTTGTCCAAAGTAAACGAATGTAAAGCTCTCAAAAAGTGCAATTTTTTTTTTGGATTTTTAAGATGAACTTGGGTTCGTACTGTCTAATTCCATTTCAGTCAACAATCTATATTAACGTGAGGTGGTTTCAAATTAAGATTTTAAATAGGATATTATATATGATTAATATGAAGGATACTTTGTTAAGAATTGGTGTAGTGGCTGACAAAAAGTGTACTTTTTGTAATAGCAATGATGAAACTATCATAAATTTTCTCTGCTTTTGTGACTATTCTAAGGAAGTATGGTCGAAATTTTAGTTCTGGATATTTCGTTATACGGGGGAAAGGATCATACTTACAAATAAAAAAAAATTGTTTGGATTTAGCGGTAGCAATAATAATGCACTCAACTGTATTCTGATGGTTGTAAGACAACAAAATTTTTTAGCCAAATTACGAAATCAACTTCCTTCAGTTGATATAATTTTATCAGCTGTAAAACGTTATTATGAAATGGAAAAATGTGTATACCAAACAAATCTCAGAGAGAGTAAATTGAAAAAGAAATGGTTTCACTTTAGAAAATATTTTGAGAGTGTTGGAAATGTGCCAACACGAACATGATCATGTATTTTATGTTTGGTATTTTCTTATGTATTTACAATACTAATTTTGTTATAAATGTTTGTTTTTATCTGCCACAAAGTGTTCGGTCGTGATGATTAATATCTTTGTTTAGCCATTGTGTATGGAAATTATTTCTTTAATTATTATAGTATTAATGACTGCTTTGAGAGAAATAGTTGTTTTATTACGCTCAAGGGAAGGTTAGAATTGTGCTATTACCCGAGGCGTGCCGAGGGGAATAGCCCAATTGTAACCTTCCCGAGAGCGTATAAAAACAACTATTTCTCGAATATTAAAGCAGTCATTAATACTTTTATATGCCGAAAAAAAATAGACTAAAAAATAAAAAATAAAAAATACTTTTTTTTTTTGTCGGAGATGAGATTCGAACTCTTGCGTACAAAAGGTGATGTATCTAAAGTCAGCGCCTCAGACCTCTCGGCCATCGCGCGATGTTAACATGCTTGGCAGTTTTGTACAATATATACATTAGATGGATTGAAACCGGCTTCGCGTGTGATGAATGCTTCGCAAAAGCTCCATATACGGACTCTTCTTTTACTTTTGCAATGCATATTGGCACGAATTTAGATCAAGATCTATCGGCAGATGTTGTTTTTTTGTTTTTGGAAGTTTATTTACGTCTTCATGTCAACAATGCAAGATAAAATAGTCGGTAAGATCGATCGAGATTCAATTGTATTGAAATTACCGACCAATCCTTCGCACACATACGGTACCCTCCATCGCTCAAACCATTTTTTAACATGTAAACCTATGGGGTAACCATGGAGGCTGACCAACTATTTTTAATAACCATGGTTATTAAAAATATTGAAATGTTTTAAGCATGGTTACCGAGAATTTTACAGGAACAGTTGAAGTTTATGAATGCAATTCGACCAATCAGATGGCTGGATTTCTTAAGTGAGGTATATAATTGTATATAATGTATGGATATACTGTATATGATGGAATTTGTTTTGAAAATAAAGAACCCTTTGGAAGTGCAAAAAAATGCTACCTGCTCACTAAGGCGTGATCATTCTATGATGATATCATATACATGAAGAGCGTGAGCTTTCAATGATGCGTATCAATGCCACATCATCAATATCATTTCAAAATTATGATGTCCCAAACGGGTTTCTGACACATCCAAGTTCGAGCTCTCTGAAATATGTCATGTGCGACTACTTGATCACGATTTTGTTATGAAAGAAGAGATATTTAGCTTTCCATTCACATTTACATTAACTAAGGAATAATTTGAAATTATCGAGTTATTTACCCTAAAACTTCGGTTTCCTGTTTTTCAAGGACACTCTGTATCCTAAAAACGTTCTGTAATCGCAACTTTTTACAATTCACCTGTTTTAGTTTCGGTATAGATAACACAAAAACGGATTTGTTTACTCTTTCTATTATTTACCGTGCCCATTGATTTATATATATATTTGAATCCTTTCTTTCAGTCGATATTGCCTTTCCCTATTTCTGAGTTCTAATCGTGATTACTATAATTACACGAGTTCCTCTTTTCTTTCGTTTCCCCTCATACGACTATATGATAAACAGACGTAATTCTGAACAGCGAAAACAAAAGAAACCGGATCTTTGCATCAGCTTCAGAAAAATCAAGGTCTTCCTTTCTCAATCTGAACGTCTCCCTCCCGCCCGCCCCCCCCCCCCCCGTTGTCTTTAATTTGTCTTTAAATTACTATCTTATCCTTCAACAGTTATCTATAAAATATTTGTTATGCTTTACAAAGAATGAATGATTATTAATGAACGGAGGTGATATAAAAGTATAAAAATAGGATAACTCATGAATTGATGCCACTGACAATCGTATTTCAATTCAGTGATCTGTTCGTGTACTTGGTCTTTTTTCCGCCCTTTCATAATTGTTTCCCTCTTTTGACCCAAAAGCTCGATATAATTTATAATATTCATTTCATTTTCGTTTCATACAAACAATTTGTTGTTGTTGAAGTTAATATAAGTTTTCCCAATTTGCACCTGTTTTCTCTTTCTCCTCTATTTTAGTTCTCCTCCCTTTCCACATACAGTTTGCTTGACTGATGTTTTTTTTTAAATTTAGTACCGGGTATATATTTTCCATTTCTGGAGATTTCATTTTCACTGGTGTAACATTTACATATTAACATTTACGAATGAATTTACACAAATATTAAACATGAACAGTAAATTAACAAGGTTTAACAGAGGATTAAGCACAATTAACAGAAGGTATAATGTTGTGTAATAAACACAAATTCAGGGCAATATTATAGATATCACAGTAATTAAAGCAATGCAAGAGCAGGTGTCAGGTGATCAAACGAACGAAACGGACGAAAAGTAGCATCGCAGAAGACTAACAAGATGAATAAATAGGGAGAAAACGGGGGAAATATAGAAAGAGAAATCTAATTACTACGAGAATAAAAATACTGCTTGTTGTTCAAAAGTAACACAGGAGTAACATTAAGACAAATATAGAAGACGTGCTAAAAGTGGACATAAGATATGAACTTGAACAATAATTGTAATTTTGTATCCCGGATACTGAGTTATCATAACTACCTCTCGTCATCGACTAAACCAGTATGTAATACCTTAGTATTCACACCCGAAAACTTGTTTCAGGAATACTCTGAAATTACTGTAATAGCATATCATAATAATATAAGCAAATCTAATATGCTTTCTAAGTCCTTTCATTATGTTGCACGTTGCAACACACATGTAAAGTAGATAATTATTGTAATTTCTTCGATTAAAAATGAAATGGGATTCATGCTATTAGGCCTGTATATTAAATCGAAATGAGATATCTTTTATTCTGATGCATATATGAAAACAAATATCAAAAGTTGTAAAATAATATTGATCGTTGCATGTAATTCAAATATTTAAAACAGCATTAATCTGCAGTTCTCATTTATCGAAATTAAAAGAAATTCCATGATAATTTCTGTTAAAAATAACATGAGTATTCACACAATGGGGGGTGTTTCACAAAACTTGTCATCAGTGACAACTGACAGTTTTTGCATAAGCTACTGAAATCCTTGCTTCTGATTGGATATCAGCAGATTTGTCACTGATTTTTGTCATTTGTCATAAAAAAAGGCTTTGTGAAAGGGTGCCAGGTCATTTATGGGTGAGAGTATAAGCTCTGATTCGATATGGCTTATTCAATTAACAACAATGCGCAGTTACAAAAAGTAAATTTTGATTCTTCATAAAAAAATGGGAACGAAAAAAACACAAATGCATTTGAGCAGGTAAGTTGTAAAAAGTAAATAATAGAATAATAAATCATTGTTGATATGATTTAGCAAGAATCTAGATTATGGTAGTACAGATTGAAAACATGATATGAGTGTCTTTGGTAAAATCATTAGTAGTTACGGTATTCATCCGTTAAACATGATTCAAGGTAGGAGAAAACACCATTTGAACAGTTTCCGTCAAAATAGTTGAAAGGTTAAGCTGTAATGTAAGTTATCTAATGACTTTTTTGTCGGTTTATTTTAAAATAATAATCACACAGGAATCAATCAATCATTCACCTATCTCTATAGCCAATGAATATTTGACAGTTCTAATATCCATTTTTAATCAACAAATTGGTACATTAAATTCGGATTAACAGATGAATTTGATGGACTCTTTTAAAGAAATATATAGAGAAAAAAGGAAGAGAGGGGGGGGGGGAGAAAGGTAGCTCACCAATCAAGGGAAGACATTTAATTCTATTTTTTCTATTCTGCGTTTAAGCTATTATGCTGAAAAATTCAACCCAAATTATTGTCGATAATAAAATTACAAATACAGCCATATAGAAAACAGAGGGGAAACAAAGGAAATAGGACAGATCATATTGCTTACTTAAAGGGCAATCTAATTAACCCTTGTAATAAGTTCATTTGTTTGAAAGCAGAAAATGAGATAGATAGCATTGCGACAGTTTGAAATTAACTGGACCAATCATAAGATGGTTAATATGAATGTTTAAAATATGAGATCACTAAGTCTATGCGAATCTCAAATTGGCAGTTTGGCCAATGGATTGTGACATACTCGCGGATAACTCTCCCGTGTGTCGCGTACAAAAATATCATTAATTTCTGTTTTTCTTCTAAGTGCCTTCTCCCTTGCGGCACTTCTCAAAATAAATTATGAACAGCATTTTAATTTAGGTCCTCTAAAGAAACCCTCCTTAGTCATACATTTTTGAAAAATTGAAATTTTAGTCACTTTCTGTGATGGAACAAAAAGGAAATGTTTTCCGCCACTACATCACAAACATTACCGATTCAGCCACTTTGAAGAGCCCATAAAAACCTATACAGTGATTACAACTTTCAAATATCTCCAGAGTAGTTAGCTATCAAGGTTTGATTTCTCTTTAATCTTCTTTACATACACCGCCAAGCCGATTCTATACCGACCAATTCTTTGTCATAGGAGGAAATGTAATGTCTTGTTCGGTCTGTAGCCCCGGTCTGGTGTCGGTTTTCTAAGTGTGACTGAGATATCAGTTCGTTAATGGAAATTTAAACAATTTCATTGGCATTAATTGGAAGATGTTGAATATGTTTTTTCTTCTTTGTTTTTCCTATCCACTTGCCGAGGTGTTTTATTTCATATATTTCACATTTCAGATATATTTACATCAATTTACATTTTAACATAATAAAAAAAAGACAAAAGTATTTAAATAAATAGTTATAACCTTAACATTTCTTGATCAATTTCCTTGTGTTTCGTCAATGAAAAAATTGTTTATTTGCTAGGTATTATCGTAGTTTTAATTTGAAAATAATGAACCGACTTTTACTATTGTACTCTTTTCCATCACACCGAAGTTTAAAATACACTATGTATATTATGTATTGTCCTAAAATTAACATGAAGTTTATCACAAAGTCCCCCCCCCCCCCTTCTTCCTTTTGAGTACAGACCTCTTTACAGAGTATTATCGTACTATACTGGGGGTGTGCAGGTGGACCACTACACCGGGGTTTCCCCCTACTCTTATACGAATAGTGCAGTGGGTTTTTAACGTGCAAAGGTAGTGACTCTTCTCTACACGGGGCCTCCATTTAACGTCCTATCCCCTTTTTCAATAAAATAACCTATAACTAATGCTTTTTCATTAATATTTATGTGTTCATGAAAGTATAATGATAATATCAGTTTTCCAAAATTTTCCAAAAAACTCTAACCTTGTTACATTTTAACAAGACATAAAAAGTAGTTTCTGTTTCTTTACATATTCATTTTCCATTATACGCCATCTGCATAAATTATGTTTTGATGGAAATATATTATGCAATATTTAAAAATTAACTTGCTTAATCCTATTATTTCCTATTTGTTGAAATTTAAAATTGAATACTTTCTGCCAATTAAAAGAAACGGGTAAGATATCAGTTCGTTCATGTATAGTGCCTTTGCGATAGACGTCAAAAGCATAAACTTTTATTTTGATGGAGAAGAAACAAAATTAAGAAAAAGGAAATAGGGAGATGTAATAAATAGACGGATAATGATTACAGAAACTCATGATGTACCCTCACACGCCCTGGTAATTGGGCAATTCGGAGATCATAAAATCGTAAGCCAAATAAAGCAATTTAAACTTGTTTTATGTTATCAAATAGTGGTTACTGCATGCAGACAGTACTGTTAATGTCTCGATTTAAAAGAATGATATTTACAAAGTATGTAAATTTGTTTTTTTAATATAATGATAGTTATAATGACTGATTATACAAAATATTAGGTGCAAAAAAATCGAATGGTTTGGAATCATTATAGCAGTCACATTGCGTTAACATCTCCTGAAGAATGTGGAGAGTTGATAAAGTGTGTGCAATTCACCGGTTTTCAAACCCACTTATAATCATTGGCATTGGTCATCCTTAGAATCACTTTCGATACTTGAAGAGGAAATGTCTTTGCATTATAAAGTTTTGTTAGTTGGACATACAAAATAACTCATCAAATATTGTGTGCATTTATTTGTATTCCCACTTCCAGATAGATATATTAATTTTTACATAATGATCTCATACAGGCAAAATATAACACGAGGCCAATGGGAAGGGATTCCAAGAGTCTGAAATCAAGACGTGGGAAAAAAAGGGGGAAAGAAGACAACAATTAAAATGAGAGAGAGAGAGAGCAGTGCGTATGAGATTGAAAGAGACAGGGGGGGGGGGTTGCATCAAAAAAGCCTTCCAAGTCAGAGCTTTATAAGCGCCGTTTTATTATTATTATTATTATTATTATATAGAGCTCTCACTTTCGACCTCCTACATCCTCTATATACCATCAGCACGACAAGGGATTGATCATCGAACCATTATATCCCAGGAAAACAGATGAAAATCATTCAAAAGTGAAACCACCGTCTTCTCCGAAAGGCACTCCTCCCCCCTCCCCCCTCCCCCGCGGAAATGAGAATATTTTATGGTTGAGAATACAAGGTTTTCATCATCCTTTCGTCGACTTACAGTTAATTTTGATGAAGAAAACAACAAATGGAAAATTTCAACCAGCATCACCAAGAGATTTTCATCCTATTGGTTTAATTGGCACATAGGCAACCGGAAATGCAAACCATAGTTGCACTGTCTTGTAATGTAGTACGTTCATGTTTGTGCTTTTAAATAATTGTTTTAATAATTTGTTCTACTACATGAAAGTGACGTATAAAATAGATATTGTTCAAGGTGAGCATTACAACGTAGGAAACATTTAAACTTCGTAGTCAAATACCATACGAAGATTCAACTGTGTCTTTTATATTGCGTTCAAGTTCAACAAGACAATCTCATGAAGCTGTTACTTTTAAAAGCTCTTTTTGGGTGGGAGGGGAGAAATTATATATTTAGCAATATGCTCTTGAACAAAGTTCAGTATTGCTAAGAATATGATCAAAAGCAAATCCCTCATCCGAAAGATTAATGCAATTTATTAACACGTGATACTTTTGTCAACGGTTATTGTGCAACAAACTTCCGATCATATATTAGGCTGCTCCGTTTGTGCTCTTCCTTTCGTTTTACACAATGTACTGTATCGCAATTACAACCTCCATAACAATACACCGTCCGCGCGTACGCGAGCGTGCGGGCTAAAAATACAGGGGATTTCCCTCCATCGGGAAACCCTTGTTCTATATTTAGAACTTATGTTCATGTGTCAGACTGTATCTGAGATGGAGTTATATTAGCTACAAACCGTTTGGTTGTCATTACAAAATTAAACGTTGCTCTGAAAGGACGAATTTTAGCGACTGTTAAAATTTACGTGAAGAACTGACGACAAATCTCTTTAACTATATATTTTGAAAGGACGCAAGCTAATTCAACATCACAGCACATTTGATTTCTTCTTCTTGATGATATTTTAAGGAACACGCATTTTGGAGAAATTTAACGTATTCAACGCAGTGATATCAAGTGAAGAACATGGCGTTACTTCTATCTTATATGTTCGTATTTTTGGCTTGTGCATCGACAGGTGAGCTTTATTACTTTTATCTATTTTTCATATAATGGGTTGAAAATTATAAAGACTGTTTAAAATTTGCTTGTTCGTTTCCAGGGGAAACAAGAGGCATAGAGTTAGGTCTACTCCTTATAATAGTAATCTTTATTTTTTCAAAGGATGATCTTAAACAAAAAAAGCCAAGTAAAACTGTCTTGATACTGAACCTAATGTCCGGCAATCGCACACTTAAGAATGATTTAGCAATACAGCTACTTGTACCTCCCGGTCATCAAGGTGATGCTTCACCCAACGAAACACTCATGGACTTTTAATAATTTCGTCATGCTCCGGGAATTCCCCTATATCGCATGGTGGTGTTGAGTAACTCGCGCTGTTTGGGGCCTTTTGGGGTGTTCGAAGTGTGTGTGTACCATAGTTATTCAAGCGAGGCGCATCGTACGAATTTTTGTCTTTTGTGATGGACCTACAAAGCTACGGTCACTTCTTGCCATTTTTGGTCGTCCTATGGGTTTTTTCATGTGACCATACGATTTCATCAGATACATCAGATAATTATGATTTCATCAGATGCATCGCTCAAATTGACAATTTGTTTACACTCAGACCAATACCAGGCTGACATTTACTTTTTTCCATGACAGCAGGGCTCCAATATAAAAAAAAAGTATCATGTATAGTATCGACACCCCTTCTCAGGCAGAGGATATAATTACGGGGGAATTAATTTTTTAAAGAACTTTTTACCTCTAGGAAGTACAGAGTCATTGAATTAATGGTTCTTAATAGAGCGCACCATCCGTATTATTTGTTAGTAATTATCCTTATTTGTTATGCTCATACAACATTATGTATGTACAATTTTGAAGATAGAAACCAAACCAAACCAAGAACGAAACTGGTGTCATTTTATCTAATGACATCAGTTGCATACCCATCTGTGTGTACTCTACCAATGCTCTAGTTATGATTTCTGTTGATATGTTACAAACATAAAAATAATAAGTTTGTTGAAAGGAACAACAATAAAAAAAAATAAAAAAAAACAAGCGACATAAAAAACCATCCATACATGCAAGCCATGTCTAGGTAAAATACCCTTGTTATGATGAGTCAGAGCATAGCAAACTGTGGAAAAATTCAATTCTATGAATGCGAAACACACAAAGCTTCATGCATTATGCTTCACTGATCATTGCATCACTCGTCGAGTGATCGTATAGTCGAAATGGAATGGTTACAGGTGCTTTTATTGCTCAGAACCTATTGAATTGAATTAAATGAAATGGCAAATTGATCAACATTTCATTTCGACAACGTCACAGTAAGATTTCTAGGAAGAATGACTGGTGTTTTGTCTTGAGATTATTATGCTAGCAAATTGTACGTCACCAAATTGGATTGTTGGTAATGATACTCCTATTAAATCATTAATTGTTTAAGTGATTAAAATGCACAGACTGTTTAGCTGTCGATAAAATTATTGTAAGAAAAAAATGAAAGCCTAAATCATAATTGTACTTAGATTACTTTCCCTACAGGCACCCAGCCCCCAGGCAGTTACACGAAAACCAGGGTAGTTTTGGTGCATGTCCAGCCTTTCACGATGTAAAATGTTTTATTGCATCAGAAATTAGCGACCAGCAAATGGTGATGCACAAATCTTTCAAAGGGGATTATATGAAAATCGGGACTTTTCATGCCTCACTGTGATTGAATTTTCCGTATTTTTCCCTCCACAGGGATTTTATTGATTTTCATTTGTAACAAATTAACAAACATATATCCATGGTAATTTACATTTATACTATAAATAAAATTGACTTCTCAAGTTACAAATATTTATTGAACTGTTGAGTTAACCAGAAGACAAATATATTTTCAATAATGTATTTCTGATGTTCATGGAAAAACTGAAAAACAATACAAAAGACACATGTTATCGTTTGAATATTGGGCTATGCAATGACATTGTTGTGACCACTGCTAATGATTTAGAAATTATCTCAAATTAGCAGCACCTTAACGATGATTCACAAAAATCCAGTTCGGAGTTCACTTTGATGGCAACATTGATATTTTTTCAAGCCAATAAAGTAAAGGATACTGCACAATAACAGCAGACCTGATTTCAATAGAAACCTTGTATCTTGACAACAACTTATTATAAAATATGTACAGATTAATCATTATTTTATCTTGGATTATGAATTAATGAGTTTTATTGAACACACCGAGAAATGTTACTAAAAGTTGTTAATAAGTTGTATACAAGTCACTAGTCCATAAGAGAATCTAGGAAGGAAAATAATCGGCTGTATCCCTCCCCCTTCCTAAATAAATATTAGTCATTCCCGGGGATCTTGGACTGCGCGGTTTTCCAATTTACTGTACGAATCCACATGTGTAGTACAACTACCATAAATAAAACGCACATGTCTCGTTTGTTTACTGTTGTCTCTACGTGACACCCGGCATTGCGCAATACCCGGCCGTCAATGAAATGTCATTGCCCAAGACATATACTCGCTGTGCGCTCGCTGTAGGCAGATTGGTGTAACTTTGAAGGGACATACAAAATATGCTTGCAATCCAGTAATGTCCAGGACCATTCTTATTCCAAACTATTGCGTTTACAACAGATTACAATATGGTTCTGTTTTAAACATTTGTTTATACTTTAATGAGGAAGTGCGCTTATGCTTATCCCACAGCCCCCATATGCCTTTGTCATAAAAGAGTAATATGATTTTATTTAAATTGTGAGTTGATGTGATAAATTTGTGCATGGAAATCACTCATTACGATCAGTTCAACCATGCTTACTCACGTTGTGTTGCATAACATATTGCAGACGAAAATTACCTTTTTTTAATACAAAGAGAGTCAATTAATCTATACGAAGTTTTTTGGAACCAATAGTTGACTAATAATAATTGTTGCGAAATATGAATAGAGGGACGGAGTATTATACCAGGGAGATGGGCATATCCCCTAAAATGGCAACAATAAATAACAAGGCTCCTTCGTGTCCTTACTTTGTCAAATTTGCAAAGGGTTCAACGAAATGTCCCCATGATTTTATTTACCAAAATGGGGTTAAAGAAAGTATGTAACAGGTATTCAGTTTGCCCCCCCCCCCCTTCTCCCCCTCTATCTCTCTCTCTTTCTCTCCCTCCCTCCCTCTTTCTCCACACATCAAATAAGTGGAAATAAAATAATTTAATTATAAGTGTATTAGATAATAGATTAAATCGAGCATGTGCATACTTTCAAATGGCATACTGAAACTGAGAGTTTGTGTGGTATATTATTATATTCAACTCAGTACGTCATTCTTGCATCTTATTGATATGGCATATGCAATTTGGTTGATCGTGAGAGTGAACTCTACCAATATTGAGTAATAGTATACTACGACGTCACTATAGACACTAAGCGACCATCCCCGTTACGGTATTAATAGCTGCTTTATTCGGGAATTTCCCCAGCAATGCGATGTTTTCGAAACGATAAAAGACGTTCGATTCGATACTAGGTTCATTTAAACAATTGCCTGCTCTCAATACACACGCTGCTAAAACGGCTCTCGTATTTCTCGTCATTCTATATACAAAAAGGAAGAGGAAAGAAAACTTCAAGATTCTACTACAAATCTACCAGTCTCAGTAAAAGATTTCATGATGCGTTTGAATCTACAGTTATTCATAGCTGGATGGCTGGTAGCTTGCACATATTTATCAGCTAATCCAGGTACATAAGTAGTAATTTTTACACTTCTTTCTCTCTCTCTCTCTCTCTCTCCATCTCTCTCTCTCTCTCTCCATCTCTCTCTCTCTCTCTCTCTCTCTCTCTATCTCTCTCCCTCTCTCTCTCACTCTCTTCTCGCTTCAACCCATCAAATCATTCAGTATTGAGTGTTTTTTTCACGTTAGAACTTAAAGAATTGCTTTGAAAATTATAAAAACTGTTTAAACTTTGCTTGTTCGGTTTCCATGGGAAACAAAAGAGGCATAGAGTTAGGCCTAATATTATACTCTTTATTAATTTTTATTTTTAAGGATAATGATCTTAAACAAAATAAGCCAAGTAAAACTGTCTTAATACTGAACCTAATGTCCGTCAATCACACACTTAAGAATGCTTTAGCAATGAAGCTACTAGTAGCTACCGGTCAGCAAGGTATTGCTTCACCCAAATGGACTTAATGTCGTCATGCTTCGGGAATTCCCCCTATCGATCATCGGTTTGGGGTGTACCAATTAGGGACTCAAATACACGACTAAACTGTCTATAGCTAAGCTTTATGAGTATACTTACCTTTGTCTATCAGTGAAGTTTCTTGGTGTCTAATCGTATATTCCATTATCTACTCTCATCACGCTAACTACGGTAGAAATTTAATCCAAATTAATTGCACAGTCGCTGTGTTGTCTGCGATTCAAGCTATCGTTCACACGACATTCCCGCCACACAAATGGCGATGTAAAAATGTTATTCGTAGAGTGGAATTCGAATGAAACCTACTAAAGTAAGAACCACACAAACGGCGATATAATAATGTTATTTGTAGCGTGGAATTCGAATAAAAACTGCTTGAAAATACAACTAAAGTATTAGTAAGAATACTTTGAATTCTGCAAGAATATTATATTAATCCAAGAGCGTTGCACTTGTATTACAGTGGATAAACAGCATGCACGGTAGCCGAGCGGGGAGCGGGGAATCCCCTTCCAAAAGTTCCATCTATTAGTCTCTAACAAAACTGCTGATTTAATACATAAAATAAATTGATTTTAGTTATCGTAAGGCAATGAAATAAGATCACTTTCAATTTTTAAAAAGTAAAGAATTTATCATTTTTTTAAAACAATTATTCAATTAATTGATTTTTAACCATAATTTACAATGTTTATGACAGAAAAGTCCAACGTAAGACTATCAGTGCGACCATGTAGGTCACAGGCTATGAGTACAGCAGAGCTGCAGCATGTACCGGCCGTAATGATCAAGAGAACCGTAGTTATTCAAGCAAGGCGCATTGTACGGATCTTTTGTCTTTTTTTGCTGGGCCTACAAAGTTACTACGGTCACTTCTTTCCATTTTGGGTCGTCTTTGATATGGGTTTTTCATGTGACCATACGATTTCATCAGATAGGCCTAGGTCTACATCAGATAGAGTCATCAGATATATCGCCAAAATTTGCACTCGGATCAGATTTACCGACATTTACTTTTTTCATGACGTGCGGCGGCAGGGCTCTGGCGTCGACACCCCTTCTCAGGCAGAAGACGTAATTATGGGGGAATTAATTATTTTAGAACTTCTTTTTTCTAGACCTCTAGCCTAGCTCCCTAAAGAACCATTCGTTAAATTAATGAATAATGGCTCTGAATAGAGCAATCCATCTGTATTATTTTAAAGTAACTAGACCTATCATTATTTTTTATGTTCAACATCAACCAGCACATTCAGGAAGGCCATTGACAGACTCAGAGCCTTCTAAATACCCCCCGCGCCCTCTCTCTCAACCGATGCGCTTATGCCCAGTAGGGCCCTGCATCGTACACATCCAGATCCAGATATAACAAATTGTGTAGACTATGTATTATATGTATGTTTTTATAACAGAAAATCAAACTAAACCAAAATACAATGTATAATTTGATAATACGACATGAGTTTCATACCCATCTGCCGTGTGTGCACTCTGCCAATGCTCTCCATCTATTTATGATTTCTGTTGTTATGCATGTTGAGAATATGAAATAACTAGTTTGTTAGAAGGACCAACAAAATGACATGAATTTTTGATTGACATTGCATTGAAACGACGGTGAAACCCAGGACCTTGTAGGTTTCAAGTTCAACAAACAACATTTAACATTATTCTGAATTAAATATTTCCCTTTCTTTTTCTTTCTTTTTCAACTTGCAGCCTTGGCCAGCTTGTCCTCCTGTGGAGAGTTTTTCTACAATACTATTAATCAGCAATGTTGTGGGGGTCGCATACTGAGAACCCCAGTGGAACTTGGATTTGACTTTAGATGCTGTAAGTACCTTTTATCTGTGAAGTTGATAAAGGTTCATTCAAATTGTCTTCGCTGCTATTTTTCACGAAAGTGTTACTCTCAGACTTAGATTTAGAAGAGATCCACGTGGCGTGTGACTGTGTATTGAAGAACATTTTGGCATATTCCATTTTCTTTTGAAATTTCACCAAATTGCTTATCGAAAAATCAAACTTTAAGATAATTTATAAGATATATGTTTCCAAGAAAAAGTGAAAAAAGTGTGTGTGAGGGCATGATACCTAAGCATTTAGCCCTCAATTACGTTAGATGAGAGTTTTGCCTGTTAAAGATTTCATTATTATTGTTATTGTTATATCAGATTGTTGTTTTTGTTGTGATTGGAGTTTGGACTTTGGAGGATGCTAGGTTAAAGTTATATTGGTTCAAATCACTAAATTTGTTTTTTCATTCCATTCTTAGGTGGAGATGATCTCTATCGCTTGGATGGAACATGGGAATGTTGCCAAAACACCAAGATGGACTTAGGAGGAGATGCAGTCTGTTGCAATAATGAGATTATCAACTCTACCACCCATGAGTGCTGTGGCAATCCGCGCGCCTCTCCGCACAAGCATAAAAAACAACAAGGTAGTTTTCCTAGAACTCTGACTCTGAGAGTCTGAGTGTTAAGTTCTTTTCACAGCTCACCTGGATATATGGATGAATCAATGTCACTGTCAGATGACACTATCTTACTAAAGACAAAGTAAGAAAATCTGAATTAAATTAGTTAGGAGCATGGAGCATATTATCTTGCAGATCTGGTTTTAGAGGAGTATAGATTCTTGTGTGCATGTGACTGTGCATGCTGTAGTGACTGGCTGACCCTCCCACCCCCATCCCCATATATGCACTGTAAACATAGAATTTCAAAAATACTAACAAATTAAATGTAATCGATGTAAGTATTTTAGATTTAGGGATAAAGCGGTCTCTGTCTTTCATAGTTGTTGAAAGCAGTATTAATTGTCAAGAACTGGACATTATAATGATCAAAAGACCTATTGTAAAACTCTTTGAAGAGCTTTAGTTTGCATGCTTGAAAATTAAAAAGTGTCTAATTGAACTTTTTTTTACATTGATTTTGTTTGCCTAATAAGGAGATATAGATTGCTCTTTCAAATATCTCCTTACCTTGGTTTGTTGTGAAACTCTGATGGAAAATAGTCTTGATATACGTGATAATTTGAGTACTTTTTTCCCCCTCTGCTTAATTATGACAGGACATGAATGCTGTGGAACTTCTTACTATGACACTGACACCCAAACCTGCTGTGGTCATGACTTCATCTACGGTAATTCTCCTCGTGTCGCTGATGGTCTTGGCTCATGCTGTGGGTCACATACCTACGATGCCTCCTCGGAGATCTGCTGCCCTCTACCAACAGGTGGGATGCAGTCCCATTCAGTTGGACAATATGGCGTGATGCTTCAGGAGACTGAATGCTGCGGGGATGGATGGATTAATACGACAACGCACATATGCTGCCAGGTATGTACATCATGTCTATTGGATTAGCGCATTATGCTCACATTTTGTTTCCTACATGAAGTTAACACTGTAATAACAATCTGCAGGGAGGGGGGGGGGGGGGATTCTGCCAGATTGCATGGGTATATAATGTCCAGTGGTTCATGTCATTCAGGTTGTGTGATTGCGCTGTATCACAAGCTTATCAGGGTTATTATGGGTCCGTAGATCTCTGACTTTGAATTGAAAAAGAAAAAAAAAAAAAATTAAAAGCAGAAGTGTATACTTAATAGTAATACATATGTATTTTATATTGATGGCTTACCGGTAACTGTTTGATTATATTTGTACAGTTGAAATAGTCCTTAGACATGGGATGTTTCTGACATAGGACTTTATCTCATACAATTATTTAAATCATTTCATGATTATAAAACTGACCCAGAACTTGTAGTGAAAGGTAAATAAATTTCGAACCCTATTTCTATTTGAATCTTAAACATAGGAAACACCACAACCACGAGGTAATGGCGCTACCAGTTGCTATGGCAACCAGGCTTACGACCCGACCAAGGAGGTCATATGTGGCAGCAGGCTGCATGACATTCATGATGGCAAGACAGAGTGTTGTGCTGGTGAACTCATCAATCCTAATGTTGAGCCTTGTTGCAACGTCCCAGCTCTCCTAGCACAATCTCCATTCTCTTGTTGTGGATTGGGGTGGAGCAGAGAAGCCTATGACCCAACCGAATCATCCTGCACCGCGCAAGGCTCTAGGATTGAATTCCCTGAACTTAAAGTCAATGGTCCAAATAAGCTGTGGGAACAGTGTGACGGTACAACCTATGCCAGTACACTTAAAATCTGCTGCGGTGGTCATCTAACAACAAAGTTTCCTGATTCTCTGTGCTGTGGCTCAGGTATGTACCTCTCATATATTATTCTTATTCACATGTTTATTTGATATTTGACATCAATTTAAAATGTCATCACAACCATTCTTTGTGAATTCAAGCTGTAATTCAAGATGTAATGTCTACAAGGCTTGGAGTTTTTTTACTTACACATGTATATATGCACCTACACAACAACAACAAAGTTAAAATGTGGAATAACAGGATATGTGAAAGTCTCCACATACACACACAATCGCACATTTATCTTCATTACCTTGAAGCAGCACTTACACTGGAAGAAAAAGAAGAAGCAGCATGAAGTGCTTTAGATCATAATACAACCTTTCTAACAGTATTTTTTTTAAATTAGAATATATGCATATATACATATGAACACTTAGTTCCAACGCCCTTCTTTTGTTTTCTCTGTAGAGTCCTTCAGGTACAAAGATCAATTTTGTGTTGTTGATGAAACTCAAAGCACTGTAGTGGATAAAATAACAGCAAATGCTGAAATCTGCACCAAAGAAGGCCGGGAGATGGACCTACAGTATGACCCTGAAACACAGACATGTTGCAGAGACCCCTTGGAGCTAAGGGATTGGAGAGTCTTCAATGGTACCCAGGGAGAATGCTGCCTGCTATCAGACACTGATGTTATACTCACCGATCCAAGTTCACAAACATGCTGCAAAGGTGAGCTTCATGCAGACAAGTTTTTATCTATCATCTATCAATAGGTCTAAAACACCTTTTGCTTGTATCGCACTATTTCAAGAGACTAGAGTGTTATCTATAGTTAATTAGTTCTCAATGATCTTTGATGATTTTCTTGTTTTCTTTAAATAATAATCATTCTGACATCAGAAGGGAAAATATGGTCAATGTTGTCACTTTGGTGCCTTTACCATGTGGTACAATTGTCTTAACTTGGTTGATGTTGTACCACATTGCACTTATAAAGTCCTTTTCAGACATGGCACAGTGAACCACCTGACCCGTAGAATGTGTCGAATCAGAATTAACCATGTTTACCACATATAAGAAGAGGCTATTCTGTAGGGATATAGGAATTTTAAAAAAAGGATACATAGCTGTGTGTAACGATGTACTCCCTGATCTGTCTGTTGTAAGACATATTAGACTTATTGGTGCACAATGAAACTTGTTGAGACACAGTCTTTATAAATGTGAAACTGCACAAATGATAATTGTATCTAATAATAATGAACAACATGATGAAGTCGGTGATCAATGATTTAAAAATGTGTTAGTAATGCTGGAGTCCAAGGATTAACATTTTTATTCTTTCATTTTATGTGTCACAGCTGGAGAAGACCAGAAGGTTCATCCAACCCCTCTAGGCGAAGGAGAATGTTGCGGCCCAGAGATGATTATCAAAGGCCAACAGCTTTGTGACAGTTCGATGCAAGAAGTAGTGGACATCCCTGAAAACCGTCCAACTCACAATGATGTCTGTGTTCCAAAAGATCGTGAACATAACCTCATTCGCCAGACTTATGACAATCGCCGAGAGGTATGTGTAAACCATTCTACGTTTTGTAGTTAAGAGTAGGATAGATTAAAGAGTTATCACAGACAATGTAAGGATATAGATTACATGATTTACCAAGAAATTTATAAACTAGTCATAGTTAGAAACTGCCTCAAAAGACACCCCAAAACTCACAGATATTATGTACTTATAAAGGTCTCACTTGTGCATATTAGAATAATTTCTCTCAAAATACTCTCACAAATAACCTTTGTTTCCCATTTTGAAAATCAAAGTACTTCTGCTTTCCATAATGGAGTGCACTTTTTGTGCATAAACAAATAGTACTAGGTAACCTACACAACTTTCATGAGCATGTATTCATTACTTATCTCACTAGGTTTTGCAATTTGGTACAAATGACTTCAATCTGTGCATGCCAAATTGTATCAAGAAATTCTTTCTTAACAAATTTCAATGCTCCATGGTAATCATTTCCTTCTCCTTCCCTGTCTATTCTCCAGTTTTGTTCTGATGGTGGTGAGATCATTCCTAGAACAGAAGGCAAGGATCTTTGTGGAGGGCAGATCTATGATACCGACTCCCACCTCTGTTGTGGATCATTCATCTATAGACTTGTCACTCATCAGTGCTGTGCAGACTTTGCTCAACCTCTGATAAACGATGAAGGGCTCCCTCTAGAGTGCTGTGGGATGCAGGCCTACCACGCCGGCACATCCACCTGTAAACGTGGAACTGTATTGGATGATATTCCTCAGGCTAATGCAAGGTACATTTCATTTGTTATTATGTGTATGATCAACTATAAATCAAGGAATTAGATATTCATAGGCATCACATATATTGTTTCAAATAGATTGTATAGAAAATGAGAAATATTAGTCAACTGGTTACATTGATTTTCATAATACAATACTTTGGTAACATTTTTTTCTTTGAAAGTGTTTATATAGAAATGTAGCCCTATTTAATGACAAAGACTTGATGAAACAACAATTGAATGCCATCTGATTTGATATTTAATTTCAACCCTTTTCTGGCACAGGTATTGTGGATCGGATGTGTATGATAACAGCCAATATGACTGCTTGGATGGTGGAGAGCTAGTTCCACAAGAAGCTGGTCCTTATATCAGGCTCTGCGGAACGACAAGAAAGGTCTACGATATGAGACATCAGGAATGCTGTGAAGAAGATCTGATCGGACCTGGACAAACCTGCTGCAATAGACGCCAGTATCAAACACCAGGTGAGTAGATGGAGTAGTCTTCAAGAACTCTTCAAGATAGCAATCATCAGATTGATAATGTTATGATACCGTTAAAACTTATTAATGTCTGTTGTTTCATCCTGACTTTTTTGTAGGAATCCTTTGTGCAATCCTAGCATAATACCTTGATCGATGAAAGACCGTACTGATTATATGTTCAAAATTAATATAAATAACTTTGATATATATAGTCTTTGGTTATGAGTGGACCTTTATTCTTCAAATTCTGAAACCATCAATTCCAAACAACTTTGTCATTAACCCAATGGCAACTAAACCGCCCGAAACCGCCGCTCCTTTTACTCACTGAACCGCCCGAAACCGCCCGTCCGTTTTCGTCCGTTTTCAACGCGCTATAGTATCCGTTCTAGGGTCTACCGTTATAATGTTATGCGTGCGTAATCCTTACGATGTCTACAGTAGGATTCAGCATAGAAAAATAGCGCACGTTTCATATTCTTCAGAAAAATGTCAAAAAGAGAGAAATATTGCAAGTTCTTCCAGTGAGTAATAGGCAATTTTTACAAAATTTCTAGTTGCTAATGGGTTAATAAGTAATAGAAAAGGTATGCATTCTATGCAGCATCTGGCTTGTAGGCTTTATTTATTTTAAAAGTTAATTAGTTTGTGAGGAATTCATGTGCCAGGGATATTAATTATATCATTACCGTCTTTGATACCAACATTTCATTGTTTATTGTAGGGACACCTTTGAAAGGAGGCAAATGCTGTGGAGCGACCGGCTACAATCCCTCCACTCACAGTTGCTGCTTCGATTCCATCTCCCCTATCCATGGAATGGTAGAGCCCGCTTGCTGCATGCTCCAAGCTTACGACCGATCCCTATCAAACATCTCCTGCTGCGGTGGGAAACTAAGCCGGAAGAGAGAGGATGAGACAGAATGCTCAGCGGCCGATGGAGTGATACACAGACTGGATGAGATTGTGTGCAATGGTGTAAGACATCCAGCTGGTGAACAGCAATGCTGTGGATCCGACCTCTATGACCCTGAAACACAAATGTGTTGCAATGGATCCAGGTGAGATATATATCTTCCCTGTCATGCATATTGAAATGACCAGACTAAGTGTCTATTATGATGTATGTGTTAGTCTGTTATGTCACAGGTAGAACCAGTACCAATGGAATAATTGACCTCTGTTATTTTCGCTTTACGTAATGATGATGATGTGCATCAAGAGACTCAACTTGTCTTCATTTGGCATAAAGTGGGCAAATATGAAATCTAGTATTCACCAGTGTTCTTATCTCCACTTTCACATACTTTTCTAAGCTACAGCTTATATAGTCACCTCCCCCCTCTCTTTACCTCTCTCCTTCTCTTTCTCTCTCTCTCTCTCTCTCTCTCTCTGTGCACCTTTCTACATTTTCTCTGTGCACCTTCCTACCGGGAATGGGTACCCGGTAGGATGCGAAAGCTAATGTGGTTAGATTAGCAAGTGTGCGCATGTAAAAATGACGCCTGGCTGGAATGCTCCCCAGGGAGTGGAGAATGTGCATACATTGTGTGCGGGTAAGCCTGAATCCAATGACCGGGGTAATAATATACTTATCTGTAAAGCGCTTTGTGAGGGCCTCCGGTCCTGAAAAGCGCTATATAAGAACGAGCTATTATTATTATTATTATTTTGTCCCTGGTTAAGGGTATTGATTATTAATTCAACTTCTGACCATTTTCTGTATAGATATGAAGCAGAGGAAGACAGTGTGTGCTGTGGGAACAAGCCATACCATAATACAACCGATGGAAGTCACTTGTGCTGTGGCGGAACTCTCCATACACAGGCTGGAGGTAAGGAGTGCTGTAACCGTGCTGCCTTCTACCCATCAACTGATCAGTGCTTCACAACAGGCGGTCAGAACATCATCATCAAGCTCTTAGACAACACACCATCTGCTACAGATGCCTTCTGCACCGAGGGGTCGTACAACCCGACGAACCAGACCTGCTGTGACGGCCTCCTCTACAATGGCCTCAGGGAATGCTGTGGAAACGAGGTGATAGAGTGGCCCTCTCAGGACATGTGCTGCAATGGTGAGATCCATTGGAGGATGTATGGGAATCAGTCTCAGTGTTGCCCATCAGGTCAGATCATGCACCAATCAACAGGATGCGACGCACGCCAACTTGACCGTGGTTATCAGCTTTGCAATGACACCGAGTACCTTCCTGCAATCCAGGGTTGCTGTGCTGGTGATGTCTATTATTTGGATGACGCTCAGTGTAGAGATGATAAGGTCTTCCTGCTTTGTGGGGATCTGTTCTACTCCCAAGATGAACAGACCTGTTGTAATGGCTCCTTGGCTGATATCCCCAACGGACAGTGCTGTGAGAACGCAGCATTTGATCCAACTTCTAAAATCTGTTGCGAAGGGAACCTGCGTCGCATAGTCAGAGGAAGAGACCAGTGCTGTGGGGTGCTAGCATTTGACATCAAGAGAGAGATGTGCTGTGAGTCAGGACCTGTTCGGATGCCTCGTATCAACCGAAGGATTCAGAGCAAGATGGACAATGGCATCTGCTGTGGGGAAGGCTTGCAACCAAACTTCCAAACAAGACACTGCGAAGGTAACATTCTTTCAGTCACATTCCACACTAACTTGTTTATCCATCAAAGGCTTTTTTTCTTCTTTAAAATGGACCTTTGAAAATACATTACAGCGTTATTCAATTCAATTAAAAAAAATCACACTAAAAAACATTTACAATACAAAGTCAATTCCAACAAATAACACAACAGAACAGAAGTATCAAAATGTGTGGGGACAAACAAAGGCCTATCAAAGGCTTGTCCCTAAACTCTATGAATAATTAAATATAAACTATGATTCTATAAATGAAGAATTATGTAGTACCATACGAAAGAAGAAAGTCATGATGAAACCATAGATTTCATTCTAAAGATGTGAGCCTTTCCCTATTGATTTGTTTATAAATATATTAATATATTTGCATCAGATTTGTAATTGTTTCCAATTTTCCTTATTTCAGCTGTTCCCTTGGTTTGTATGGGTCTTGAAAATGGTAACCTCTGGCAGGAAGCATCAGATGACTGCAGTAAAGATTTCACTTTTCAATTCAATGCTCAACGCATCGACACCAACGACACCCACACCGTCATCAAGCTTGATGTCTATCACCCTCTCCTGGCCCACAACGGTAATGTTGAGCTAGACACCCTGATCCTACCAGCTGATGTCGAGTGTAGGAAGCTGAGTGTCGGTGAAACCTACATAGCCCTCTCATCGGGAGATATAGAGGGTAGTTCTCTATCTCTAACAAATCAAGATTTCTTAGGGCAGTATTCCAGAAAAATAGCTAGCAGGCTATTACGCAGAAGCTGTCTCTAATTTTACCATATAGTATTTCTTGTAGACTCACTAAGTAAACTGTAACAGTTGAAAATATTGTGTACTTGTTTAAATCAATGTCATATTCTTATTGATGTAGCTCTTATTGAGCCCAAAAAACGTACTGAAAGAAAAGAAAGGAAAAAAAGGGATCGCCTTTTTTCTATTGGATAGATAATGGAAGCATGAATTTTATAAACATGTGTGGATGAGAGAAATTTGTAATGAATAAGGATATTTATTGTTTTGCTTGGATTATTTTATTTGCACATTATAATAAGAAAAAGAGCATAATATTTATGCTCTTTTGTCTTATTATAATGAAAGTGGTATGCCTCTAGGAGGTTTCTGTACATAGTGAATGTAATTTATTTATTTCAATGCTTCATGCAAATATTTGAATGTGAATGAAATCTTGCTTCTAGCTTTTGCAATATTTCACAGTAGAATTTTATCATGTAAACCTATTGACCAGCTGCAAAGAATCGATTTAAAGTTTAAGTAATCAGACTTAGTTATTTATCCCATTGGTTGGCAAGTAAAAGAAGGTTGTAAAAGATTTCAGCTACAGGGTCATTAGAAACGTGCAAATATCATAATCTATTGTAAGATTGCAGTCATTTGCAGAATATGATAACTATTAATTTCACCAATTTCCATATTATATAAAAGATTCATGCATCTGTGATGCCCTTTGTTGTATATTTTGCTGATATTTTTATTGGTATATTTTGTCATTTATTTAATTATTCACCGTATTTGAATCTGTTGTGACCCTCATTGTAATGATATTTAATAGATAAAACAATGATAGACAAATGTAATTGATTTGTAACGAAATGAGAGACAAATATAATTAATTCTCGGCGAAATGTAACCAAATCTTCAATGATAGAGTGAATCAGAATTGTTGGAAGCTAGAAGTTATTTCAAATATGTATTTTGATGGTGATATATTGTATAATATTTTGGTTGTCTTCTCTAAGAAATGAACATTACAGTTTTACTTATCATGACGAAGTAATTTAATTTAAGACATTGAAAAACATGTCTCTTAAATTTTCTTTAGGCTCAAATTTTCAAAGCATGTCAGTAGTGAATCTAGGAATATTCTTGTAAAAACGTCAATGAGATAGCATGTTAATGTATGTTACAAGACTACTACTGAATCAATAATTCAATGAAATTGCACAATAATGAACGGAATAAAGCACAAATCAAGAGTGAATGTCAATATTGCTTGGTCACTGCAGAATACAAGTACTATTTAAATATCGGTGATATGAGGGGGGGGGGGGGAATCATTTTTCTAGGAGAAATTAAACAGCTATTAGAAGAAGGAAATTCATGAATTCTTTAATTTGTATGTAATACATGTGTGAAGTTCATAGAAGTGTTGTATGTACATGTAGTACATTGTATTTAAGTAGAACATTCTATAAAAGAAAAAAGTCACTAGCTAGGGATATATCAAGATTAGACCATTTCCAAACTTAATTGTTCTCGATACTAAATGATGTAAGGGTATTAATTTAGCTATCAAACGTTTTATAGACAGTTTGAGATTTAGATTGGAGTACGGTATGTGTTACATGTAGATCTTACTGTAAAGGTCGATAAATCACGGCACAGTAACTTACTGGAATCATAAACCTCATCATTAATGCTCAAGTACTGTAAAAACATCCTTGCCAATGTATCTCTTGTTGTTTTCCTTTGCTTAAATAATGTCAAAAGTTTTCCTTTTGAGATAATTTTGAAGATATCTTCTTTCCCCAGTTCCCCATATGTGTAATTGAAATATTGCCAAACCCTGTTTAATATCACCTTTGATTTTGTGTATTCAAAGTTTTTAATGCTCAATATCGGAAAGTCATTTTTCCCGAAATGTATTTGTATCTTAAATTATTATTGTACCTTAAATTATTACTGTACCTTAACTTAATAAATAAATTGAAAACAAAATGAAGTGTTGGAAGTTGTCATTCAATGTAGCATAATCAGATACAAGTGCTTTTGTTTTGAGAGTCAGTGATTTAATGTGAGAAAGCAAATGCATCAGGATACCGAGTGTTATGAGAAGTTGAGAACCATATATATCAGGGAGTTGTAATTAATCAATAACTTGTGATAAATTAGTTTTGTAGCAAAACTTTGTCATGACCTCTCGTGCCACGACCAGCTGCATTTACACTACAAGCAAAAATGGATGATTTTTCTCACATTCCAGTGTTTTGTCAGAAGTTGCAAGGTAAACGTAACAAAAAACCCACCTCTGGAGAGTGTTTTTTTTAAAATGCTCACTCTCAAAACATCAGCAATCTTTCTGCTTTTTTGGTCGTGGGAATCTCTTTGCTTCTGTGTGATCCCGTGCAAAGCAGCGATAAGTCACGCATGGGCACTACTCACCAGAAGAAGCATAAACTAACAGCTTTTTAAATTTTTTTTTTTTCAGTGGTGTAAATGGCGGTCCGAAAAACCGATGGTTTTTCAAAATGGTTTTGGGGCTGTGTAAATTGCTTACTACTCCATGTAGTTTTTCAGAATATCACTCCAGGGCCCGTCTTACCATCCTCCAATTAATCGCAAGTTTGCACTCTCCTATCTCTCATGTACATAGTTGTGATTGATATCAGTTCTTTGTAAGACGGGGCCCTGGTAAACCAATGGTTCTTGACTCTTTTCTGACCAAAGTTACATCTGTGGTAAATATACTGACCCTCACTCCTAGTCAACAAATATCAGAATGTTACAATAATAATTGAAAATAGAAAAAATAAGAAATAAAAACAAAATAAAACTGCTGAAATAATAAAAGGATATGTACATCCATATCTTACCCATGCTCGGACTGTGGAATGACTGAAATGCTTTTGATGTATGATAGACCAACCCAAAATTCCAAAACATCAGGTGCATCACAACTATCAGGTTAAAGAGGGGGGGGGGGATCAAACTAATGGCTGAGTGTGTAATCGAAACCCTCTAGTATATATATCGAAAGTTCTTAGAAGTGGTAAGAAAAAGTTTCCCTACATTTTCAAAATTGCAGTGCTCTCCACACACAAAACCATAACTCTTAGAGAGGATAATTTGCACGAGACAGATACCGAGACCAACCAAAGAGGTTCATGATGAATATCATGATACAACTCTTGAACTACATGACAGATATACACAACTACTACTATCAAATTACAGGAAACCCCACTGAACACTACTGCAAACACCTTCACATAATGAGATAAGCGATAAGTAGTAGCGTCTGTCTGGAATATTCTGAACAAAAAGTTTATTTTTTTGATACACAAAAATTCATAAAACATACGCAGCAAGACCATTCCCAGCATTAAAACTTCATAACTTCAAAAGATGTGATTAAATGAAAAGTCTAAAACAAAACAGATACGGCACAACAGTAACAAGATAGTTTGTACAAATCTTTATTCATCATAGTTGAGAATGAGTCCTTATTGTTTACTCATATTATTTAAAGGGAGTTACGACAGGGCAGAGATTTCACATGCTTGTAATTTCTAAACATTGATTCTAAAAATTAACATTTCATACTTTTGGTCATAAATTAATCTCTTGATAAAAAGAAACTATTTTCCTTAAAAGTCATATAACTTGGGGGTATCATGGGTTAAAGGTTGTTTAGCTCCTCAGAGATGAATAATTCATAATATGAAAATAAAAAAGAAACAATCATGGCACTTTTTAAACTGGTGACTGGTGAGGTCTATTTTGTTACATTTTTGCTCACTCAAGCACTACTTCAATAAAAATTGAATGAAAGTTTCAGGCTTTCAGTTACCGTACAATATATTGCTCTTAAAGTTTGTTTTCGATTTCGTCATAGAATACTATATTCATCTTGAAATAAATAAACGCTACATGTCTAAATATTCTCTAATGGAGGTAAAGCAACCTTGACACATCCTGATGAGCAAGCACATAGAACCAAAATAGATATCACACATGACATATTTCTTCTTACGTGTTGCCAAATTGTTATTGAATGTAAACAGTACAAAATATTTTAAAGAGTTTCATTATGCAGTTTTGTGTATATTCTTCAGTGACATGGCTTATACATTCTCACCTGTATGTGATTGATTTTAGACATATTTGACAAATAATTTAAATTTGCCTTGAAAATTTGGTATGCAGTAAGACAATTACTTCAATAAAACTCAATGTATCTCAATTATGGTGACAACTACAGAATATCAAGAAAGTTCTCCCCAACCTCTTTTCTTTTTTAACTCTTGAGTCATTAGATTAGAAGGGGTCATCATTGTTTTAAAGGGGTCTGCTCGCTATTTATAAAAGACCGCTATTCATAAAGGATCGCTATTCATTTTGTCACGCATTATGGATAGCGGTCCTTATGAATAATGGTCCTTATGGATAGCGAGCTTGACCCGTTTCTTAATGGTCCGCATAGATTGAGTGATGTCATTAGCATTCAATCACTTGGTGATGCTGTGGCTGTAAAGATAAAGAATGAAAAGAAGAAAAAAAGCAAACATGAATTTCAATTATGTCACAAGATTTATATAAAAAACTGCATTTAATTGGAAGCTTTGGGTACATACACCCATGGTTCGCTAGCATGGGATATATTATGTCAATACAATGAAGTTAACTCTAAAGATAAATCAAATAGAATAGTAAGCATTCAGCATAATGATCCCAATTTGCTGTCATATTGAGCACTCACATGCACCTCTTATATTTTCTTTGGTGGACTGACTACCCATTCATCAACTCAAATCATACCTGCATGCACACATTATGACAACCCTGTACTCTTTACAAATGAACATCATCTGCACACACACAAATCGCAGGTACAGTTAAACCTGCCTAAGTGACCACCTGTCTACAAAGACCACCTGTCTACAAAGGCCACATTTTTTGTTTCCCTTGAATATGGTTTCTCATTGAAACGTATACTAAAGGAACCTGTACATAAAGACCACTTTTTTGTTTTCTCCCTTGGGTGGTCTTTATAGACAGGTTTCACTGTACATTATGTGTATGGTGTCATGTACTCACGCAGTCATCGTCTTGCTTCCTCCACTGAGTACAATGTAAGCTGATTGAAGGTTCTTCTGTTTCTCTTGCATCCTAGCAACCGTGTGCAGGGGCGTGTCCGTAGATGACATCTTCTTCATGGCCTATGTATAATAAACCAAACATATATAGATTGTTGGTGTTTTGCAACAAACAGTTTGATACAAAATTAATGGTGCTTAGAAAAGGTGTATGAATTCACACAATAAAAAGAAGAACTTTGTGAAAATTTTTGATCACTCTCAAATGTTACATACAAAGTATCTTCACTGATCTTCTGTTGGTATTTTCTCTCTCAACACTATATTCAATAGAAATGTTCAAAGCACACTCACCTATTCAGCATATATGACCAGTTTTGTTTTTATGTTTTTATTTCAATTATCTACATAATAAAACCATCAAAGACATAACAATTGAAACTTATACATTTCTAACAATATGATCAATGTGCTTAACAGTAGGGTCAATGTGCTAAATTGTACCAAATAAACCTTGATCATGAAAAAATGCAGCTAGTATTACAGAAATGACATATACTGTAAAGGTATTGTGGTCGAGTGGATACGTCACCGGACTGTCGATCACGGTTCAAGTCCCGCCGCGGCACTAATGTCTTTTGGCACGACATTAATCTACATTTGCCACACTCAACCCAGGTGATGTAACTGGGTACCTGGTGGGACATAATTCCTTGAAATGCTAGAGCGCCAAAATGGCAGCCATGCTGGAGCTAGGGTATAATTGTGGAGCGTCAGGAGTGTCAAGTCTGACAGACATGAGTGCTGTACAAGAACCCACTGTTATCATTATTATTATTATTATCATGTAGCCACTAGTATTATGCAAGAGAGTCTTTGTAAACAGGCTTCCATTACATAGTAGGCCTGTTTTCATCAGCTCGAGATTGCCAAATAGCCCGCTGTTTCTGATTTGGGATATAAGCATGATCATGAAATAGCGGGCTATTTGGCAGGTAAAGGCGCAAATAGCTATTTGCTCCTGAAATCATCCCAAGATATATTGGGCTAGTTAGCAAAATAATCCAGTATTTACCTGGTGCGTCCTCACTAGCCCAAAGACTCGCACTATGCGCGAACGCTGAGCAAAATATCTTGAGCTAATTTCTCGAGCTCAAGTTTCGAGCTGATGAAGTCACGATTTGTAACTTCAAGCTTATTTCCCAAATCAGAAATAACGGGCTATTTGGCAATCTCGAGCTGATGAAGCCATACCTAGTGTGAAATGCATTACTTACCTCTTCCTCCAGGACTTTCTTTGCTCTTTTTTCTGTCTTCATTTTGCCTGATCCCTTACCATGGAAACGATGTGATAGCACTCTGAAAGCCTTTGAACAAGAGCAAGAAAGAACTTATTTCACACAAGAAAAAAAACTTAATATTAAAACTAGATGGAACTTTGACTGCGCGCAGTCAAAAATGATGCCTCCGCCATAGAGCAATTTTACAAACCAAAACAGAAACAATTTTTAAATTCAAGTTTGATTGTAATCCATCTGTGGGTTTCAATGATAATGCATGCACAAGCTATTTTTGGCATACATAATGAGCCATGTGACCTTTGACCTTCGACCTGGTGACCCCAAAATCTAATCAGTTCATTGGCTCTGCAAGATACATACATGACTTGAGTTTGATAGTAATCTGTCTATTTGATCTCATGATAATGCGATCACAAGCTATTTTTGGATACATAAAGACCCCTGTGACCTTTGACCTGGTGACCCCAAAATCGAATCATTTCATTGGCTCTGCGAGATACATACATGACCTGAGTTTGGCAGGAATCCATCAATCGGTTCTTGAGATAATGCGATCAAAGCTATTTTGCATACATAATGAGCCCTGTGACCTTTGACCTTCGACCTTGTGACCCCCAAATCTAATCAGTTCATTGGCTCTGCAAGATACACCCATGACTTAAGTTTGGCAGGAATCCATCAATCAGTTCTTGAGATAACGCGATCACGAGCCATTTTCGCATACATAATGAGCCCTGTGACCTTTGACCTTGGATCTCGTGACTCCAAAATCTAATCAGTTTATTGGCTCTGTGAGATACATACATGACTCAAGTTTGGCAGGAATCCATAAATCGGTTCTTGAGATAACGCGATCACGAGCCATTTTCGCATACATAATGAGCCCTGTGACCTTTGACCTTGGATCTCGTGACCCCAAAATCTAATCAGTTCATTGGCTCTGTGAGATACATACATGACCCAAGTTTGGCGGGAATCAACCAATCGGTTCTTGAGATAACGCGATCACGAGAACGGGACGTACGGACGGACGTACGGACGGACGTACGGACAACCCGAAAACATAATGCCTCCGGCTACTTTGTAGCGGAGGCATAAAAAAGGTAAAATGCATTTCTGTAAAACAAAAAATTAAATAGAATGATTTTATTTAGTAACAGGAGTTCATTATCACCTTTAATATTATTTCATGTGACATATTAGCCCTACACCCCCCTCCCCCATTAAAAAAGTCAATTCAACAAGACCATGAAATGAAACAGGAGATAGTTAGTAGTACAACAGTAGCTTAGCAATTCATGTTCCCAACTTTATTTTCCAATATAGATACACATGCTTCAGAAACTTGGCAAACTTTAGTCAGTTACTTGTTGCCTCTTAACAGGACAAGAGTGATCATGAGAATCTAAAACACTGTACACATCAGGGTAGACTTTTACAATCAAGAACCAGGGAGATATTTCCCATTACCGGTAAAGCCTATCTGCACTAGTGGCCAGGAGGGATTTGAGCTCCCTGCATGGTCACTGGCAGGTGGTTATCTCATCAAATCAGCTCTCAATTAACATTTATAAGAAAAAGGGGACCATGGGGGACCAAGAGTCACCGCTTAGGCATTGTTTGCTATATGGAGGGCACAATTAGCTATAATTGGTGCAGTGGGGCTTTGAAGAATAGCTTACCTCTTTCTGATTCAGAGACCTGCCAGTCTCATCAGTGTAGGTGATCTTGACATCTGGTTTATAACCAGACTTCTCCTTGAAGTCCATGAGTGGTCCTCTAAACCGGTCATTCTTATTGTACTTGGAATCAATGTCACTGAAAAGGAACAAACATTGTCTCATTAATGGATCTATGATTAATAATAATAATAAAAACAGTGCTTATAAACACACCTATTTACATTGTAATTAACTGCATTACATTTTCTATCATATTTTTGTTAAGTTTTAATTCATTGATGTATTTGTTTTGTAAAGCGCTTTGATCAGTTGTAAATTGGATATAGCGCTATAAAAGAAAACAATTTATTATTATTATTATTATTACCACCAAAGTCTCTAAGCACTATAACAAACAAAATACAATGATAAACATTTACATATTAAATAAAACAAAAAATTACAAATTAAGCTATGAATTACAGTACATATGAAATATACATCAATGTGAATAGAGTAAGTTAATCGTCAAGAGCAATTTTAAATAAATGTTTATGATTGATCTCAGCTTAGATTTCTATTATGAATAGCAATTTTGAATGAGTATGCTCCAGAATCAATGTATTCAAAATACTCAGCAGTAGTTAAAAGGTAATCATTGGATAAATTCATAACTTTTTGCACAAATACAACTCATAAGATTATTCAATAAATGCAATGGACTTGACTGTTGACCTTAATACATGCTGATCAAGGTCAGAGTGAAAATAAATCTTTTACTAGAATTTACATCCCTTTTCTTTACGAATGGAACTACTCTGTCTATTCTGCAATATAATTTCCATAAGTAAATAACTATGTATGGAGGCCTCATAGAAGTGACAGGGCAGAATCATGCATTCATTTCACACATGTTGAACCTGGGCCCTCTGGCATAAAAAGTTAATAAAAAAATAAAACGCAAGTCCGAAGTAAGTGATCCTGATTGGTTGAAAATTAAGTTGCGTTTAAACACAACTTTTTATGCGAGAGGACCCTGTGCATTTTCTAGACTTCTGAAAGACACACATAAAACCTTATGGTACTGTCCATACAACTGCATATAGTTTTCTAAGTAAACCAATGAAATACCAATGTTGTAAACGATCTTTTTTCCTAGCACTGCCTAGTTACACTAGAGGGGTACTACTTACAACAAGACAGAGACAACTTTCTCACTGATTTACTCACTTGAAGTTCTTCTCCTCTATTGTGCAATTCTTGGAGGTAAGTATGAGCGAGTCTCCTGTCTTTTTCTTTTTCTCTTTGATCAGGTAGCCCTTCTTGGTTGCTAGTGTCAATGCTCCAGCGATACCCACTTGAAGCGGTGGTTCATCATCGAGAACAGGGCCAAGCTCCTCCTATGGGAGAGGGAGGGGGATATACATATATCATTTTCTACAGATATTGTAATTTTTACACCAACCATACTTTTTCACATTTTTATGACGTTGAGTAGAATGATGGGATGACCATCCACTACTGAAATTAATCTCATGTACAACCATCATTAGACTATTACTTTCAACAAACCCAGAGTTGGAATGCTCCCCAGGGAGTGGAGAATGTATGTACATTGTGTGCAGGTAAGCCTGAATCCAATGACTGGGTAATAATATATACTGCGCCCAGGCACAAAGTTTCAGGCGCGTTATAAATGTGATCTAATATTATTATTATTATTCACATTAATCAATTTTCATCCTGCTCCACACACAACCATGACAAGATGCGCCGAAACACATACAGGCCTGCCTACACATTGGAAAAATTGTGAGTTGGAAGTTAATGAAACAGCTGCTATAACCTGAAGGAACAATGCTTGTAAAACATGGCAATGAAAATGTTAAAGATAAAGTTGAGTTCTGGTCATGCGATTGCATTGTGAAAGAAACATTGTGGAATCGATCAGAAAAGGTTGATCATCTAGCATATAAGTATTGGTGTGTACTGCAAGGTTCTGGAATCATCAAAATGATAAGAAACTTTGCCCAGTCTTGGTAAAGTTACAAGCACTGTACACAGAAAGATGTATGGGACTACACAAACATTTGGCATAAAAATCTGTCCCAATTTTTATGATGTTACATGCCATATTTAGAATATTAAGGCATTTGAAGAGCCCTGCTTTTCAGGGAACATGTTTTTTCTTCATCTACACTTGCATAATACAATGATAACCCTCACAAATTATTTTTCACCTCTTCCCAGAACTCAACCGTCTCTTTAAGTCTGATAGTAAGAGAAATGAAAAGCTACCTCTTCTTGCTTGACCTCTTCTCTGTCATCCATGTTGACTGTATTCCATGCTCCAGCTGCTTCTTCTTCGTCTTCATCTTCCATTGCTTCCTCCTCTTCATCCTCTTTCTCATTGTCTGCCAAGGTTTCTTCTTCTTCATCACGAAGACCAGACTTGCCTGCAAAATATACAAAGAGATGCATCTTGCTGGGATAAGTGTGCTATAATTTCCTCCTATACCCCACTTATGAATGCAATAGACCAGTTCAGGGTTAGCACATGTCCCAAATGACCCTGAATATCCACAGATCTTCAAAACATGAAGAGGTCCCACTTTGTACATTTTGATATAATCACTCCTACAGCGATGGAGGTGCTACATAAATAGCCTTTGTTTCCCCTTTTCAAAGAATACTTCCACCTGTGTATCATGGAGTGCACTGCTTGTGCATAAATGAATAATGATTACAAACTTTCATGAGCACGTACCCAGTATTTTGTCTCTGTGTATTTCACAACTTGGTCTGCAATGACCTTTATCTGCTCATGCTCAGACTGCAACTATGAACTGGCTTATTAAAATGCAGACAGATTTGGAGGATAACTCATACTCATACTAAACTGCTTACACTAGTTGCTCTACACACAAAAATTGGCATAAAAGCTGATACAATCTACATTTTCTTTTGATTTCTGGTCAAAAAGAACAAAATCATTTAAAAACAGCAGTCAATTATACAACCTAAGCAACAGGTCTACAACATATATGCCATCAGTTACTGATCTGGCCATTGTTGCATAAAACTAACCACTGATGGGAACTTTGCCATCAATATTAACTACCATGGCAACATCACTCAACAGACTATCAAGTCAAGGTTTCCACGGAAGTTACCATTAATGGTAAGTTCTATGCAATGGGGGCCTGGTAGCTGAAATTTAGTAAAATGTCCACTTTATATACTTGACCATCATCAAAAGAGTAAGCTATATCACTTTTATGAAAGCCACAATCTTCTTTTCACCCTCAATTCTCTCTTATTGATCATAATTATTCAACTATTATAATTGTCTTCATAAGTTCATATCATTTATATCATATCTGATTTTTCATCATTGTATACAATATGTATTTCTGTTAATTCATGCATATTTAAATCTTTAGATTAATCATGTAATATATTGTATAATTGATTGTTGTAAAGCGCATTGAGAATTCATTATTATGCGCTATATAAAAATGACTTTATCATTATCATTATTTCTTGCTTTACATCAAATCATAGTGCTCACCTTTATGTTTTTATGTACATATCAAACCACATGCCTTTCTCTCTGAACCGCATATATGCTTACCATATGAAGGTATATCACCCAGGGTTCTACAGAATTCTGATGTTGAGTTGAAGACGATATTTGATCCTTTATTTGAGGCCGATGCTGCTGCTTCCTCATCATCCTCAGGCTCTTCTTTAATACTAGCAACAACCTTAGCAACCTGGTATGTGAAAGACAGAGATTACATCAACAATGTTCCTCTCATGTCATGAAAAGTGCATGTGAGTAAATGAAAAATTTGACATTGTCATTATCTTAGTTTCTCTTGTCCCTCCACCTATGGTCTCTTTCTTTCTTACTTTCTCTATTGTGTCTATTGTAACAATTTGATCAGCACATGATCCGTATAAAACCCATGAATATCAAAAGTATATCTATATTTTGCTACTGAAGTAAATTTCCAATGTATCACTGTATTTTACTGATCTTTTTAATCTGTTAAAATCACGCAATTATTCACTTTTACAATCAATCTATTGCAACTATTTTAATAGCCATTCTGGTTACAAACAAACACGACCAAATAATAATCAATGAATATCGGAGAGGAAATATTATTGCATGTACATACTTATATATATCTTTATATTTTATATTTTTACTATGAACTTGAAGGAATTTAGAATTTATATAATGTAATGTTTGATTTCCCATGTATTTAATGTATTTTAATGTTTTTATCGAATTGTAAAAAGTCACAAAATTCAGCCTTTGGGCTGCAAGTTGATTTTCAATAAAACAAACCATTTATTTATGTATTTATTTATTTTAATTCATGAAAGTATACCATTAACATTGCACTTGAGCACAACAACCATCCAATCAACGTAAGCCTTGCATACCTGATCTTCCACCCGTTGACTGCTCTTGCTCTTCTGTTTAAGTTTCCTGGCTTTGTTGAGAACATTATGTAGTTCTTTCTCCGCTTCATCTTCTATGACCTGACCCCAGATATCGTCATTGTCATCCCTTGCTCGGCCGAACTCAATGGGTACTACAACACAAACACAAACCAATCAAATGACATTATACATGATGAATGCAGTATTAAGTTTAATAAATAAAATGCTAGCACAGAGGATATTTGAAATCTTCTTTCAAATCTTAATTTTAAAGTCATCTCCGGGAGGGAACTCAAAGGACATCAAATTTAAGGTCATGGCAATTCAGAGTATCACATTATTCTACAATGTCATACTTATGTGTACTTTGCAAAATTTAAATGTTAGTATACATATTGCACTAAAGAATATCTTTTTTAAGGTCTTCAATCTTTAAACAAGTCTCATGGAAACAACATTCAAGACACACAAACAAAATGTATAACATAGAAATAAACTATTTATAATTTGAATCATCATTTCACCCCAAATATATTGAACATAATTCATTTGTTTCAGAAGCCCTTCAGCTAAAACATGCTAGAATAAAACACAGGACAAGACAAGTATGATGAAAAATAATGGGCTAAAAAAAGAAAATAATCAATAGAAGAATAAATCTTACTTTGATCAGCATCAGGGAAGTCCACCTCCATATCCATAGCATCCTGTTGAGGTACCCTTCGTTCTACCTTTCGTACTACCGGTGTTTCGGAATCATCCTCTTCTTCTTCTCTATGTCTTCTCCTAATCCCTCCTCTGAAATACATAATAAAAGTGAACATGAAATGATGTAGACCTAAAACAACAACTTAGTGCTTGGCAGATGATGGTTGGTCGGTTTCTATGATGCATGCTCCTGTGACAATTGCATCACAGACAACTTCCTTTATACAACGCCTACTAAGATTCTTGCAACCTCATTGGTCAATTCTTGATCACATGACATGCGCTAAAAGTACCATTGAACAGCATCATTCTCCAGCCGTGCAATTCCGTTTGATCCTTTCGCGCCATTGCACTTTGACGTCACTAATGATGTACAAAGTCTATGGTGAGCTAAGTGACGTCAGAGTGCAATGGTGCGAAAGGATCAAACGAAATTGCACTCAGCGTCACATTAAACATAAAGGTTGGTACGCGCGGCGCATGGTACGCACATGGTTTGCTGCCTGCTTAAATAGTGCCCGCTCACTATCAGCAATTTCATCAATTGAAAACAAACAAAAAAATCGCTGAGATGTAGGCCTAGGAAAACTGTTTTAAGCCTGTTAACGTCCAAGGTGTTGTATAAAACAAATAGGAATGGTCTTTATATATGGAACAATATTTTGCATTCAGTGAAAGATGAGACGCTCCATTCAACTCGGCTGCGCCTCGTTGAATATAGCATCTCTTATCTTTCACCTTGTGCAAAATCTTGTACCATTGCACTCATGGCCATTCACTATTTGTATAATATTCACTGAAGTCCTCATTAAGGTATTCTCTCAACTGTGTTACAAGCTTCATTAAGTATTTTTGTATACTAGATAATTGTAATAAATACAAAGCCCTCGTATAGCTTGGAGCAGACCAAATATGAAGGGAAACCATACATTTGATATTGATCCAGTATTTCATAATAACATTTGGGATATGAAATGATTAAATACCTTTCCCAAACCGTTTCCTTTGCTTACATGAAATTGGAGGGATAAAAATAACTTGGTTATCTCTGCAAACTCTCTAGGACTACTGCATTAAGAACTAACCTTTGCCCGTGATCTCTGCCTGTATCAGCTTCAGGAGTCAACTCATCTAGGATCGACTTAACTTTCATTTTCCGCCTCATCTTCTTGGGCTTCTTGAAGGTTTCCACCTCAGCTACTGTGTAATACTCTGATGCTATGGCAGGTGCTTTCATATCCAGACTCACCTATCAAAGGTAATAGCATGTATATTACATCAAAACAGGGAAGAAACTTTTATATGTACATCATCCATTTTTTAACCTTTGAGTACTATAATAAACTTTTGTATTGTGTATAACTTATATTTTGTATCGTATGTTAAACATGAAACCGTATTAATAGAGAAATGTAGCACTTTAGTTTTTCCTTAAATGATCTAAATTTCTACACCCCCCCCCCCTCCCCCCCAAACAATTTTTTTTTTTAAATCTACTTCTATTTCTCTGTGTAGTATTTTGTCACAGTCAACATGCTTTTTTTTATCTTATCTTGGTCTGATTTTGCATGGGGTAATTCTAATTCATTGTGTATTTTGTTGACGACATTGATTCAATTTGAACAAACATAGCAACTTAACAGGAGAAATCATTTGCTTTCAACAGGAGCCAAGCACATCATGATAAATTTATTTGAAACGATAAATAACGAAAATCATGAAGTAATAATATGCCGCAGTGTTTTAGAGACGTACCGCCTGTTGCTTGAGCTGGTTGCGGATACTCTGCATGTGATCTGCTTCATCCATGTGAGCTGTTCCTGCTTGGTTGAGACGGAAGGATTTCTTCTGCTCTCCTTCAATCTCTTCATCATACTTTCCAAGAAGTTTCTTCTGATGGAACTGTCGTGGGTGGAAAGGTTTGTAAAGTTTACATTACTTTCACATTTTGAAATAAATATATTAAAAGGTGATCTAGTCCAATGGAAAAGCTTGCGAAGGAACTTATTCTTCGTATCAGGAGGTGTGATTCATTCACTCGATTCTCAATACAAGGGTTGTATCTTTTGGCAAGACATTCATCCACATTTGCCACTCTCCACCCAAGATTTAAATGGATACCTGGTAGGATGCGAAAGTCATTGTAGGTATGCACAGCATGGTGAGCGTCTGTAAAATGGCACCTGGCCGGAATTTATTATCTAAGCTTTTTGTTCATGTGTGATAAAAAATGAATAATAATTGGAAGAACAAACAGAATACTAATGCTATGTTACAAGTATATCATATCTTTGGTATTTCCCAATAATCACATGTGTTGTGACCCTAAGAAACACAGTCCACTATAAAAAGCCCTCTTTTAGGACTGATTAAATTTCACTGACTTTAGCACTTTGCCCATAAAGTCTGTACAGCATGTTTACAAAAATTATAACATTAGCTTGCTCCAACTTGAGCATAATAGAGGCCCTATATTATAGAAAATGACCCTGATATACAAGCTCGGGCAGGTTTTTACTGAACTAGAAAGGGCCTAGGTCAGAGTTCACTCACCGTTCCTTCTTCATCAAAGTCATCTTCTTGATACGCCTTGTAATCTGGTTTCTTCTTCCTCAGTTCTACATTCTTCTTAGCTCTCTCATTATCAATCATGTTAACATTCACTAGGACATCCTCTTCTTCTTGCAAGCCATCTAAACAAGGTTAAAGCGAGATCAAAATTTGTAATTAATAAAGTGGAGTTCTACCAATAATGACTTTAAATTTCAATTCAATATCATTGGACTGATACTGGCCTCACATGTACATGTCATTATGTTGGCCTCATAAACTTCTTTCTTCAAATCTAATCATGCTTGCCTTATAAACTCACATATACCCACCTGTTTTAAGGACATGATTTCAAATTTACTTCAAAGTCTACTACTTTACAGAGTTAGGCGATGCTTATTGATATCAATAAAAGTATATCGATGAAATAATTTGTCTAATATCCATTATTTTTCTTTTCATTACATTACAATATTTACATTGCATATTTTGACTCAAAACACATATACCGATAAGCTAAACTTTATAACTTACCCATATCTTTGAGCGTTAGGATAACACTTTGTCCTTCTTGAAAATTCTTTGTAGAATGTTCAATTTTAAATCCATCCAAGTTTCTCCTAGAATATGCCTGAATGATTTGTTTTAATGAGTCAATAGGATATGCATTACACTCACATTATGACATGAACTGCAAATGATATCATCTCAAATAAATTGTTGATTATTTCAAGTCAACAAGACTCAACATACATTTTTATATGATAAAAGAAGAGAAACAGTTTGAAATTATAAATATAAATATAATGACAACAGAAACACTAAATTCATATTGGATTAAACATTTACAATTTAAGTTTACTGATGATGATTCACAATATTTAAATGATGCCATATTTCTGTCAAAAAGAAATGCAGTGAAATAATAAATAAAAAAACAATTATAATATGTGGCATGTCATTAGAGATTCTGGTTTTACATTTCTGTTATTTATTTTTAACTGAATCTCACAAAGCATTTTTTATTAAATACATTTTACTTTCATAATGGGTGTGTGTACTTACTTGCTCTTTTGTCTTGCTGAACTCATCCTCAACAATTTTACCAATACCAAATTCTGCATCCATCTCCTCTAGCATCTTTGCCTGAAGTATTAGAATAATGAAAAGAACTTGATCTAAGAAATTTTTGTAATTAATTCAAATGATATTCTAAAAATACTGATGTTAGTTCATTCATCTTATATCAATAAATAACAGCGAAGTAGGCAATCATTATGTTTGTCAATACACTAATATCAACTGAACTCCAGATAATTTTGTATTCATTAATTTTCAATATGCAATCAATGTTCAGCAGGATACCTGATATCTACATATTATACCTCAGCATTTTTAAACTCAACCCAAATTATTAAAAATAATTATTTTGTGTACAGTTATATCGATTCACATATTTCTTTTATTATTCTTCCTGTATTAAATGTATTCTTACCACTCTTCCAAATTTTCTATTTCCTCACATTTTCTTTCTCTCTTCCCCTCACCCCCCCCCCCCCCCCACAAACACTCTCTTTATCACCATACAGTAAAGGCTAATTATCAGCAACAACACACAAATCTTTTGTTCTTCATATCAATTAGTCAAAATCATCTTACATGTTTTCTATTTTTTTTCTTCCAATTTCTACCTATCCTCTTGTTATAATACAATCTTCAAATCAATCAGTTTCCCCTCCTTCCCTGTCCACCTCTCTCTCTCTCTCTCTCTCTCTCTCTCTCTCTCTCTCTCTCCTTCTCCCTCTCTCTTTCTCATATTCTGCAGAACTCACCATTTTGTCTGCTTCAGCTTTAGCAATCTGTTTCTTCCTCATCCTCTCAACCCAAGCTGCTGCATCATCATCGTCGTCATCATCAGCCAGGACCTTGACTTTGCTGTAAATTACATATGAACACAATCACTGCTGTAAATTACATACGAACACAATCACTGCTGTAAATTACATATGAACACAATCACTGCTGTAAATTACATATGAACACAATCACTGCTGTAAATTACATATGAACACAACCACTGCTCTAAATTACATATGAACACAATCACTATCTGTGAATGAGGAGTGTGATCAAGGTCTGAACTATTCTTTTAAACAAGTTCCCTTAACATGAGCCATGACCTGGACTACTCTTATTATATGTGTGTGACTGTGCAACTCTTCTATGTTGATACTATGTTCCTTTATTGAAGATTGACAAATAAGTGATACAAAATCCAATTCCATACAAGTACAAATATAAGTCAGGTTCAGATACATTCCATTCCAATCTCAAAATAAAATACAACTCTGGTTCCTTTAAGCTGCTTTTATTTAAAAAACAAACAAACAAACAAAAACTGAGATAACCAAGTGGGTCATGATGTGTGACATTACATGTATATGGACTAATTCTTTCTTAGTTTGTGTACTATAATTAATTAAAGAACCATTTTGCACTACTTTTACGACAAGACAAACTTATGAGAAAAATATTTCTAAATCCCATGAAAGAATAACTGAATCTTTCAAGAACAGAAATAGAACTTATGAATTCATCAAGCAGTAGACTTCTTAAAGCCATTCATACGCTATCTGTAAGAGACTCACTGTAATTTTTTGTTGATGAGTCTCTTCTCACGAATCTGAGCCATCTTTTCTTTGAGAGCTGCTGTCTTTTTGAGATCAGAAATGTTAACTGCAGGCTTGTGAACATCTTTCTTCTCTTCCACAATCTCCCCTGGCTCTCCACTTCCTTCACCATCAATCTGCAACGGAGCCAGGCCTAGTTTGGCTCGAAGTTTGCTGTTAAAATTCAAAACAAAATAACAAATTCCTTTGATAAGTACATGGCACTTTGCAACTTCATTGTCACAATTCCAATGACTTATAACCCTCTGCAGGGCACAGCACTAGATAAGAAATCTCTGAACAAGATAGTCCCTAAAAGAATCATCCATTTATTCTTAAGTCAAGAACATAACAACTAAACAAAAAAACATTTAAATTTTTGTATTTAAAGTTAACAATGCCAGGCATTGAATAAATGGAGTCTTGATTATCATGTTCAAAGTGAGCACTCAGTTGCTATCGCTCTTACCAAGAATACAGAAGAGAATCAATATTTATTTACATTTTAAAGGATGCTGATATCATTGGACTGCAGTTTTTACTCCATGTACCTTTCACATTCAGAAGGGAAAACAAAATTTTGAATTTAAATAAAACTTACTTTGTTGCTTCAACACTGAGACTAGAAGCAAACCCTCCTCCATCACCACCACTAGGTGCAGCATCCTGCCTCTCATTATCTGAAAGCAAACAGAAAAAGAAAAGTTTAGACAAAACAGAGATTGGGGGGCTATTGGTTTTCATGATTTCACTTCCTCACCATTTAGAAGTGTTTGAGCAGAATCTGAGTATAGGGAAAGTTACATAGCAACATGTCAAAGCAAAGGTAAGCCAGAGTAGATATACTCAAATATGGAGACAGTCTCTCAAAAGTCAAGTAGGCCATGGGCCATGGTATGGGCATGGGAGAGTTTCCAAATACTGAAATAGGGATGATTATCATTGATCATCGACATTGGGGGCCGGTTGCCTTTGCCTTTGCCAGTTTGCCTTACGGCCAATACTATAAACCAGGCATAGGAGCAATCCTACAATGCATGAGGTCTAACCATAAACAGTAAGGACCTCATACTATAGTCACACCCGATATAGCACTCTAAATTCTGTAAAGAGCACAGATTTTTTACACACATCCTGCAAATGTACAAATCAAATGGGTAGGCAAATTCATGCAAAAAAATATATTCAAAAAATTGACTTGAAAACACATCAGACAATTAGTCTAAACCGAGTCAGGAGCAGATTTGAAGAAATTATATTTTTAAATGTTGTAAAACCAAAGATATAAGAAGAAAACTGACCAAGTATCTGTACAAAAAATCGTACATGTAAAATTGGTCGTACACATTCAACAGCTGAAAATGACGCGCACGGTTGAGTTACGTGCGTTCTCGAATCCAAACTCATACCTCACACACACACTCTCGCCATACCGCGAATGGTCCGTCGTGGGGAGCTAGCCGGCTGAGAGTTTGCAGCAATACCAACGCACCTTCGGAGCTCCGCAGGGCGCCATTTTAGCGGGACTCGGAAAGGTTCGCAGTGGGAAGGCAGCGGCCTAGCTTTTTGCCCAAACAACGCTAGATCGGCTGCTGGCAAAATGAAAATAACTACGATCGAGAACATCGTCGGTTTCTTAACTTTTCAGTGAGATAATTCTGAATTCTAATTGAGACTATATAATAAATTAAATCGACAAAGAAACCTCGGTAGAACTCTTATAACTATACAAAAGCTTGTTTATTTCTTCATTTGACATTTTGTTTTCGACCATTTTTTCGTGCGCGAGTCAATGCAAACTATGTATTACCAAACTTTCAACACGCAAGGAACGGGGAACACTCGCGGACCTCGTATCAAATTCGTTGCAAAAAAAAAATTCAAGGGTGATTTTGAAGCAGTGAAGAATATTGGCGCTGCAATGCGCAGAAATATACTTGAAAGAAACTTAAAAAATCATACCTGAATTTTCAGAAAATCGTATTTGTATTAGTGTACCTAGATGTGACTTGTTTATAACTCAGATTTTATGAAGATTTGTCGGGAAAAAATGTCAATTGTTTCCGTTTGGTGGTCATTTCTAGGCTTATATTTTAAAAGTTACTTCAGTAATGGTCCCGATGTTTCTCTTATCATACTCGCATGTTATATCTACATAGATTAAACATAGGATGGTTAAGGGTAAGACCGGATAACATTATAAAAAAGATATATCCTTCCAACCTCCCATATCCAAGTTTTGGGCTGATTACTGCCGACCCACCGCATCAAGGCCATACACCAGTTTACAGTTGTGTGCGCCATTTTAAACAAAGCCAATGACCTAGAGGTCATGTATTTATGCGTAAATTAGGATTGCGCCCATGCAAATTTTGATGATATCACTGCCCTACGCGCTGCGTTGTGCGCGCACATCATCATTTGCATGGGCGCAATCTTAATTTACGCATAAATACCACTGGTCAAAAGTTATTGGCCCCGCTTCCGGGGCCACTGACCCCGCTTCCGGGGCCAGTGACCCGAGATCAACTGTCTGCGCATGCGCACTGATACAACTGTAAACTGGTGTATTCAGATTTTCGTACGCGCGCGAAGCGCCCTCTAGTGCCCCATGAATGTGCCTAAAATGGGACAGAAATAAATCTCTGCTGACACAAACAGTGACCGATACGTCGATACCACTGAACAAAGATATTCCTTCATCCTACATTGTAATAGCTAAATTTGTTTTGCTTGTCATTCTGCAGTAGGCCTAGTTGAGAATTTTTAATGCAGTATTCAGTCCAAATGACTTCCGAAATCGGAACACTGCACTGACTGATCAATTCATTTGTTTGTTCAGTCCCACGTGTGCATTTGTGTGATGTAAAAAAGTTTTAAGTATCCTTAATTTCTTTATGAATATGCCTATAAAAATGCTAGATCAACTGTATTCTCAAATACCTTGAATTCCGGCGTCATTCTCAATTTTTATTTGGGGTGGACTTGGACTTCTTCGACGTTTTCGATCGCTTCTCTGTTCCGGAGAAGAAACTTCCCCGGCTTCCACGTCTTTCTCGGCATGACGATCCCTGTGTCTATGTTTACTCCGATGTTTTCGCTCTTTATCTTTGTCCTTATCACGATCTTTATGTTTGTGTCTCCTTTCTCGATCTTTGTCCTTTTCCTTGTGTTTCTTAGATGATCCCATGCTGAATATTATGGAATGTAATTCAAGGTAAAAGTCTCCCAATTTTCAAGTGCAAATCGTTCTCAAATCGCAGAAGTAATAATATAAAGCTTGAGCCTAGCTAGCTATCGGCGGCCACGCGTAGATGGCGTTCTTCATTTCAGCCATGAACGAAAGAGCAGTAGGTGTTTTCCAATTTCTAGTCAAGGCACCCTTTGAAACAAAAGGTTTTGCATGATCCACCTATTAGCAGAAGATTTAAGCTGCATCACTTTGGTACTCGCCAAGTGTCATATACATAGATACGGACCCATTTGGGTCTTTTTTTAAAGACTAAAATTCGATATGGATTACATGCAATGCACAGGCGCGGATCCAGGATTTCTTAGGGGGGGGGGGGGCCAAATTTGAAATCAATTTGAAATTTAGAGTGCTGAAATTTGAAAATCGTCGCGGCGGGCCAATATTTCGCTAGGAGGGGGGGGGGGGGGGTAATGACCACAAATTTTGGGTTGGCCCTCGAAAAATTAAAAAAATAACCCCCCCCCCCCCCTTGAGCGAAAAAAAGGTAAAATTAACGTGTTTTTACACGTTTTGTCGCCGACCCCCCCCCCCCCCCCTCCACTGGATCCGCCACTGATACCGTGACACCTCCATGAGTTTGTCGTGGGTGTAAATCTCTGCTGATCAGGGCAACGTTTCAAAAATAAAATGTCTAAAAAGATAAGTCCGTAAAAGGTAGATAAATTGATATATTAGGCCCTTCACGTGATGTTTATACGTCATGTTCAATAAATATTTTACAATAGCCTAGATACTTTAAAAGAGAAGTGGGCGACCAAAATATATAATGTGTTAGAAAACTTGTATTGACCGGAAATCACTGTTATCTGAAAACAAACTTCTGTCCAGTTCGGCCCTTGTCTAAAGTCCACGATATTTGTTTGCTATACCCTGTACAAAATAAAACTACAAATAGATAGATAGATATTTCGGGTTAGTTTTATAGATCATTGTCTATGAGTATGTCAAAGGAGAGTTGTCATCGTATATTAAAGCAATCAAATATACGTTGAAACAATCTGTTTGAATTATGGAAGAAACAGAAATTGACCAGCGGGCGATTAAAGTTCAATCATTGTTATTACTGGCCAAGAGTTATAAAATGTGCCAACAATAAAAAAAATATATATATATATAATTATTATACACAAATTGTGTGGTGTACGTACGTGTTGATTCCAAACTCTATACTCTTGCAGACAGAACATTGTATTTACGGCACAATAATATTGCAGATAGTGTTGGCGACATGGAGAACCAACGCGTAACTGTAGAGGAGGTTGATCACGAGGCTGATGACCAGGTTGATCCCGAGAATGATCACGGAGGTGAAGTAAAACTTGAGCGCAGGCTTAGTCTCTTGGATGGTATCATGATCAACGTCGGAGTAATGATAGGATCGGGAATTTTCATCTCGCCTAAGGGTGTCTTGGCCAGTGTCGAAAGCGTAGGTGCCACCTTGTGTATATGGGTGGCTGGTGGGATCGTTTCGGTCTTCGGTGCCATGTGCTACGCTGAGTTGGGCACCATGATCTCTGCATCGGGAGGCACGTACACCTATGTCCGCGTGATCTTTGGGGACTTTTGGGGTTTCCTCAACTTCTGGGCTGGTACCGTCATCGCGTCACCCATTGGCAATGCCGTTACTGCATTGATGCTTGCCATGTACTGCCTGGAGCCATTTTACCCCGATCCAGAATGTCCCCCACCAAATGTTGCGATCAAACTCTTCGCCATTCCAGCCGTCATGTTCATCATGTTTGTTAATTGCTGGAGCGTGAAGTTATCTTCTCTTCTGCAGAATGCCACATCACTGTCCAAACTTGTCGCTCTCGGCGTCATCATCATCACCGGCATGGTCAAACTCGGGATGGGAAACACTGACAATTTCCAAGAACCTTTTACATATACTAATATTAAAGGGCTGGGGACGGGGTTTTATGCGTGTCTCTTCTCTTACTCTGGCTGGCAAAGCTTGAACATCGTTATTGAAGAACTAAAGAACCCTTCCAGGAATCTTCCAATCGCCGTCATAGCCGCTCCGACATTGGCGACTGTTGTAAATACCCTGACCAATGTGGCGTACTTCGCAGTGTTGTCCTCTGCGGAGCTATTAAACTCTAAGGCCGTTGCAGTCAGTTTCGCCGAGCAGGCGTTGGGGAGTTTCTCTGTCATCATCCCTATCTCTGTTGTCTTGTCCTGCATTGGGTCTCTCAACGGGGCCATCCTGGGGACCTCAAGGCAGTGCTTTGCAGGAGCCAGGGAGGGCCATCTCCCACGATTCCTAGCCATGGTTGGCATACGGCACAAGACACCAATTCCTTGCGTCATCGTTGCGTCACTCCTTACAGCCTGTCTGTGCTTCGTTGACAGCGTTTTCACCCTGATAAACCTATTCAGCTTCGTCAGCTTCCTCTTTTATGGATTATTAGCGGTTGGTCTCCTGTACTTGCGAATCAAAGAACCCGATCGACCAAGACCTTTTAAAGTCAACTTTATCATTCCTGTAATTTTCGCGCTGGTGTGCACGTTTCTTACAATTTTCGCTTTCTTAGGGGCGCCTGTGGATTCTTTCATTGGCGTAGCCATCCTCTTAAGTGGAATACCCATTTACCTCATCAGGGCCCGATTCAACACACAAGTAACATGGATGATGAAGCTTTACAGACATTACTTTGTTTTCTTCCAAAAATTAACGTTTGTTACACCTGAGTGTCATCACGATGCGTGATGAATGACCGTTGCGTATGAGCTATAGCGTCGGTTCGATTGCGCTATTAGGCCTATACTTTCATACGGTACGTCAAAGACTGCGTCATTCATTGACACACTCCTGCGTCAACAAAATGGCGCCTTAAGTGCAACGGGTCTAGGGCAGTCTATCAGTTTCTGAATAAATGTCCAGAGAATTTTCAATTCAGAATAAAGAATATTAGAGACATTTTTATACAAATCTACAAATTAATATATTAACTATTTTGAGGATCTTGTTGATTTGAAATAACTTGAAATAAATTACTCTTGCTTATTACAATTTGTCCACTTTTGCATTTTTGATGATACAGGCTAATCGGCTTACATAAAGGTTTACCTGTTGTGGATTTTCGTATTTCTCGATTGTTTTAATGTATCGTCATCAAAATCAATACAACAAATTATTGATTAAATATTAGTGATTCTTTTTATCTATCACTGATTCTATTCTTTTGTATCCGATATCGTCCTTAACGACTGACATTGAATCGGTCACCAGTTAGATCCAGGCAGGCGCGGATCCAGGATTGCTTAGAGGGGGGGGGGGCCCAAATTTGAAATTATACGAGCCAAATATTGGTACGTAATGGTGACACCGGCAGTGACAAAAACGTTTGGGGGGGAAAAAAAAAAATCCCCATCACCCCCACTCTTACATGCAGGCCCCACTGTTCTCGGCGGGGGTCAAGGGGTGGAGCCCCCATAAGCAGGGGGTAAAGGCATTAAATTACTGTCAGATGAGCATATTTTGATACCATATTTGTGACACTGGCAGGACACAAATTGATGTGGTGTCCAGTGGTCGGAGCCCCCAGAAGCTCAGGGGTTTTATACATTAAATTACCGTCAGATGAGCATATTTTGATACCTTATTTGTGACACTGGCAGATCACGAATTGACGTGGGGTCCAGGGGGCGAAGCCCCCGGAAGCTCAGGGGTTTTGGGCAATACATTACGGTCAGATGAGCATATTTTGATACCTTATTTGTGATACTTACAGGACACAAATTGGTGTTGGGTCCAGGAGGCGGAGCCCCCAGAAGCTCAGAGGTTTTATACACAAATTAACGTCAGATAAGGCATTTTAGACCTTATTTGTGACACTGACAGGTCACGAATGGGCGTGGGGTCCTGGGGGTGGAACCCCAGATGCTCACGGGTTTTGGGCAATAAATTATTGTCAGATGAGCATATTTTGATACCTTATTTGTGACACTGACAGGAAACAAATTAGTGTTGGGTCCAGGGGGCGGAGCCCCCAGAAGCTCAGGGGTTTTATACATTAAATTATCGTCAGATGAGCATATTTTATACCTTATTTGTGACACTGGCAGGACACTTATTGGTGTTGGGTATAGGGGGCAGAGCCCTCAGAAGCTCAGGGGTTTTATACATCAAATTATCGTCAGATGAGCATAATTTTATACCTTGTTTGTGACACTGGCAGGACACTGATTGGCGTGAGGTCCAGGGGGCCGAGACCCCAGAAGCTCAGGGGTGTTAAAGGTAAAGACCAGTATTGGAAACGATTTCAAAAAATGAAATGGAAGCTCTTATTACCAATCATGTGAAAGAATATGTTTTGAATATTACATGATGATACAATTTTTGACGGGAAACCGCCTACTATTTGATATATTTGGTAAATTAGTGTATCTCTCGCCTGTTGAGAGATATGAAATGCACGTGTCGCGCACGTGTGTGTATTCCCATATACATCTTTCTGTGTACAGTACTTCCAACTTTATGAAGACTTGGCCAAATTTCTTATCATTTTGATGATTCCAGAACCTTGCAGTACATCTATGCTATATGATCAACCTTTTCTGATCGATTTCACAACGTTTCTTTCACAATGCAATCGCATGACCATAACTGGTCTTTAGCTGCATTAAATTACCGTCAGATTAGGATCCAGACGTCCGCCTTAGGGCCCTAGCTGGGGTCCAGGGGGCAGAGCCACCGGAAGTCAAGGGGTGTTAGCAGGGGCGTCGCTAGACCTTTTTCAGTGGGGGGGGGGGGGGGTGCCAACGATTACCGACAAAACTAGCCACCAATTACCGACAAAATTAAATGTCCAATATCTACAAATTCAACCCTATGAACCTGGGGCCGAAGGCTAAATTGTTTTTCCTATGGACTATCTTTAGTACTTGCATATGCGTCATTTTCCTCGACGACATAAATATACGAATTATTTCTTTAATTTAGTCAGCATCATAGCTATATATTTTAATGCAGGCGCGGAGCTAGGATCTTATTTTAGGAAGGGGCGGTAGTGAGCAAGAGAATCACTTAAAAGCGCGCTCATTATAGGGGGGTGTGGGTGATGGGCCTCCCGCGCGAAGCGCGGAAGCTTAGACGTTTCCTCAAATTATTAGGAAAAAGAAGACGATTAATTGTACCGTTTTCGACTGGTAATCCTTGGCTGAATGAAGTTCCCCCCCCCCTCCCGCGCGAAGCGCGAAAGCTTTTACGTTTCATTCAATTATTATAAAAAAAGAAGACGAATTGCTGTACCGTTCTCGACTGTTTATCCTTTTCTGAATTCAGTTCCCCCCCCTCCCGCGCAAAGCGCGGAAGCTTTGACGTTTCATTAAATTATGAGAAAAAGCAGACGATTCGGTGTACTGTTCTCGACTCTTAATCCTTATCTGAATGAAGCTTCCCCCAAGTTTTGACGTTTCATTAAATTATTAGAGAAAGAAGACGATTCGGCGTACCGTTCTCAACTCGTCTAAATGAAGTTTTCCCCTTCCGCGCGAAGCGCGGAATTTTTGGCGTTTCATCACAATATAGAGAAAGGAAGACGATTCCTCATACCGTTTTCGAATCTTATTAAGCCCTATTCATCTGAATTCAGTTTCCCCCTCTCGCGCGAAAGCTTTGACGTTTCCTCAAATTATTTGAGAAAGAACACGATTCGTTGTACCGTTCTCGACTCGTCTAAATCAAGTTTCCCCTTCCGCGCGAAGCGCGTAATTTTTGGCGTTTCATCACAATATAAAGAAAGGAAGACGATTCGTCGTACCGTTGTTGACTCTTAAACCTTGTTTGAATTTAGTTTCCCCGAAAATTTAAACCTCTGATTTCTTTAGGTGATATTATAGGAAAGTGAAACTTCGAGAAAATACAAGTATTGTAGTTGTAGTCACTCTCGAAGTCGTCACAGCGGTAAAAAGTCACAGTTCGTAGGGAAAAAAGACCGACAATATACATCTCACCGACTTCAAACTTCTGCATTGATATAGTACACGAGGATCGAGCAAGAATACCGACACAGCTGACCCGACGCAGCAACATATTTACCCGTGGCTTTCTTGCTCCCTCGGCTAGACGACTCCACCCAACAACCCCCTTCTCTCTTTTACTCCCACTCCTCCTCTCTCAGACTCTTACCTCCCCTCTCTCTCCTCTCTTTCATCCCCCGTTTCTTTTGTTTCCCTTTCACTCTTTTTTCTTCTTTTTTCCTTTTCTTTCTTTTCTTTCTTTTCCTTTCTTTCCTTTCTTTTCCTTTCTTTCTTTTCTTTTCCTTTTCTTTTTTTCTTTTCTTTCCCTTTCCCTCTCTTTTTTTCCCTCTCTTATTTCCCCTCTCTTTTTTTCCCTCCCCCTTTTCTCTTTTTCCCGACGGCAGCGCAATTTTACCGACAATATCCTGACAGGTGGGGGGGGGGGGTGTCGCACCCCCCACACCCCCCCCCCCTTTGGCGACACCCCTGGGTGTTAGGCAATAGATTACGGTCAGATAAGCATCCAGGGGCCCGCCTTAGGGCCATTGGTTGGGTCCAAGGGCAGAGCCCCCAGGAGCTCAGGGGTTTTAGGCAATACATTACCGTCAGATGAGCATCCAGTGCCTGAATTTTGGGCCCTATAGGTGAAATCCAGGGGGCAAAGCTCCCTAAAGCTCAGGGGTGTTAGGCGATAGATTACGGTCAGATGAGCATCCAGGGGCCCGCCTTAGGGCCATTGGTTGGGTCATGGGGCAGAGCCCCCAGGAGCTCAGGGGTTTTAGCCATATATTACTGTCAGATGATCATCCTGCAGGTGCCTGACTTTGGGCCCTAGGTGAAATCAATGCAGGAAGCTCAGGGGTTTTAAGGCATTTAATCACGGTCAGATGAGCAAAAAAATGTTGGCCCCGGAAATTAGAAAATTACGTTGTCAGATATTTCTTTCAATTGCTTAGTAGGGGGGAGAGGAACACTTTTTTTTTGTTGCTTTCTTTAGCACACACACACACAAACACACACAAACAAAACAAAAATACTTCCACTTTTTTCCCCCTTTTTTCCAGGGGGGGGGGGGGGGCGAGCCCGGGCCCCCGGCCCCCCCCCCCCCCCCCTGGATCCACCATTGTGCATGCACTATTCCATGACTTGTCATTTATTTATTTTGTTTCCATATTTTTCCCTCCACAGGGATTTTATTGATTTTCATTAACTTGTCATTAATATTCAAAGACTAAAATATTACAAAATAACCTCGGCCGAACATGCAGCTACATAATTTTTTATAAGATGTTGAACTTGACAAAATATCATTTTGTACACCAATTCTATTACATATAAATAAACAAGCAAACTGAACATTTGGGAAAATTAAAATATTTTGTTCACGAAATTATTTTCTTTAAGATTTGTGTTGCTATATATCTTTCGATGTCATGAGTTTTAACAGCTAACATAACTTTTTGTTTAAACAGTGGTATCTTTTTGCATTTGGCTCAATAGATTTATTTTCTTCCAATAATTAAGATACTATTAAAAGCGTTGTTATAACCTCCATGCATGGCCCGGTTGGTCGCGGGATTTTGACCATAATATTTGAATATGGGCAGTAACAAAAGATATGCATTATTGTCTCTTCACTGCTGTTACAAAATGTACAATTTTCATCAGCAACTATTTGGAATTTCAGCAATAAATCTTCCATGTATAAAGCATTCTGTTTAAAATCTTAAACTGGAACCATTGCATATTCTTTTATATCAACAGTTGACTGATAGGGAATCGGACAATACAACCATCAATCTTTATCTTCTAGATCTAAACCCTGTTTCCATTTGGTGAGGCTGTCACATTTTGTCACATGATTTTTTAAGAACCACTGGTAAATTCTATTTTTAAAATTAGAAGTAATGCTTTCTGACTTGTATAATACATGTATAGGTTCCACCAACTACACTCTTTTTATTTAAAAACCGGCCCGAATAGCATTGCAAAACCCATAATATTGAAGGAAATGTATTGACATGGCACATGCAATGGTATCTACAGTGATTTCAACCAAATCTGAAAAGGCAAACTGTCCAAAATGGATAAGGTGTGACAACGGCTAATATTGTTTGCAATGTTCGGGTCTCTCTCGTTTCTCTTGCTCTATTCCCTTCCCCTCTCTTGTTCTGCCCCATTTCCTTCTCTTTCTCTAACTCTCTCCCTTTCCCGTCTTTGGCTCTTGTTCTCCCTCTTTTATGAATTCGGATGTTCCTTAAATTTCTCTAGCTCTTCCCTTCTCCCTTTATTCTTATTTCACCCCTACCGTGTTTCCTTACTATCCTCTCTCCTTCCAAGCGCATGCATTCTGATTCCTCTTTTATCCCTCTGTCCAGCTCATGTGGTTATTTCTATTTCTATTTTTCTGGTAGCATGACTATAGTCCTGAGTCCCCCATCCCCCTGTCTGTTTCGTTTCTCTCCCCTCTCTCATCTCGTTTCCCCTATCTCTCCTCCACATTCCCTCAAGTAACTTATGTAACTTATTATTTGTTTACATTATACTTTTTGAAAGGTTGACCAAGTGACTCCTGCGGGTACCCCAATGCTATAGAAAGAAACGCACTTTTTTTAGAAAACTTTACTTTTTCATGTAAAAATGTTTATTTGTTCTATGCACGCAAGTCAGATTGAGCGGATGATACAACGTGTTATATAGGGAGGGGGTAATTGTCCTCGGGTATTATTTTCAGGGCTGGGGGTAATTGTCCACGGGGGGTTATTGTCCACAGGGGATCATAAATGTTCTTGGTGGTAATTTTGCGGCGGGTAATTGTCCTGATACGAACATCACCTCTACTTTTGTCGTCTTAGTAGAACAACCGACGAAGAAAAAGAACACCTATATGAATGACAATTTAAAATTATATTACAGAAGAAATATTCAGTAGGTCCGTGAGAACGACGGTCTGTGAGACCGACAGCTGCACGAGACCGACAACCGTACGAGACTGGCTATATTATATATAGACAGAATATCTTATTATTTTGTAGATGAATATAGATATTACGCAGGAGGGGAATAAAAGAGGGAAACATTTTGATTAGAGTTTGTAGATGGCGCTAAACTACTTCGACTTTTTTCACAGTACAAAATACTGTTCGGACATGTCGGAAAGTCTACCAAATATCATACTTGAAAAATGAATGTCAATAGATGAATAAATTATTTTTCACATAATGGTTTCCCTTGATGATAAATAATCTTCATTATTACAGCTATATAAAGGGAGAGTACGGCCCTTTTTCCTTGGGGCTTCATAAGGTTCGCCAAACTTGTCGAACATGAGGACCTCATAACTGAAGAAAAGATGACTAATTAATCTGGAATTTAGGCTGAAAGGATACGATGTTAATTTTACAATTTCTAGCTTTTCTTGAGACAAGCGACCCGAATATAACATTATAATTGCCTTTAGATTTATTATATAGTCGAAATCGGCACATTAAAATTGATAACTGGACGTTTTCTTAATTTTTCTTAATAGATAGTGATGTAATGAGATAAGTGGGATATTTTTTCACGTTTTAGATGCGGCCACTATAAAACTATATCTACTGGTAATCAGAGTCTAAATTCTGGAACAAATATAAAAATGAAGGTAAAAATAAGCATGAACGACAAATAATACTAAAACATAAATATATCCACCCAATGCTGATATTTGCCATCTGAACGGTTCAAATCGGGATGTGATGTCCATCCACCATAAATGAATATATTAATGTAACCTACTAGTAAATAGTAGTCGCTCTATGCGGAGCTCCTAAAATAAAAAGCAAGACGATTGTTTCTCTAATAATAATGATCTCAACTTGTCATTAACATCTAATAATTTCGTCGAGTCCCTTACATGGTAATTCATTCTAGAATATATCAAGTTTTTATTGTGATATCGTGAAAATGGAACTGATGACCTGTATGACCTTGAACTACTTACCCCGAAAACTTATTAATACCCATGCTGATACATACTAAAACTAAGTTTGAAATTCATACCTCAAATGGCTCTTGAGATATCGATAACGAGAAAGCGGGAAGGACGGACAACCTGAAAAATCCTCAGGCAGCAACTTCGGTAGCGAAATGAGTAAAAAATTTGGCAAAAATATCATGGGGAAAGAGGAGTTGTTTGGGGTGCAATCGGTGCATCCACAAATTTGGAAAAAAAATGTACTGATTTTAAACTTTATTTTCGGAAACGACTCCATTTAACCCCCCCCCGACCCCCCCCCCCCCCACCGCCTCAGTTTTGCCGCCACTGTTCTGAACAATAAACATAATACCTCACTTTTAGAAATAATGGTAGCAAATTAAAATAGTGAGAAAATCAATTTTACAACCACAACTATAAATAATAATTGTGGTTTACGTTTTTAGCCTTTTTCTGTTCAGGAGCCTAAGCGTTGAAAATGACGAGTTGCAACAAATTAGAATTGTCACTTCTTCTCAAGTCTTCTCACCTTTTAATCATAGTTAATCAGTATGGCCTAATAATGTTAATCAGCTAATTGAGACGTGTTTTTGTAATCGGGTTTTCATACTAGGGTCGAAATGAAAGAATTTAATAAGACTCAGTAGGCTAGCTACATGTAGGCCTATTGTTATCATTCTGTCATAACTGAATTTATAGAAAAAAAAGTTTCAAGGCTTGGCAGTTATCGACATTAATTATCGACAATTATATTTTTTATAAGATGCGTGGAGGCTGGAGCAGTTTTATCAGAAAAGAAGAAGGGAGGGGGCTGAGGAGGAGTATGCAGTCATGTCCCGGCGATTTATTACGTAATGCTGTATACAAAATACCGTTAGATGCATATCAGCTGCTCGCAAGCATCGATCTCCCCTGTGACTTGAGCTAAACTCATACACACAAGCACGTATCGCAGGTGCACACACACACACAAATATTCACCCGATATCCATAATATATCGAGGCAACATTGGAGGCCATCTCGCATGCATGGCAATGTTTTCATTCAAGAAGTCCTTTCTTGGTATGGTAAGTGTTGATGTTTTGCTAATTCTTGACCGTAATTTTGTGAAAATAATTATAGCAAGCATGCCTTTTCTACTATGTCTGTACCCTGTCAATGATATTATATGTTTATATGGATTGGTTGTGACTAGGGTCTTACTCTAAATTCTAACCTTAGTTTTTAACCTAAATTCTAGATCTACGCCCGCGCCCAAATACTGTAGCCTGCAAGTTACCCTTGTTGTAAGTACCGTAAGGTATGTTGAGTGCAGGCCGGTGCAGGCCGGTGCAGTGCAGGCCAGTACGTGCAGGGAGTGGGGGCCTCTCGTTGTCTCTACTGTAGCATAAGTATAGGTCTAGTATAGCCTGTATAGATCAGACATAGACCTCATTCTTCTTCTTCTTCTTTGGGTTAAGTCTACCTCCTTCAAAGTTGAGTTGAAGATTCTTGCAGACTGATGATTGTGTGTGTCCCGCCCCCCCTCCCCCCCCCCCACTCTGAGAACAGACGGACCCCATGCGTGTTACCAAAATGTCCGGTAAAGCAGGGGTACTTTTCGTGCGACAAAGTCCGGCCCGAGAATTGTAAAAAAAGGGGTGTATTAACTTTTCACCCAGAGATTTCTTTAAAAAGGGGGTGTTTTTTCTTTTTTTCTCTCATCTCTTTGGACTCCTGAGAAACTAATCCGAATTTAGGGGGGTACATTGACTCTTGAGCATTTTTCATGATTTAGGGGGTCTCCAAGGCAGGAAAAGCCCACGAAAGGGGGTTCGGAAATGTTGGCAGTCCTCAGATTGATAAAACTGACATTTGTCAACCTTCTTCATACACAGACGACACCACAATTCTCAAGGGGGGGGGGGGGAGGGGGAGTATAGACTATTACTAGTCTAGAGATTTTTGCCTGAATCCATTGAAAATGTTCCCCTTGGTTTGTCGGCGCTTGTCCACATCTGTGATGTGACCATACTTTGGACCCCTAACTTCTGCGTGGAGATGCCTTACTATAACATACCAAAAAATCTTATTATCCTTCAAAAATTGCTCAACAAACGGCCATGATTTAAAAGTTGTTATCTTTCTTACCTGTTTTATGTCAATTTTGTTTGTCCCCTAAAGACAAAGATATTAGTAGACACTTTCCCACAGGTTTCACAGCAAACCACTGCACAATACAAGTTCGTACCGACGATAGGTTTCGGGCGGGTGCGTGCGCATGCGTGAAGTTAGAGACCTTAATCTCATATCCCCTTTAAATTTATGCAAGTAATTCACATTATAAATTGAGGATAATCATTACGGTCGCTAATTTCATGCATGCGATGTATGAGAGTGGTACCATAGTTAGAAACTGTCTATTCAAGTCACAAAAGTATTTGATATATACGGATTAATGAAGTGATCTGTGTTATTTGTTTTGCATTTATAAACGTCCATATCTAATTTTATTGATGTTCTTATTTAATGAAAATCATTATGTGATGTCATGATATTATTTACTGAATGTTTATTTGGTTTACAGCATTCCATTTTTGTACAATTGAGAAACAACCATATAGAACTCAGCATACACCCCCTTTAAATAAAGACAGACGGTACATACACCTAAAATTTGTAATTGTATTTGGCTCAATATTTTGATTTGATTACAAATAATTTATGAAGATCATGTTATGCAGTTAATTCCAATCCATAACATAAAAGGCTATCAGAATGAAAATGTAAAAAGAGGAAAAGAATGTCTGGTATATGATGATGGAGTCTGTTTTGTCCTCAGCTGTATTGTAGGTTTTAGAAGTTGATGAGTTTACCATTCCCCAGAGGCCATGACCTTCTGCTGTCACCGCCTATACGGGGACAACCCCATTTCAAGTTTCTCTATCCTCTAATTTTATTTTCCCAATTTAACAAGTCTATGACCTCAGATTTCTTATTACATCTATGAAATTTAGTTTTTTGATGGAAATGTCAAGAAAATGTGAAGGGAGGGGGGCATTCCTATACAATGACATTAAAATTGGAAGTTCAAACAAGAATTATAATGTAATTAGCATGACTTACAATGTTCTTTCTTTGTTAAATTATTGTAATTGACTGTGATTATGCAATATCTCACTAATGATTATACACCTCTTTGACATCTACCATTATACACGTGTAAAATATTATAATGTAAACCAAACTGAAATTGACTGCAGTAATTACAATAACAGTATGTTCTTACAGTTCTTTGATAGTTAAAGGGATCCGGTAACTTTCTCTCAGCTTCACACACCGGGGTATGTTCGGCGTTTCAAGAGGGAACAAATGCCGTCCTTAATATCATTCCAGGGGTTTTCTATTTGAAAGTCTGGTTTCTTTGATTGTTAATTAACCCCTATCCTGTGTATTTACAAGCAAAATATTTTAGTTATCAGAATCGGGTCATATCCCCTTTTGAATGATTTGACATGCCATTACATTTATAAACACTAAATATTTGAGAAATAATAGCTTTGCAATCATGTTCATTCTCTATGGGATGTCGTCTGCTTGGGCAGTGTTGGTCCATATAGTGACGTCAGTAAAACATCGTTATTTTTCCGGCGAATCTCTTGTATATCCCAGCTGCTATGGAGGTGGTTGTATTTGTATTTTTATAAATCACCCGATATGTAGTTGACCTAAAACTTGTATGATGGCCATCTGTTGGCTTACCAGTTTCTAGTGATACATTAGTTGACATATTTGTGATCTTCTTTGAATTTCACCTTTAACATTTTTAAACGATCCCTTTCATACAAAGAGCAGGAATAAAAAGATACACGCCAAAGATTTTTTTCAGATGTCTATACTGAATACATGATCACTGTTTCACAATGTTTTATTTCTTTTTCCTAGCAAAATAAATATATTCTGAAGTGATTCTTTCATATTTTGTAAAATTGTTTTCTCTTTTTTCACTCATTTCAAATTTTGAAAATTCTTAAAGATATTAACATTCAGATTAATGTTTTTAAATGTAAAAAAGTGAAGCCGTGAATTGTCAAATCTTTGAAAAATTAGATCAAAAATATATATGAACAGATAAGAGAAGTATTTCTGTAGATACTACACATTGTAGTTTGTGCAGAATCTTAGCAATTAAGGAGACGAGAATGGAGAGGGAAAGAAATAAATCAGACGAATACGGAGAGAGTGAGAGAGAGAGAGGGGGGAGGGTGGAGGAAGCAAATAAGAGTACATGAGTGCAAGAGTGATGGTTGTTATTGTCATTTAGAAATTTAGCATGAAGGACAGAATTTTATCCATTATTTGCAAAGGGGTGCAATCAAATTGAATCCCAAATGATTTTTCATCATGTTGTGATTAGTAATGATGACTTATTTATTAAAGGGAAATCCAAACATGATAGTAAAATACTCTTGAGGAAAGGAAAGAATCAGAGATGTATCTAGACTGGTGAAAGTTTGAATGAAATCGGAGCAAAAAAAATGAAAAAATTATGATTTAAAAAAAAAGAGTTGTAATCACTATTGGCTCTTCAAATTGGCTTAATCTGTCATATCTCTGTGATGTTAGTGGTAAACAACTTTCACATTCGCTCCAACACACAAAATGACTAAAATGTAAATTCTTCGAAAATGTGTGACTCAGGAGGGTTCTTTTCTCTTTTAATTTTACTTACTTTACTTTAATACACGATGTTGTAGGTCTAAGCCTGTTCATCGATCCAGGATTCTTCTGTGATTACTGCTATTTGTGGAGGGAGGACCTACATGTACATGTACAGTATACAATGTAGTAATATGCTACCCATAATATATTTTGAGTACCAGTAGTGCCCCAATGGAGAAGGCACTTGGGAGGGGGGGGGGGGGGAGAAATTAAAGATATTTTTATACACCACAAACCCCGAACCAAACTGCCAATTTGAGATTTGCATAGACTAAGTGACCTCATATTTCAAACACTCGTAACTTTCTCATTATATTTATTGGTCCACTTTATTTCATACTTTCAACATTCTGTTTATAATATTTTTCTGTTATCATACAAATGGACTATTTATAAGGTTGGATTGCCCTTTAACTTATTTATCAATTTTTTTTCTTCTCAGTATTTTTTGATATGGTGTGTAAAATACAGTTAAAAAAAAATGTAAATTGCGATAATCCAATTTTGATGCCATAGATGTCAGATTGCCATCACATGCCTTGTGAATTGATAGCAGTAATTGCAATGCACACCAAGCAATCACTGTTTGCTTTAACCTTTCAGATTCAATTTGAGAAAGGCACTGAAAGATTCTTTACAATAAGTATTAAATAAATAACTATAAACCATACATTATATTAATATAAAGATGTCATATATTACCTTTAAGGTAATTCTAGTTTGCATTGTATTTTATATTTCACCCATAGATTTTCCTGCCTTCTCAATATTCTGTGTTCTGCCCGCCCACCCAATCACCGAGTGTCCCAACCGCCAAGACCCGGAATTTAATTACATCTAGAACTTTCATCGACACTGTTGTCATTTAACTCCCTGAAATAATCAACTTGCTGAGCTAAAGAAATGATGAATTTTGTTGTTGTTTTCTCTCTATGCAGCTAGAGTACTGGACCTGAGGACAGGGGCTTTGCTACAGGCCAAAGTGACTGATTGAAATGAAGAGAACCCCTGAATCGAAGAGCGGCTAAAAGCAGAGCACACACTCACATACACACACACACACACACCACAGTCCACAGTGCTAAATGCAGCATTTTTCTGTCGGTATATGTCTGAGTGTGCATTTCTCTACCAAACGGCAGAGCCTTGGCACAGTAGACACGTCGCATACACACACATATACACACACACCACTTTGATCAGCGCTACCCTTCTGAAGATAGCAAATGAGCTTTGCTGATGAATTATGTGAACGCTGGAGAAGGGTAAAAGAAGGAGGAGAAAATAGCAGTGGTGTATTGCATGGTTGACACGGCTGCACTGGTGAAGGCAGCAGCAACACAGCATCGTAGAAAGGCTAACACTTGGCATTTGGGAGACATACGGTGAAGCAGTGAGGGTAAAAGGGACGTCTGAGCTGAGAAGCCTATGCGTTGACGGCATTACAAATTGATCGCAGCTTCTGCTTTCAGTCTCTCTACCTCTCTCAGACAAGACTCCTTGCCTGCCTCTGCGTGTGTTTGTGTGAAACTCTGGACATCTCATCTTGTTTTTGGCGGAACCAGCAATAGACGATGTGTGTGACTTCAATGTAGGGCAGATCTACACACCCTTCAGTTGCTCAGGCGTCTACACAAAGACACACTCATCCTCCAAAATACAATTTATCTTGGATATATACAGTGGATTTCTCCAGCTAAATTATTTTTGATAACTGCAGCTATTACCATCAGGATTTTAGGCTTCAAATCTATCCGTCAAGCAAACCCGTTTTCTCTTACTGTTGCCAAGTCTGGAGAGAGAGATAGAGATAGAGAGAGCCCTTGTATATTGACATTGTTTTACGAATGACTTTTCATGCCCATCTTTGAGCTGATGTATGACTTTGTTATTGGGACACTGTAGCTAGCCCACCATGGCTAAGCAATATGTATTTCAGTGGAAAGTCAATGTTCCGGAACCCCTTAAAAATGGGGCCATGTTCGACAGATACGAAGATGGGGTAAGTAATTTACTCATTTATTCATGTCCATGTGTTCATAGATCTGTTTAAAAGTAAGGCATGTATATTACATGTTCTCTTATTGTCTTTTAGATGCACGTAGTGAAATAGTGCTCAATGCTAAAGAGAGAGAGAGAGAGAGAAAACAAAAATCCATAACAGAAGTAGGACTTCTAATTAAGAGCTTTTTTTTAAAGCGTTTTAGATGCAAATATGAACTATGTTATACAGTTTTTCTGTTTCTGTATGTTGTAAAATATATGTTGTGAATAATAGGCCTGTAGACATGTATGTTGTTGAGAAATTAATTAATGTCTCAGTCTTGTAGTATGAATAATGATTACACTGAGTTGTCAACTAACTTACTTGACATGGTTCTTAACCTGTAAGCCCTGAAAAGGGTGGTTGAATGTACAATATTGCTTGAAATAAAGAAGACACATTAACACCAAGTCACACCAAAGTCTGTATGTGAAGAGAAATTGCACTATAAATGCAGCTGTGTATGCCTTTCATATTCTTCCAGGGTGTAAACTTGCACTTGTGCTGTACAGCCAGTAGCTGCCTTGACCTCCAAAGGCCTATACAACACATGTTTTCAAGGTTTCATTTTTCATAATTTACAATCAGATAGAATTGAGTGAGACACATATTTCTCTGCAGGCGGTATTAGAGAGAAACAAATAGTAAATTCTACTCACTCTAGTTTAAGAAAATGACACCCACATGCAATGAACCATCTAAGGGGTAGTCAAGTAGAGTTGGATGTGAAACAGAACTTGTTTCATCAATGTATTGTTTCACAAAATGTAGGCCTAAGAGATTTTGTATTTGAAGAAAAAAAGTCATATTACCTTGCCACTTTTATTTCCCCCTGATGAAATAACTCATTTTGAACGATGTGTAAAAAAAAAAGGTGTATGTTTTGATCTTCCTTAACTTTAAAATATTAGAAGTGTTTGGATACTATCAAATTTTACAATGGAAAGCTGAATATTTCAAAAGAATTAGATTACAATTCATACATGTATATATATACAGTATATATGATACATGTATCTGGCAAGGTAGTTTGTATCATCAAACTAGTGAGGTGGACAGGGGAAGAGATGACTGTTGTTTGATATTCTCTGCATTGAGCTATAAAAAGAGCTACAAACATTTTAAGAGTTATTATAAATATCTAACCTGTCATTTTGTTGACATCCAGTATTAGAACACTTGGAATAATGCATCATTTGGTATGTTTTTACATCATATGACAGGATTCAAGTGGGTGGAAATATGAATATTCTATGATTTCTCTCTTTAGACCCCAATGACCTTTTAAGCTTAGCCTTGCTCTTTTACATCAGACATCGAGTATCAACAAACTGCACAATACACTTGTAATTGATCCTCAGTTCTTAGGGACAATCCTCTTACAGAATGTGCTCATCTGCTTATAGGTATGGAGCATGTTGTTTTTATGGTTTCAACCCCAAATCAAAAGGTGACAAAAGATATGAGCCTGCAGGTGTGTATTGAAAGTGAATCCCCCAACACATGTATCCTTCATCTAATCAAGGACTATTGTTTGTCATGTTGCCGACTTGATACACCCTCAAGCTGCATCAAGAAGAAGTATGTCAAGTACCGCTCCAGGATTAAGACCTAGGTTCTTAATCAGTCATGTTATGAATAGTTCCTGACGAAGTAAGATGAAATCCATATCTGTTTCCTGCCAACCACTCGCCCATGAAATCCTATTGTTTATGCATTTCCTCACGTGAAGCGTTCTTTCAAAGAGAGGGAATTCAAGCCAATAATTCCTATTTTCCAAACGGTGAATAATGGTAAACAATATTCATGCTCTTCTGGTTCACAAGTGAGGCATAATTAACCAAGTAATTATTCAACATGAAGAACGATGATAAATATTGCTGTACATGATGTTGGAGAGAAATAACAAAATCTAAAGACATGTCTTTAGGCTTCTATCTATGTCAAGGGCCTCCCAACTTCTTGAATACATTTCCATGTAAACAAACAGTCAAATGTATCAGCCATGGTGAAAGATAACAATTAGCATACCTATACCACTGAAATGAATTAAATGCAAGGACAAAGGTTGAATCATGTTTTTTTCCAGCTACACATGTATTATACATGTACATGTACATGTACATGTAATAATCAAATTTGTATTTCTTTAGAAATTCTATTTCAAAAACATTATTTGTTTACTTATATAATACTGCAGTACCTGGCTACCTGCATATAAAGAGTGTTGAATATACATGCACATGTTGGAACAGCTGTCTCAAGCTAAAAATCCCTGAACAATATCTATTTAAAGAAAAATTTTATATGTTCATTGCTTCAATTAAGAAAAGCTTACCAGTGAAAAAAAGTATCTATAGGCCTACTGTGCTTGCGAATAACTAAGGTTTTATTTAATTCCTTTATTTTGACTGAAGCATTTGGCAGGTGGAAGTATGATTCAAGGAAACAGAAATGCTTTAATCAGACAACAATCAGATAATTAAAAACTATTGATTGGTTAGAAATATACTCCATATGTAGTGGCATGGAGTACAGCAACACAAATTATTTCATGCCTGATGCCTCCATATGCCTGTACCTGAACGCTATGTTATGTGATGTCCCTATCCAACAAAAAATGTAACTTTTTTTTCCTCTCTCTTTCTCCCTCTCTCCCTCTCTCTGTAAATGAAAGCACATTCCTAAATTTGCATCGCTATAGTGATGTGCCATGTGTAATACAAATATGTCTAGTCCACATATTTTGTCTGCAGTCTCCAGAATGACAGGCAAGAGAGTTGCGTCGGAGAGAATACAGAATAAATTGTAAAGTCTGTTGTATATTGTTCATAGGAAGATGGTATTATTTTGGAAAGAGAGCTGTATATTACTTTGTCAGCTCTACAGTACATTAAAAAAATAAAGTTTAGGATCTAACCTGAGCAGTGAGCCAGTGACATTATGAAGGACAATTCATACATTTGTACCAGATATAAAGTCAGTGACCCATTTATGTACCGGTATGTGTTTTACTGTAGGGAACTTGTTTTGAATACCAGATAATAGTATCAGTGCTATTGTTGCCACTCAGTGATGTCAGTGCATGTTTATCTAATGATTTTTGTTCAATTGATTGAACGAAGGACAATTCTTACAAAAGAACACCCCTGATCTCAGAGTATACTTTGCAAAGAAGTCATTGAAGAGTGCTGAGGTATGTAATGCTGATGACGTATAGTTGAGATGATAATAGACAGCTGTAGTGTACAGACCTCTGTAGTCTTCTGCTCATGTTACAAGCAAAAACATAACAATTAGTTCAATGGAAATTGTTGGATCCTTTTAGATTTTCTAACTGTTCACAATTTCTTTTTAAACAGGATTTTGGTACAGGGTTTATTGGTGTCTTAGAGTAGTCTTAATACAGTACATTGTACATGAACAGTACATACATGATCTGATGGAAGCAAAAGTATGCATTTATATTGTACATGTACATCTATATCACTTTCAAAGTTCAAATTCTGCACAACTTTAATAGTGTGTAAACATGACAGGTACATTGGACATGTACTTGTATGCTTACGTGCAGGGTAAAGGTAAGGTATTTATTTATCAACATATCGCAGCCAAAGGCTGAATTGCATGCACGATTTACAAATATTTGATTAAAAACATAATATTTACAATTAACAATACTTCAAGATCATAAAAAAGCTATTTTGCTGTATATAACATTAGGAACAGGTGGATATAAAAATAAATTAATGAACACCAGGCACATAGACTACTGTGCATACCCATTAACATTTTATTGAAAGTTCTTATAAGAAAAGACCTACAGTACATGTACATGTACACTGTACTCTGTACATGAATGGACTTCCAAGTACCAAACATGTTTCCATTTATGCTTTCAATTTTCAAATTTAATGTAAACATTTTGGAGCATCTTTATTACTGGTAAAGTGTAGGTTATCTTTTTTGGTAGTATCCTGCAGTTAATGCATTATTTGCTGAAAATGTTTTAAAGGTCACCAAATGTATAAATATAAATGTGGAAAAAGGATGATTGCTTCATAATCATCTACATGTATTCCATTGTAAAAAAAAACAGCACTAGCTGTTCATATGAGTGAAAAGTATGATTGGTTTAGCCTGACAAACACTGTCTTTACCCTGTAATCCCTGATATCCCCTGTGACACTTAATATTTGAATGTGATGAAAAGATCATATGAAGAGCTTGCATAGAGATGGAATGCAGGGAAGAAATGAGTTTTCCTCTCCATCTAGAGGTCGAAATACCAGCAGGTGCAAAAACAGATAACACAAGGATAGTCCAACATTACTCATATATACTCCTAAGAATCATTTGAGGGGTCTACAATTGAACAAGCATTGGACCCCTCTGTTTCCAAAATTTATTCCTTAATTGTTTTTATGTTTATGATTGATATGTAATATTTTGTTGGAAACATACATGTAAATAAATTGAATTGAATTGAAAGGCATAGCAAGCTCTTCTAAGTCATCATGGATTGAGAGCAGTGTGCAGTAGTTCAAAGTTAAATTCTTTCCAAATAATATTTCATCTATCTACAAGGTGTAGTTCTGAATCATCCATAGCATCTCGGTTCAGGAAACAAAAGCAAAACTCTGAGTGAAGAGCCTTATTTTTGATAAAGTTATGAGTTCTACTTAGGCCTGTAACAGATGATCGAATCGGGGGCCGATCTTGAGCCGATCAGGGGTGATCAGATAATAATTTCTGATCGCCGATCAATAAAAATGATCGGAAAAAAATTGAATGCCGAAAGTTTTCAAGTTTTTGGCTATCAAATGCTTAAACAAAATTCAAAGCTGGGATTATTTTGTCATGTGGAGTTGTTGTAGACCATGTTTGTTGATATTTAGTGCCTTTTCATGACTTTGAAATTAATAATATTGGTCTAAGAGAAGAGGCAAAACATGCGGGCCGCCATCTTGGATTATAATGCAAGATGGCGGCCCGCATGTTTTGCCTCTTCTCTTAGACCAATATTATTAATTTCAAAGTCATGAAAAGGCACTAAATATCAACAAACATGGTCTAAAACAACTCCACATGACAAAATAATCCCAGCTATGAATTTTTTAAAAGCATTTGATAGCCCAAAACTTGAAAAGGTTCGTCATTTAAAAAAAAAAAAAAAAAAAAAATTGGTTGATCTTCCGATCCGATACCAATCAAAGGTGCGAGGGTGTCGCTCCGATCTTCCGATCCGATCAGAGCCCCAACTACTGTTCTAGTTGAAGTGCTTTACATTCAATTACACAGGTTTTATTACTCTGTCACGATTCAGTACACATACAGTGTACCGGTAGGCATTGCACAGGTTCGAGCAGTAATTGTCAACATACTATGTCAAACTCAACTGTTTTGGGAGGTATACCTACATTTACATCATTAGTAGAACACTGCCTTTCAGTAGGCTTTTTGCACTGTAATCATTAGCATTTCATTTGGTTTGTAGGCAATATACATCAGCAGATTATAAGGCTATACCATGCATCTGCACGTAATTACAGTCATAGAATTAGTGCATGCCTGCATATTGGCATCAATTTATCTTTTTATATAAAATTGATTATCTTTTCTTCAAAAACTCCATTTTTCCTGCTGTTCTTCTTTCAAAAGTATCATTAATTCATGACAGTTGTTTGTTTCTACATGTACATGTACATGCCGGCCTGTGTATGATTGTAGTTTTTTGTATTTCCATACTTTTATAGTTAGTATGTAATTTTCATCCTTAGTTTGTGTTTTTAAAAGCCCCTTAAGCAATTAGACTGAACTGTATAACCAATTAGCTAGCAGTTCTATTTTGGAATGAAGTAATTGCTTTTTGCTCAATATTTAAAATCATTTTGCTCCTGGCATTTGATAGTAATGTGAATCGCACAAATTGAATTACATTTTCTATTGCATCAGTTAAAGATTCATTAACTTATAGTAAGCCAGTTGTTGGGGTTTTCTTTGCCCAGCATTTTATGCAAAGGTTTTGGTTCCTAATCAAATTATGTTATAATATTGAAAGTGGAAGTAAGATGAAGCATTCATGAAACAGAGGTTTGCATTGTTTTTTTTAGTATAGTAACTATGTTAAAAGAAAAAACCTTCATGGACTGTACATGTCCTTTGTAGAAAATGCATGTTTTTATGAATTGAAACATCTTCATGTTAAAATTCATAATAGTTTACCTGAATATTATCTTCTCCAGAAGAAAGCATGCACCATGTAGAGAATATCCTTTCTTTTACATTGTAGATGAGGACAAATGAAGACCTGACAGGCATATATACAGAATAATAAGTATCATGTTACAAAACGAAGTCAAAGAAATCAAACAGTCAAACATTTGAAAACTCGTCAACACTGTGTTTAGATATGGGCTTCATTGCTCAATATGATTTTTGTCTTCATTTAATAAAAGTGCAAGATAAAGAATAAACTCTCTATTAAAGGAACTTGATTGTTAGGATATTACATGATTGATGTGCTTGAAGCCACAAACATAATGTATTGCATATTACTAAAGTTATCACAGTAGAACGCTGGATAAGAGCACAGAGCTCTGCCTTCACACAATGTCTTGCCTTTATCAACAGCACTAAATTATGAGCATGTTGGGGAAACCAAGACACTGACCTTTTATCACTGCCCTAGGCATGCATAAGGCAACCCTGGTTGCATATTTTAGGCAGCCTGTATATGTACATGTCAAATTTATTTTCTTTTGCATGTCCAGAATAGTTTGTTTGGATGCCAAATGTTTGGAGATTACACTATACATGTCTAAGTAAATGTCATAACACCCTAAAAGCAAATTTGGTATATTTAACCTAAACATGGGGTCCGTTTCACAAAACCTTTTTTCAATGACGAATGGCAAAAATCAGTGACAAATCTGCTGATAAGCAATCAGCAGCAAGGATTTCACTAGCTTATAACAAAAACTGTCATTTGTCACTGTTGACAAGTTTTGTGAAATTGGGCCAAGGTATGTAAGAGAAAAGGAAATTGTACTCTACACATAAAGCTTAGATTTGACATTTATATTGTAAGTTTACAGGATTATTTGGTATTCCTTGAAGGCTTACATGTTATACAGTGTAGAAATTAAACCATTATTATGCAAGGGAATTATTCTCAAAGGGATTTAGTCTGTCATGTTTTTCTTTTCCTTCTCTGAGGGGATTTCACTTTCACTTTGAGATACTCGGTTGTAGATCTACATGTATATAAAGGGGATTTTAAGTCATATTACCTCTCTTGCAAATATCTCTTCTTTTTATCTTTTTTTGAAATTGGATTTGTATATTTAGTCATGCTGTAAATATCATTTGTGTGAACTGTGTAGGCATTGAGTTTTGTACAGAATAAGAGCCACAGTCACAATTCCTTGTTCTAGCTTGTTTCTAAAAAGCAATGTTTATAGTATTATCTTCATAAGATGTTGACTCATTTTCAAGGTAAACTTTTTTTTCAGAAAAAGTGGAAACTGTTTTAGTTCTCTTCATTTTATTAGCATGCACTTAAAGTTAAAATGCATACTGGTACAAAAGTTTGTTACTCAAATGTCAAATTTAAAATGTCCACAGTTTATGTACATGATATGCAAAGGGATGTTCATCAGATCATACCAAAAAACATTTTAAATCAATTTTAAAACACTTGTAACTCTGATAATAATATGTAATTTGAAGAAGATAAAATTATTGGCTGCATGTAAGAAGGCCACTACAGCCATTGATCATTTTTGTCTCTTTAATACGACCTTCTTGCTGAGCAGCTAACAATTGATGGTGACACTGTAAATGCTACATGTTTGCTACAAGTAACACCTTCAAAAAGGAACAGCTGTACAAATACAAAACCTACAAAACCTAAAATACACATTTGTCTAGCTGCTGTGTGTCTTTTCTTTGTCAATTGATTTTTTTTACTCTGCGTTTACCAACTTAGCATTGTGTGTAACATTTACGATTCGTTGGTGACTAAAAACTGACTAATAAAAGCCTGATGATAAAACATGTTGTCTCATGCGCTGTTGGATAATAAAAACAAACCATGCATGTACATGTATGTACATTAAATTTGAAGAAGAAAAAAAGAGCAGAGTGACGAAACAATTGCCACAAAATAAACTTTGAATCCATCAATCAAGGGAACATCTTGAAGCATTTCATATTACTTGTTCATACTGACAAGCCTTACTATAAATGTATGGAATAAATAAAAAAAAGGACTTTATCTGTTTTATATCCTTACAAAACCATCCTCCATGAAGATTTCATTGGATTGATTTTTAACCATGCCTATCCTCCAGCATTACTCAAATCACAAGAAGAAATAAAGGAAGGGGGGGGGGGGTGTTCTTAAAAAGCGATGGCGTAAATGCCACTGAGCATGGAGCATGATGAGAAAAACCGTTGTGCACAATTGCTTAGTGCAGTAGCAGTAATAGGGTGTGAGTGATAGCCTCACAGTGTGGAGGAGACATAGCGTGACATAGTAACGAGTAAACATTGTCACTCTCTGGTTTAATACCTCTATTATACTAAACATTCAACATGATACGTCATATTGTTAACTAAGATAATAATTTGATATTGGACTAGAGAAAATCTGAAGATATATTTCCAACAAAGTGAGCAAACCTTCTTTTTTTTCCTTAAATAAAGTCAGATGTAATGACTAGTGCTGTAAGTCAGACGCTATGTTCGTGTTCGGTTCGGTTCGGCAGAGTTCGGCAATTTTTCACCCGAACTTGGTTCGGTTCGGGGTTCGGTAATATTATAATAGCAAGCAGCGTTATAGCCACGGCGGTCAGCACTGGGCGGGCGGGCTTGCGCTGGGCCCGACCAGCACGGAGGACTTCTGCACACTGCTTCCGACCAGCATGAATTTCACATTAAAAAACTGCTCTAAACGTAATTATTTGTGAAGAAAAATACTACGGTACTCACATTCGTATTTCCGTCTTGAATCATGTTTTATTTTCAATTTTAAAAAAATCATGTTTTCAATTTGTCAATAAATGATATTTTGTAAAGATTTTCTGAGACGGTTGTCTATTGTTAGAGTCATGAAAGCTGCCATCTTGAATGGCTCGTCAAGAACTGTTTTTTATAAGTTTTTATTTTCAATAGGAAAAATATAAAATCGCTATTTTTCCTGAATAAATAAATACCATACTATAATATATATTTATTTCATTATTTATATTGTAAAATTTGTCCGATATTGTTACAATTAAAATATTATTTTTTTGTTGAGCTGAACTTGGTTCGGTCACGCACATGTTTTTGTTTATGGCTTGCGATCGCGACGTACACTGCAAAAACAGTGGTGTTAAATTCAACACCATAGGTGTTAATATTAACACCATTCCGGTATCTATATCGGAAAACACCAGTTGGTGTTATTTAACACCAAGGTCTGGATTTGAATGATTCAATTCTACTCTTGGTGTTGCAATTCAATTCTATTTTTGGTGTTAATATAAAATCCTACACCATTTTCTGGTGTAACAATGAATCTGATTTCTGGTGTTATTTAACACCACCGCCTGGAATGAAATAATTTTAATTCTACTCTTGGTGTTGCACTTCAATTCTATTGTTGGTGTTATTTTACACCAATTCTAGAATTAAATAGTATAATTCTGCTCTTGGTGTTGCAATCCAATTCTATTTATGGTGTTAATATAAAATCCAGCACCATTCTTCGGTGTTGCAATAAATCCTATTTTTGGTGTTATATAACACTAAAGGTCTACTACTTTTCTACTCTTGGTATTGCAATTCAATGCTAGTCTCAGTGTTTAAAAAACTCAACACACCATTCTTTCAACACCAACAATTCATTCCAGCTCACTCCATCTTAACACATGCACAGAAAATATTCAAATACACACAAGAAGTGAAAAGAAACAATTTTTTTTCGTAAACAAAAACACATGGTGCTTGTTTAATCAATAAATTAAACAACTTGTTTTCATTCATGTTGAAATCAATGATGCTTAGCGTTTTTATCTTGTATGGTTCAACATTAAATCCTTTTGTCATGTATTCAAAATCTGTGACTCATTTGTCTGAATACAACAAAACACACTTTTTTAAATCATTCAAAATCTGTTATTATGAATCCACCCTTATAAGTAAAAAAAAAAGGATGAAACAAGTAACTAAAAATCATTCAAAATCTGTTATTATGAATCCACCCTTATAAGTAAAAAAAAAAAAGGATGAAACAAGTAACTAAAAATTTTCCAATATAAAAACTTTAAACAATGTCATAATTCCTTTCAAGGAATGAAAAATCAAAGTCGTTTCTAATAAATAGAAACTAAACAGGATGCAAAATGCATGTATAAATGAAGACAAAACAAAAAAAACAACAAACATTATGCTTCTACATCAGAGTGAATTATGTAGCTAATAAGAATTTTGACACATTTCACCTTGAATCCTAGTACATGCATGCTGAAGGAAAATATCACAGAATCTTTTTCATATGAAATATACAGAGTGCCCCCCCCCCAAAAAAAAAAACCTTGGAAACTGCTAGTATAATCTGCAGGCAGACTCTCGGCTTCGGTTTTTCGCAAGTTTCGTAGTGCATATTTCAGAGTCTGCAGTCAGAGACTACTTTCACTCATATCATGATCCCTTAAAGGGAGCATAACTGTATGTGTATATGTAGTCTCTAAATGCAGACTCTACATCGTGCACTATGCAAATTGCAAAACCGAAGCCAATGGTCTGTGCCCGCAGACTAATTATAGTATGACTTTAATTTCTTATGCTAGAACAATAGCAACACTAACAAATCTCATCCAGCAGTTTTGTTGAACAAGATTTTTTTACCACAGGCCTGCAACCATTGAGATTCAGGATGATTTAATTATTTCAGGGGATTTTTATCTCCTAGCTTCACTGCTTGTAAAGGGTTAAACAAATGTTTCAAAAACATTGAAAAAACACTATAAATTCTACATTCATTCTAATATAGGTGAACATTCTTTTACAGCTTTCTGTTTACAAACATATTCCATTTTACATCGTGCACTATGCAAATTGCAAAACCGAAGCCAATGGTCTGTGCTCGCAGACTAATTATAGTAAGGCTTTTTAATGTCTTATGCTAGGAAGCAGCCTTCAAGAACAATAGCAAAACTAACAAATCTTATCCAGCAGTTTTGTTTAACAAGATTTTTTTTTACCACAGGCCTGCAACCATTGAGATTCAGGATGATTTAATTATTTCAGGGGATTTTTATCTCCTTCACTGCTTGTAAAGGGTTAAACAAATGTTTCAAAAACATTAAAAAAACACTATAAATTCCACATTCATTCTAATATAGGTGAACATTCTTTTACAGCTTTCTGTTTACAAACATGTATTTCCCATTTTACTCCTGGGAGAAAAAATCAAAAAGTAAAATTATGCATTTCTATATCAACTAATTCGCTGCTCGTTTTTCCAACAGGATATAAACAACAACAACAAAAATCAGTCCATGCACTTCTAGTTCACTGGCTTTCATGCACAAACATCATAGAATTGTTTTTCTTGTAAGAAAAAAAAAGAAAATATACAACAGCTATTTGACTTCAATTTGGTTTCGAATTAACCAATTTAAAGATGTTAACAATTAAGAGTCCAAAATATTATTGATCAAAATTATTTTTAAAACCAATTGATACCACTAAGCAAAACCAGACATTAGCTTGAAAGCTTTAAATTACTTAAAAAGTACATGCCTTGGTGCTACATACTTCCTCGAGTCTGTCTTCGACAAAGTTGTCATCAAATCTAGTGGTTTGTAGTCAACAAGTTCCTTTTGATTCTTCACTACATGACAACGTGGAAAACTAAATTCTACTGCATAGGCATGATAGTGTGAATTGTAATACACTGTATCTAATTGGACAAGTACAAAAAATACAGTGCTATTGTGTACAATGATATGCTCTATTTGACCAAACAGAGGAAGCTCGCTAACATCATGGCAGACCAGAAGTGACAACTGATAATGTGTTCCATGTACTTTAACCCAGTTGGCATCAAATAATTCAGTAGAAAGATCCTCTACTTGGATTTGCTCTTGCACAATCTGTCCAATATTTTCATCTAAATCTGACAAAAGTAGTGAACTACCTGGCCCAACCTCCAGATATTCCAAAGGATGGTTTGACTGAAGATGGAACGTTAGTGCTGTCTGATGTTTTTTGGCAAGTGATTTACAAATGTTTTTGTAATTACGCACAGATTCTGCAACACGGCCAAAATAGTGATGTTTCGCTTCGTACCTCATACACCATACATGTATGAGTGGCCCAACTTCTCTCAAACACGTTGGATAATGCACCATAAAGTGGTGTTTTGGCAACAACCTTCTGTCAGGAAAGGTTTTCTGGAAATGTGTGTGATGTTCTTCAGTAAGAATAGACAATTGGGCTATCAAGCCTGCTGTCAATTGAGGAGCAAAAATAATGTCCATACAATCTAGTAATCTAAGTAGCAATTCCCAGTAGACATTTCCTTCTTCAATGTCTTGAGCAATTATGAATGGCAGATTTCGAATCAAGCACCATGCTTGCATAGCCTTCTGTCCAACATCATTCCTAGCTGACCTAAGTTTAATAAAGGATGGTTTGTTCTTGTTATCTGTACGGTTTAAGCAATGGCTGGCGACTCTCTGATTCAGTTCATCTTGGGACAAGAGGGGCGGTTGCCTTTCATATATGAAATACTCTAGAACAAGTTTCAGCTCATACTGAACTATGCCTTCCAAAAGATCATGCATTATATCTAGTGAAAAGTTTGCCAAGACATGAAAGTAAATACAATCATTCAATACAGTCTTTTGTTTCACTCCAAACACATGTGACTGGGTAGTTTGAGCTTCAGCTTCTTCTAAATGTTGCTCATAAGTCTGCCTGGTGCGCATATCCATTGAAACCTCTTTGAATTTGTTCTGTGCCTCTTCCTTACTTGTAACACATAATCGACAGTAATAATGAGCAGAAAAGCTCTCTACAAATCCCAGTAGGGAATTAGCACCAAGATTATCAGCACTTATTTGAGTAATGGTCCCCTTCTTCACAATTCCATTAGGGAGAGCAATGCCAACTGTTGACAGGATATTAATGTCTTTTACAATGTGCTTGAGAATAGCATTAAATCCATATTTCTTGGCATCTTCAGCATACCATAGAGCTATAAGATTGATATTGGAAAGATTGGAATTATACTTTGGTGGCAGATTTTTCAAAATGAAATATAAAGCACCTATCTTGTGAATTTTTGTTTTTGAACCAATGGGGTTCACAGTCTCGAAATCATCATAAAAACAGTGAATTTGGAGGGCATTCTCATCTTCATGGAAAAGAGGGGTTTTCTCAAATTGTGAACCATCACAATAATCTCTCATTACACCATCTGTGCTCTTATGGTCATGAGTAGCAAAATGCAATATATCTTTATTGCTTAAAAGCTGCTTCAAAGAATCTAAAATGGGAACGTAAACAAATGTATCTTCAATAGCAATCTGTTCATACTGCTTAGTTCTTTTATTGAGACGACTATCATATCGGATGCCTAACTTGATTTCTTGTGGTTCAACAAGTCCAATTGATTCACAATACTTTGTCCGCTTATATTCTGAATTCAAATTTTCAAAGGGCTTTTCAAGCATAGCAAAATGTGTTTGAATCTCCTTATAAGCCTCGGATTCTATAGGCAGCTTATGTTTTAAGAAAGCAGCTGTAACGGCTGCCGATGCACTTTTTACTACATCACCTACAATCGCACTGGTTGTTTCTACTACATCATTTACAACTTTTCCAGAGTTTGCACTATTTGCTGAAAATTTTGAAATTACATTTACACACTGCCTGTTCAAGGTATCTACAGATAAAATGTCATCTTCATATACATCCTGATCTTCAACAATCTCATCATTATTAATATTGTATTCTTGAAGACTTTCAAGACTTTCTTCAGGAAAGTCACTCACTTTATCATTTTCATTAGACTGCTCTTTATTATCTGGAAAATCGGTTTTAAGGTGAGTCTGCAAATGTCCCCGAAATCCTCGAAAAGTATGAAATGTTCTCGCACAAGCTCCCTGCCCACAGGTCAATACTTCTTTACCATCTTCAATAACTCCATGTTTCAATCTCAAATGTTGAACCAATTTGGGTATTGCAAACTGTTTGTGGCATTTGAAGCAAATCATGGTGCTAACAATTTCGATCTAATTTCACGTACTCTTGGTGTTTCCCGGGACACTCCGATATCGATTTCAAAAATGGCAGTCTGGACAAAAGTCCAGAACTGCCGCAGAGACAAGCAGTACTGCAGGCCAAAGACAAAGTGGGTCTTGAAGAGTAAATCTACTGCTGCTTCGACCGTGCGTGCCGAACATGGAATGGCCTTGTGATCCACAATGATCATGTAGTTGGTGATTCGGGCCTTGGAATTGCCAATTGCCAGAAGGAACGGTTGACTCTTGGTCTCTTTTGTGTTGTCGAGGAATGCTTGAATACTCCCTCCTGTCTGTGTTGAAAACAAATTATTTGTATAGAATGTAACTAGCACTCAACGCATTTCAATACTCAACGCATTTCAATGAACAACATATTTCGATCAACATTTTTAAAAGACAGCCTTACATGTAGTACTGGGGGAAATTGTGTTTTTACAAAAGGGTTATTGGACAATAATGTAGGACATAAAACCAAATCAAATTTACATCAAAGAAAAGAATTGGAATTGGTCCATCAAATGATATAACATCAAAATATCAGATGATATTTTTTGTAATGAAATACAATTTTTCTTACCCTGTAGAGGGGTAAAAATGCAAGTACTTTCAAAGCTTGTTTTATGTATATGATTAAAAAGGGTCTTTCTAATGTGGTCAAGACATTTCAACTTCCACAAAAGGAGTACGAAAAATAAAGATACTGCAATTTCTGCACTATTATTAACTTGCAGCAAATTTGTGGCATGAAATATTCCTTTTCATTTATTGATTCTCCATGTAGGGCTGTGAAAATCAAAGGCAACATGCCTGATATATCACACAAGTTGTTACTATGTTTTCATACACAACATGTTCCTAGTATTTGTTTGCAAATCTTGATGTCTACTGTTCTAGTTTATTTTACTCCGACCAATTTCAAGGCGGGTGAAGTTTTTGAATAGGCCTAAATTTCTCGAGCACCTTCTCTGTCCAAATCAGTCTAAGCCTCTTCATGTAAGAGATCATAAACCAATATAATTGTTCTCTTTGAACACACATCACGATGCTTTCTGAAACTTTTTTTTTAATGCAGCAAGAATGTGTTTTATGTGACAGGGTATTACCGGTACTTAATATTTACAGTTCTCTTTCGTAATGAAAAGCTAAATACCTTCTGAAATTGAATAACCCTCGAGAGAGCTGAAGAAATGGACACTTTTGCTGACGCAGCTTTGGACTTCCCTTGGCTTGCAGGAGGCAATAGGCACAAGAGGAGGAGGATAGCAGATGTGCTGGAATTCCATCCTGTGCATTACAAAATGAAAATGGTTATTATTAAACAGGCTTACATGTTGATCAAGGTGAAAAATAGAAGTTAAATGTACCAAAATAATTACAAACTGACCTGCTAAAATTTGAATCAAAATAGCCTGTAACAAGAAACTATTATAAGAAATAAGTATATAGTCGAGGACTTATCAATATTATAGCCAAAGCATGCAAGTGGCTGTTAATGCAGTTTAGGGGTACTAAACCAAAAATCCAATTGATGCCAGCTTGGCACCCTTGGAGAAATTTTACTGACACTTATAGCAACGCCTTCTTCTTCTTTCTTATGAGAATTTATACAAAGGGGGATGGGAAAAAAGAAATCAATAGGAAAATAATAAACGGGATATTTATGCATGGGAGAAGGCAACATTCATGGCAAAGCACCTAACCTAGATTGTTCTCTGTTGACACATATATAACAAACTCTTTAGTAGCATAAGTTCATGTTTTTTTTTTTACAATTTTTTTCTTGTTCTACTGAATTTAACATGCTTCTACCCAATTTGACATCCTTTTCATGATTAAATCACAAAAATTGCATCAATACTGGAATCAAATGTTGCAATTAACAATTTATCAAATATGTCCCCTATGGGCCACCATATTTTTCAAAGTTAACTAATGAAGAAAAACAAAAATATCATGATTTTCTGAATTCTAAAGCATTTATCTTCAAATAAAGACAGAGTAAACACAAGCAAGCTGCTAATATGTAAATGCAGGGTCCTGTGGGGTCGATTCAAGTTCATATTATAAGATAATAAGCCATGCATATCATATCTGAGGAAGAAAAATAACAAAGTGAACATATAAACATGATGCTTTGTTTCAAAACAGAAGCTCATTCTATTTCAAAAGTAATGATTGGCAATGTGATAATCCTTATAAAGATTCCACAATGGGCCATGCAACAAACTTTTTTCTTCATAATTATATAAATTTCTTCTTCATAATTATATAATTAATATAATAAAAGAATTATGGAGAGCATGTTCCAACTACAAATAACTTTGCCAAGTGGGCATGTAATGTAATTTTTTGTAATTCTCATTGCAACAAGAGTCCACATTATTTGAGATGCCCAATAACCCTACTGTATCCCAGCCTTCCAGATAAATATAATTTGTTGGAGGAGTTGACAAAAAAAAGGGGGGGGGGAATTGTTTTAATTGGGATGGGTCATTTTTTGTGATTTCAGCATACTTGTCCCTTAATATACATTTTTAATGAGACTGCAAGCTCTTTGGTGGAATTCTCAATGGTGGTTTAAGACCAAGGTCTAAACTTGGTTCAAAACCATGGATTGGATTAGATTTGCATGTATTCTAAAACTTGTCCAATGAACATGCTTGTGTGAAGCACATATATGCTCAAATTTAAACTAACCTATCAATGGTTTATCCATGGTCTCAAATAAACCACCATCAAGAATTCCACCCTTTATGACATCGGAGGGTGCATTCAAGGGAATGTGCAAAAATACCTTCTTTATTATGATCAGAACTGTCATAAGATGACAGAAGCTCCATCACTGTCAAGTTTCCTTTCTGCTTCAGAAGTTGTCTTGCAAGTGTAACAACCTTGGGCTTCAACTCGGGCCATTTGGTCAGGAAACGCGAGTGATTTTCAGGAAAAAGTTTCCGAAAATCTACCTCAATCTGCAAGAATACATGTAAAAGGAAAACGGGGAAAAGAGAGAAAAAATAAACTATGCATAATTTTACAGTACAGATACCCCAGTTAGACTAAATCAGCAATATAATAAGGTACCGTCAAAGCTCAGACCCCCATATATACACACCCCAGATCCAGGAAAAGGGGATTCTTCAAATATTTATCTGAATAGCAACCACTAAGAAGTACTTTTGAAGGTCTCTCTACACAAAATCCATACATGAATGAAACTTGCTGGACCTTTGAAATAGATTAGATTTGCTAGATATCACTCATGTTGATGCTCACTGTCCAAAGGTACATGACAACCAGTAATGGTGATTGTTCACCAACAGACAGTCACATGCGGTAAATACAGATACAGATTGAAGGATAAAACTGGCAGAATCTTCGGACTGATATTTTCAAAATCTCAAACATATATAATAAAACAGAGAAATATGAATTTGATGCCTCAGTGCCAAGTAATAATTCTGATGCTTTAATTCCCATACACATAATTTTGTTGCCTTAGGCCTGAGAGGCTAAATCAAGAATTAGGAGTAAATTTTTTTGTAACACTTACCAAACCTGGAACAGTTTCAAAAGGAAACTGTTCCAAAATATCCGATGCGGAGCGTCCGTCCCTGACCATATGCTGTCTAACAGGAAAAGTGGATTTCATCTTTTCAACAACCAGGGTAGAATCACGTTCTAATGTTGGACAGTGTCGTAACCAGTTGAGGTCTTCATCATAGGTGCAGCCTGGAGCAGATTCTTGGTCACCTTCTCGGACCTTCCCAGGACCACCATCTCTGCTTGATGGCTTGGGTAATGGGTTGGATGTCTTCTCCTCTGTTGTGCGGTTAACATTTTTTATTCTAGCAGCCAGGAATCCCGTGTTACTTCTTGCATCAAAATAAGCTTCCTAAAGTGAAAGAACGAGATGAATCTTTGACCGCGTGGTTGAAAATGTATGTATAAGCTTTTTGTTGATAATATTAACCTTGAAATGATGCACAAAATGATGTGATGAGAAATTGTAGTTTTCAAAGAAATTTTAGCAAAGTAGCATTAGTGTCATATAATGCAAGCATCTTGACTTTGATACAAGGAAGCAGCCATCACTCTGCCCCACTTCAAGAAAAAAAGAGTTTTGAGTGGTTGTGAAGGAGAGTAGAATGGTATCATACATTTCTTATTGGATATTGTGCCAAAGATGGTGGAGTGTGACCTACACAAGATAAAATTTTAAAAAAAAAATTCTTCTCAGAATATAATTTAGAGAGATTTTGAGGGTATTTTTATCTTATCAGAGTATCATAAGTTTTCTTTTGATTAATGGAATGCAATACCTTCTTATCAGAGAGGACCATGCAGGGCCCATATTCAATTAAATACTTCAGTCAGAAAAATAAATATTTTTTCTTAGATTTTTGCTCGGATAAAATACTTTGCAGATTTTGGTATTCAATTCATAAATTTGGCTAAGTATTTTACTTTAAATTTAAGACACCTCTAGAGGAGACTTAAGCCAAAGCATTTACAAATTTAACTGGTAGATGAAGGCTTACATGTATGTGCGCAGTCACTCTCAGCTGCGGAGAATTATGAAGTAGCGCATTTTTGGTGCAATGTGTTGATTGCGCATCATTTGGTCACAAAATCGTGATGTCACAATGCCTCTCAATAAGTATTTTACTTAAATTTTGACTTACTAAAGTAAAATGCTAAGAACTGAATTGAATACAAAATAAGTAAATACCTTAGCCAAAATACTTAGTAAAAAAACTTACTTAGTCAAAGTATTTATTTGAATATGGGCCCAGATTATAATACTTACATGACCTGTGCTAGTAAACGGATCCTTGAGTCTTGGAAACAGATTCACTATCCCCATGGCATATTTGGTTTTCATAGCTGCTTTTGGATGTTTGCTGTGAAATAAGAAAGCACATCTCCTGTATGAGAATTACAGTCATATGGACTCATGACTGGCTCTATTAAAACAGAACTTAGTATGTTGATAACAAGTAGCATACCCCTAGTGGTCTCGTCTGCATCATATAATTTGCTATAGTTTAGTATTTTTTTATTACTTTAAAATCTCAAAATATCACATGGTTAGTTCATAATACATTTATAAAGTGAGGCCTCATGACGATGAGGCCGCTAACATCTACGGCATTAATCTATTTTAACGTAATGACCCAAAAATGTCACTCACAAGACTGGTAATACCTGATAACCATCATGTGCAAATCACATTTAAAACTAGATGAATCTTCGACCACGCACGGTCAAAATTTAAGCCTCTGCCATCATGCGATCAGAAAGATATTATTGCTTGTTCCATGCCATTGGAAATCCGAAACATTTTGGGTGATTTTACAAATTTTGGGCACTATGAACTTTGACCCCGTGAACCCAAAATCTTCTTCCTCCCATGCTAATACATAATTGAGCTAGGTTTGAAAGAAATTAGTTCAATTTGTCTGAAGTTATAGCAATATCGAGCTTTTTTCGGGTAATTTTTTACAATTTTTGTTTGGCCCTGTGACCTTTGCCCTTTGACCCCCTAAACCCCAAATCTAATCAGTTCATCCTCACATGTATATAAATACTTGTGTCAAGTTTGGTAAAAATCCGTCCAGTAGTTCTGAAGTTATCGTGGTAACAAGTTTCCGACGGACGGACGCACGGACGGACACACGGACGCACGGACGGAAGGACGGACGGACAACCCCGAAAACATAATGCCTCCGGCACCACCTGACGGTGGCGGAGGCATAAAAAATGAATATTTTGAAAAATGATTTTGAAGAGACAACAAATTCCTTTAAAGTTGACCATGTTACCTCAGTTTCTTTTCACATAATTGGTAGTACCTGATAATTATTATGTGCATTTACACAATCATAAAAGAAAATTTGCTGGCACTTACCCATAGTGTTCTTGCATGTGGGCTACCAAAAGGTTAATCATCTGCCGTCTAGTTTTATCTTGAAGTGCTCCAGTCAATTCATACTCTCGGAGAATGGCATCACCTCTGTGCCGCAAAATTTCTTGTACAAACTGCAAACAGGTAAATCATCCCATTAAGTCATAAATAAACATATTGAGTTTATAATGCACTTTCAGGCACTTTAATTCATACTGACCTTTCTAAGGGCACGAAATTTTATGAATGACTATGAATTTATATAGGTACATTATGATATTAAAATTGATATATGGCCAATAATCATAAATTCTAAATAATAATATATTTATTTATAGAGCTTGAAATAGTTTAAATATTGTTAAATACACACTCCCACAAACACCCCAAACACACATATGCACACACGCACATACACACACACGAGGGGACACATGAGGCTACAGGTAAATTTGTGTTTATTGTAATGCGAGTTCCTTCTACTTAATATAGACATGCAAGCCCAATGCCATGGGGAGACCGTCTAAAGTGCCCTGAACAGTGTTCATTACTTTCATATCCACAAACAATACAGCAGGAAACTATTCTATGTTTGGGATCATCATGAACACTACAATAAAGGTTATGTAACAATCGATGCATCTCATCTTCAACTTTTTAATTTTGATATTAGTCCTTTTCCTTGATACCCTCAGAGGTCTATATGGAACCAGATCATGAGATGTATTATTCGATGATTATTTACCTCATTTCTCTTTCCCATTTCTAAAACATTTCATAAAATTTGGCAATTCAATTTAAACCTCTAGACATAATATCATTTGTTTGAAATCATACCACCCATTGGAAGAAAATGAAACTGTAAAAGTTTATGGAAAACTTATGACAGATGACGAAGCAAAAAAGATGGCCAATATCTTACAGGAGTCGTCAGCTTAGATGTACCAAAAAAGAAATCAAATTAGTTGCCTAATGTTAACCTATACCATTACAAAAACCTTACTACAGGAAATATTAATTTACAATGTTAGTTCTAACTACACTAGATGTATTTTTTTTCTCCCAATATCATTTTCAATTTTAAATAATATGAAATCCGTATAGGTGATGAGTCCCTTATATTATGTTGATTATGATAGCTGAGATTGAAATGAAGCAAACAATTTTTTCTTAACCTTACCTCACAAGAGTTGTCAGTGATTGCACCTGATTCACTGAGGGCATTTAATCGTGGCCTCTTTCTACTGGAGCAAAAACTTGAATCAGATTCTGAGCTACTCAGGGAAGAGGAGCTGGTATCCACCTTGATAGTGTCTGCACTTGTGATGCTATGTACATCTGAACCTTTAATAAAGAAAAAAAGATATAAAGCCATGAGCACTGTTAAAAAACAATGAATACTGGCATCTTAAACTTTGGTAGAATTGAATACAGTTGGGCCTCCTTTATCCCCACACTTGGGATCAGCACTAACATGCATAAGGGAATCCTATATTCAAAACATGCAGTTGCCGAGTTTGAATGAATGCATGTTTCTGATCATGAAAAATTGAATTGAATGTGTAATAACAATGTTGGGAATAATGTATATAAGTAACCCAAATAGTTTGCGATATTACGAGTATGCTTGAAATCTTTGTTGGTTCCGCTAATTATTTGAGTAAAATAGGCAAATTCTCAAGTGATCTGGATAAAGGAGACTGGATAAGGGAGGTCCAACTGCATATAAATTTCTATTAGTCTAAAACCATCAGAAACCAGCTAAGTTATATTGGTCTGACACATTTGTTAATTTTATAATACTTGAGCATTTTTTAATGGACAATTTGTTAATTGATGCATTCATTCATGTCTAAGTGAATTATAATACTAGCATTTAGAAATGTTCAATTACTTTTCCATTGGACTGTTCCCAATGAAACCAATAGGTCTGTCCAATATAATCCAACAGAATTCTTTCATGATGGTTTTCTATAAGTATAAGACTAACAGAAAGAAATTGTTGGATTCCTATTATTGGATCAGCAAAAATTTTCTGATGGATTTCTAATGGACCAACAGAAGTATGTGTTGGATTTCTATTGGAGCAATATAACCTTTCTGCTGGTTTCTATGGGTCCTTTATTTCCCTTTCCCTATTGAAACCATTAAACTTATTGGTTTCTATGGGTCCAATAGCCCTCACCTCGTGCTATCACACAAAGCAAACAGAATCAAAATCAGATGAGAAATGGCATAGGAGTGGCCTTTTGTAGGATTTTGAAGCAAAAGGTCAAAGATCATACACAGACACGCACAGAAACACACAAGTATGGCGCCCGTTTCACAGTCCCCTCCTCAAATTTGTTCGGTGGGGTCACAATTTAAATTAAAGACATTTTTTTTTTAAATGCAAGTTTGCATTGTTAAAAAATTCAATTTGTAAGAATCTGTAATTTTTATAATCTTTAGACTTCGAATTTAGATCATTGACCGCCCACAAATCACGGCTCTTGTGGCAAGGTTACGTCATCAAAAAAGGGTAGGTTTTTTTTTCCTCCACCAAGTTTTGAGACCTGTGCCTGTAATTTGAACTGCACATTCATTTATTGCTTATGAAAAGCAAAATGTTAATTCCCTAGACTCTATACAGCATACAAGCCTACACTGTACCTGCTACCAGACGAACGCTGACTCATTTTAACATGCATGCACATACAATGATCAGTGGCGGATCCAGCAGGGGGCGCACCCGGCATGTGCCCCCTCTATATTTTGAGAATTACCTCGTGAACATACACATTACTAAGGTTAAATTGTGATCTGCGCCCCCTCTTTATTTTTAATATGCTCTTTGCACCCCTCTAACTCTATTTTAAAATCCTGAATCCGCTACTGATGATATCACATTTAGCAGGGATTTGCAATTTTGTATTATAATGCACTTTATCCAAAACTTACCAGACCATTCTTCATCTTCTTTTAGCACCATGAGGCTGACTGTGGGATTGCTGGTCACCACATCTCCTAGTACGTCATCGTCTATACCAAACCCTTCTTGTTCATCCACAAGTACGAGATCTTCCCCATCCCTTATGTGGAATTTTCTTCTGACTGTAGGAGAGATTAAATAAATGAGAATAAATATCACAGTGCACTTTTCAGTTTCTTACAGATTGATGGCTCAGTCATAATAAACGAATGCTGCAAAAACTGCTGCTACAAGCCCAACTGTGCTATAGTATACAAATAAAGCACGTCCCAGAGTGCAATAGCGGTGAATGCAGTACGCGCGAGGTTTCTTTATATTGGTGCCGCTCTGTGCAACAAGCCGCTTGCGGCGAGTTGACAGTGCGAACCATCTGAAGAAACCGAGCGAACACTGCATTTACGTTTCGCACAACAGGGTCAAGTGCGTTATTTGTTTTATAAAATAGCGACACAAACAGCAACAAACAAAAGTTTAGATCTTAAGTATACGAGAGTTCGATCTAGATCTAGAGTTATGTTGGTTCTAGAAATAAAATGAGGGTCTAAGACCTTGCAGGCTTACCAAAAAGTCTACAGGATTCATTGTTTGATTAAAAATAAAATGCATAGGGTGTCTAGAGACGAGTCTACATCAGACAGCTGAAATTCCTGGCTTCATTATAAAATCCAAAAGTCAAAACGGGTCTAAATCCAAGGCAAAAGTAAAACAAAAATTTGCTTTCTAATAATACCCCGCTCTAGCTAGAGCTAACGCGTACGCTGCGCTGGGGATCATGGTGGATCTTGGAGCGTACAATATTAGCTACGCGTAGCCTATAGCCTACAATGCACTCGAGGGAGCGTACTAGTACTACGCGTACGCGCGCGCACTGGATCCCCATGGTCACGCGTACGCACCGTGCAATATAACTTTTTACTGCGCTTTTTCTGCACTCATTTCTGCAAAATCGTGCTTGCATCAAAAATTTGTCAATGCCATGTGACGCGTATTGACCAATCACGATGCTTAAAATACTAGGCTAGATCTAGAGCCATTTTATAATACACCCTAAAACTGTTAAATGGGACATCAAGCTCAACCGGGGGTGGAGTTTGGACTGTTGTGTGCGCTACAAATAGTCTAGATCTAGATCTAGATCTAGAGATTGAATTTCCATGTTTATTATTTTTGCATTTTTTTTATTACATGAATGGGGTAGATCTAGTCTAGATCTAACGTTAGATCTAGATCTAGATATCTCAGATCTAGGCCTAATGTCAATGCAGATCTAACGTTAGAACTCTAGATCTAACTGTTAGGCCTAGAAATCTAGAGTCTAGATCTAGTCTAGACTTCTAGATCTAGATCTAGATCTAGCCTAGACCTGATATTTTTGCAAAAACCCAGGATTAGGCCCTAGACTAGGTCTAGATCTACTGATTTTTCCTTTACATTTTGAAACAAATATGTATTAAATAACAATATATAGACCTAGATCTATCATGAATGTTTGCCCTTTGGAGTATTTATCAATGATAATTTTTCAGAAATCCATAAAATATTAAATGGCATCATGCTGACCGGATACCCAACCCGGCCGGACAGCCAAGGCATAGTAGGCCTAGACCTCTAGGCCTGGGCTACCCAACGACAGGCGCGGCTAGCGCCAGCTGACGAACACGTAATACTATAGGCTAGATCTATAAAAGTTTATAACAAACAAGAACCATGTACACTTACTGAGTTCAAAGAATCCTACTGTGTCTTCTGGATCTATAGGCAGGTATTTTCTAATACTTCGATCCGCTGAACAGACCCTGACGCTTAATGGCATGGTTGCATGCACTTCGATCACTTCACATCTAGAATCTAGGCCTAATTTGAAGAATTACTACTCCAGAATCAAGACTTCAAGTCAGTGCCAGTGAAATTCTCTAGCCACATGCTCTCGTCTAGCTGTGCGCGCGCAGCTGCAGAGGCGCATATCGGATCATATGACAACTTTCGTCCAATGATTTTCGTCGAATTCTCTAGCTTATGCGCATGTGCGATTTTATAACACCAAATATGACACCATCAGCCTGTAATTGAATATTTTCACACCGTTGGTGTTATTTTTCGCCAATCGGACATGAAATGAACACCAAGGGTGTTGATATTTTTCTATTCCATGCTGGTGTTGAATATTTAACACCCTGGTTTTTGCAGTGTAGCGTGGTCAGGATTTGGGATTTAAATGGGGCCAGTGAAGTCGCGCCCACCACTGGATAGGCATAAATCACAAAGGCGGAAAATGGAAAAAAAGTAAATATAAAATGAGCAATCATGACATGAAAATTAGGTACAAAATGACTAGTTTATTAGCTTGCAAAAACGTTTACATTTTTCTGCCGAACATCCGAACCAGGCCTTTGCGTTCGGTTCGGTTCGGTTCGGTGCTTTGTTCGGCTACAGCACTAGTAATGACTTTTGCAACTTCAGTCACAACTACAATACTACCTAAAATGAGAGTATAGATTTTGCTTCTTAAAAGAAAAAGATTCTACATGTACTGTATGTACATGTACATGTATGCATGTAAAAGATATTTAAAGATTCACATTGAAAAAATTTGTTATGGTACTATAACAGCCCATGTAGTATGAAGTGTATAAAGCTTTTACCATGCTTTCATGTGACTGATGATCCCATGGAAAACACAGGTGTACATGGTTTGAAAGATTTCTGGTATTGACTCTTGATTACATAATTTGACCTAATTTATACATTAAATATAAATAAGTCACAGGTAACAAAACGAAGTGAAAAGCCAAATGTTATAGGTCAATAAGAATACCTATAAAGTTTCATGTGCAATACATCCATATCTTACTTAGATAAAAGATAGATGTCCAAAGCTGTGACCTTTAGCTCAAAGCTGCTGAAAAACATATTGGTGTATTTACTTTGTATATTCTACATTGTACATGTATTTGCAAGGAATTTACAATTTGATATATACTGAATAACTTGTGAGTATACCCATGAAATTGATATACATTTTAGTTCTGACTTTAAGAATGAAAGCATCGGTTCCGATGTAATAGTGAAAATAACTGCATAGCAATTTTTCTGAAGAAAAAGGAATGCATAGACGTGTCGCAGACAACAACAAAATGACGTCAAAGCTCAATTTGGTGAGCTTGCAAAAGAATGTGGCACTTGAGAGATTCTGTTCAATTGTAGATGGCCCTACAGTTTCATAAGGAGACGGAGCTCAAGCTCTTCATATTTAACCTAAGGCTAGAATTTATTATTAGTAATAGGCTTTTATTGGTGTAATCATCCATGCTTGTGTCAGAATTGAGAAATGAGTGAGATTCATCTGGAGTTCCTTTTGAAGATTTTTCTCAATGACGTATGATGTTAGTATGACTTCATGATTCTAGGAATTTAAAAGACCATTAGTAGGGCTTTAAGATGCTCATTATGGTACTCTTGGAGGCTATACATATATTTATAGAAGAAAATACTGGAATTAATTCTTTGTGCTTTAAATCCTTGTGCATCAAGCGTTATGGCTGTATAGATGTGTGTCCGTCGTTACAGATGTTGATGTTTTGATCATTTTAATTTACTCTATGCTCCTGGCTCGGGCATCAATGGATGCATGATTTATGGATTGTCTCAAGGCAGCACCAACATGAATAGGATGGAACAAAAGATGCAAGGCAACTTGTCATTAAGGTTGATAGATTGAAATCTATTTGTAGAGGTAAACATGTATTCACTTAAACAGCATCAGAAACTACAGAAAGCCACTCATTATAGTCATAATGGCCCTCATTTTAAGTACTGTCTTTCTCTCTTTTTAAATTTGTCATTATGTCATTTGATATGGTTGTCCTCTTCCGCTGGATTTCAGTAAAGTAGAAATCAGATGATGATTAGTATTTTATTGTTCTGACCTTGGGTTAACTAATAATTCAACTTGATGGTGCACTGAATGTCACAATGAATATTATTAACACATTTGATTGGCGAATAAAGTGCCTACCGGTAAGAAGGAAGCTGGGACAGAATAAATATCAGTTTTAAGAAATTATTATCGTAAAGTTATTTGTGAAACATCATGAATCATCACACTTATCTTCATTTTGTTCTGAGGATAACTTCTGTATATTGTCTTTATGATGATCTTGTGGGTATGCTTCCATAGAGTACAGTCATTTGTGATTAAAGGTGACATCAAGCAGCTCAATAACTTTTTTCTTCTTTTTTCTTTGGCTCATTACTCTGTTATACATTTTTTACCAAATATTTTATGGCACATGTCATTCCCCTGTAGCCTTGGGGCGTGTTCATGCTTCACTTTTTCTGGCCAGAATCAGGCATCTGTTACGCGTTTAGTTTAAAACACGGTTGCATCTTAGCTTACTTTTGTAGAATCACCGAAAAACGGCGATCACGAACGCTGATCGTAAACTCACAAAAAGATGCGTTTACAATTGTAAACGCGTTTAAATGGGGTCAACGCACTGACCTCTAGTGGGTCTACGTAGCATGCACAGTGAAGGTCACACAAGGCCACACAAGGAGAATTGCCTGGATGAGCCAGAGAAGTAAGCATGAACAGTACACCGTGGAACTGCGATCACGATGAGCGTTTACGATGAGCGTTTCAGATCGCTCATTCTACCTTCAAAATCAAGCATGAACGCGCCCATGGACATTCAATGTATTTTTGTTTATATGTATTTTTTTTAATTCATCTTTTTTCAAAAGCAGAACTAAAATAATAAATAAGTTATGGTCCTCATGCAGTACATGTACATCCCAATGTAATTTGTGTATGCCCTAAATTGTTGAATTAAACTTAAAGTGAGACTAATTACAAATTATTGCCAATTCATTCATCTTAATGGCAGAAATTAATATTAACCAAAAAAAAAATCAGGTGGACTGGCAAATGCTATGCAAACGCAGCAGAATGGAATTATGATTTGAAAGCGGTGATCCATAGTGGAATTCTAATGGACATTGCCACAGTCATTTGGTCTAGATGAGTCAACACAGAGCTCTCTTTTAATTGCTAATTAACTCTGTTTGTTTTTTCCCCACATGGTGTCGTCATTGCATGCTTATGAGTTTATGAGTCTAACAGAACCTGCAGGACATGTACAGTATACAATGTACATGTACATACATGTTCAATACCTTCTTCATTAAAGGTTTCAATTTGATATACCTTTCTATAGAATTTGGTTTATAATAGTCTATTAAGTAGACAATTTTAATTTCTATTATTTCCATTCAGTTGAATCCATAGTTATCTCAGATTTATAATTCAATTTGTTATTAGAGTTAAACAGTCTCTCTGGCATTTCTTTACCTCAATAATTCTCATTCAGCCAGAAGGGTGTCAATTCAATGTAAAGTGTTATACCTGTTGGTTAGTCTATTTCTCTCCGCATTTGAGATTTATAAATGGAAATTGAAATTCTATTTTATTTTCATTGGTATTGTAGACAACTGATACGTAAGGGGGTTAGATATGAAGATGAGCTAGGTATGAACATTTCTTCAAAGTGTTGCTGAAATTCAATGATAATAATCATAGCACGAGCAAGTCACTCAACGCTCTTTATGAGAAATTTATAAATTATTGCATTTTTATGGTTACTCGGTCTTTGACAATGATTAATGATAATTAGCTCGGTCGGGCTAGACCAGGTATACGATGTACTTGAACATCAATAACCAGGAAATGACCTGATAATGGTAGACCGTGATGTATAAATCAACCATATTGTATGCTGCTTATCCAGTAATACCACAGATGACTATATCATTGATAGGCAGCTCTTATTGAGCTGACATTTGTCCAGTATGCCTTGTACGTGGTAAACCCTCCATTATGAACTGCTATTCGTACACACTACATATGTACACCGTGTACACCCTGTACATGGTATGTATTCTTAATTTCTTATCATGTACTGTACTAGACAATAAGTAGACACAGTAACTTATTCTAATTTCAGTCATGATGTATACCTGGGCAATTATGCCCCAGAGATTGTGTTGAAAATGAAAATATGATAATAGTCGTGATTTGGGTCTAGAGTATCCATCTTGGTAATTCGAAGATATCTTCAGAACTAATGACCTGAATATTATAATTGTATTTGTGTATGAATCGATGGAATGATAGATTGTAAACATGAGATTCCCCACAAAAATCTTAATTATCATTATTTGTTTTATATAACATCAAAAATTATAATTTAAAAGAAAATATATCCCCAAAAATATATCAACAAAATATAATATCAACAAATATATTACCAAAAATATGGGCAACATATAACCAAAAATGCATGCCGAATATAATTAAAAATGCAGGCTCAATGACGTAGTCGTTTGATAGATTATTTATTGAATATCATGTGACCAACAATCCTCCAAACAAATGACAAGGATTTTTATAATAAAGGATGTTTGAATTGAGAAATTGTTTGAATAAGCCATAGCTGAAGATAGAGGGGAACATCAAAATGTATGGAATGAGATTGGTCTTGACAGTGTTAGTGTGATTCCAAATCCATCTAGAGTTTCAACCTCTATTTAAATGAAATAACAGAAAGGGCAGAGTACGTGTATATAGTGCATGCATGCGATTCTTCGCTTACATGTACATTGGTGTGATAATATCATCTCATCCAATTTGAAGTATTTATAAAAATGTAAATTTATTTATAAATATGCATAATATTGTTACTATTTAATCTATATGCACTGTCCATGTTTATACGTATCATTAGCTTGTCCTTTTGGCGATTGAGCCTTAGAATGCCTGGGTAAATAAGTAACAGAAGGCAAGAAAACAAAAACTGTCTCTAATGAGAGACTAATTTTCGTATCCCCTAAAAATAATATGAAATTAGATCAGCCATATATCATATCAATATAAAGTGTGAAATCTTACAGCCACGTGTCTAGGTGTAGTAAATTATGGATGAAAAAAATAGAAACCGATGTTGCAGAACGCTACCCTGTAGGAAAGTGATATGGGCGAGTGGGTGCATCTTAGGCATGAATATGTATTTGAGATATGAGGTAACGTCCTGCTAGTTCAAGAGGAAATGGTTGATATTTTATATGAAAATTCCCCATCAAGAGCCTTTATTCATAGGGAATAAATCATGATATTTAATGGCTGTTAAATATTCTCGGCCTGCGAAGGACATGTACATATATATACCGGTACATGTACATGAATATTGTATATAAATTACTCCTTGCAGGTTGAATTTAATTTTATGAGAAAGAGCACAGCAATGTTCACTTGTTTGCATGGTGACTGACTAATAAGATGAGACTACATGATGTTAAGCATCTTGTATCCAGGGATACCATCAATATGTTATAGGTCATGTCACATTGATGTGAGCTATTAGATGTGAGATGATGGCCCCCTGTAAAGGGCCCCCACAAAGATGGTAATCGTGATCCTTGCCATATGGGCCTTATGGGGGCTGACCTCCAAGTTCATATTATAGTGTATTTACTGCAAATACAAATTCCTCAAAAGAACACTTGACCTAGCTATTCTGTCTAAATGCTTTGTGGAGAATTATGATGCCTGTCTTCCATATCATAGCAACATAAAACATCTAACCTGGCCTTTTGGATTTATGTTTATAGGGAGTTTAACTGACAACTAGAAATGTTAGTTAGTTTTTGTCTCAGTATTCTTGAACCTGAAGGTAGCATTCTGACTTAACTAATTGTGAGAATTGAAGTTGATAGTTATGCTACAACTGTACATTGACTTTATTGAGGCGTAGTTACTGTAGACTGCTCATGTGTTAATTTGATTTTGAACTAAAATCTTAGTTATTGACCAACTTTATGACAAAAATAACTTTTTAAGGAAGGCTTAATCAACTATTTGTGATCGTAATTTTTAAGGCCGTAAGATCTTGGAGTTAGAAAACATATCACTTAACGGTAAGCCATAGAAGGTGACTCTAAGATAAAGTGACGTAGAGGAATAAATTAAAATCGTTATTATCAAATGGAAATGTTGGTAACTGAACATGTTTGAAAAGAAAGCTAGGTTCATTTAAGATAATTATTAAACCACTATTAAAACACAATGCCACAAAATATTCATATCTATCCTGAAGTAGAATACTATCCATTATAAGCCTACATGAGAGTCAAAAACTTTGATTTTCTAGAATATGCATAAACGTCCTTGCTATTCACCAGCCCTACATCTATAGTACATTTACATGTTATACAGTGACAAGATACCAAGATATATAGAGATATATGAGATATCAAGCAAAAAAACATGTGATGTTCTTTAGGTGCATGTTGAATAAATAAATTGAGGCCAAATGGTGAATTAGTGGAGGCAATGACTCCCTTGTGGTAGTTCCTGAATGTATTATTGATGTTTGTGCCAATTCCATTATAAATAGGACTTGATGAGGTCTACTGAGAGTTGGCCATTTGCATGATATTATGGCTTTTTGATTTCAAGGATGTCCTGCATAGAAACTGTTATATTTGATAGGGAGAAAAATATCACAACACAGAAATTTTGAATGCCAGAATTACTTAATAATTTAATGGGCATTTTATGACTATTTTACATGTACATGTAGTCTGTTCCTTTGAGGGGGGGGGGGGGGGGGGGGGTGAGAAAAGGATGAAATATTATCTAAGCACTATTTTTTTTTTTTTCATATGACTTGATGAACTACGTTGTTTGATTTTTGGCAGTATTTGCTAAATCAAGCCTATTTACCAACTTTAATTGGGGAGATAAAGAGAGTAAAACAAATAGCAATAACGATCAATCACAGAGTTTCCTCTTGACAATTATCATTGTGTCTACATATATGATTATGAGAGATATTGGATATGAAATGTTGACAGACTACTTGAAACCATTGATTGATATCAGGTTCATTGCTCTTGTCCTGTGTAAGACTCAGGATGGGTTGAGATGGGAGATGAAACAGACATATTAAGTGCTTGTCAGTCCATGGTTATAATAGAGGCATATTAAGACCGGGCAGTTGTGTTCAATTATTGAGGAGCTGGAAACCTTTCATGGAAATGAAGCAATTCATGTGATTGTAAATCACCATTTTAGTGCCTTATTCTGAACTCCTGTTTGGTTTTATCACTGGCTATATGGTACATGGAAAGATTAATTATCTAGTTTGATGTAGAACCAGTAAAAGAAAGAGAATGAAGTTGAGAATGAATGAGGGGAAAAGGGCAGAGGTATGGGTATAGGCAACAATGTTTTTTGTGTCTCTGTCTATGTTTTTATTTTTATTTTTTATTTTTTAATGAAGATCTTTAGAAAGATAGGTGATTATCATCGATATAAGGCTTCCAAGTGGTAAAATAAATCAGTGTATTTATTTATTTAATATCTTTAGCGCAGTATCCGGATGACTGATCAATATTGTTTTTGTTGCTCAGTCATCCAGGAACTTCAACTAACGATATCGATATCACACAAAAACTAAGCCATATTTACAGAGGCAAGTCAAATTTAGTTATTTCGCTAGTCAGCCTGAAAAAGATAATAATAACAAATATTGTATTGCTTTGTTTTTGTGTGATACAAGAATATATTCTTGTACCACACGCAAAGCCATCCAATATTATATAAATATCTCGTCCATGTATTTGTGATTTTAAGAAATGCAGATATATTAATTTTTTGTTGAACATACTTATTTGCATTTTACATGTGTAAATGAAGCTTTATGCTTATGTGATGGCTTCAGATGAAAATGCTCTCTAAAGTACATTTCTGAGGGGAAAAGATGTTAATTTTGACAGGAATGTGATAACAAAATTCTAGAGAACTTGAAGTTTGCCCAAGGCTTGTCTCATGTAGCATTTCAATGTCATGCACAAATCACTTACCAGTATGAGTACTTTCACAATTTGACACAAACTTCTAATAATCTGGATAGTATTGACACACAGGAAGTGATGCATTGCACTGCATTGCTGTGATTACTTTCCAATGTATTTGCTCCAGTTCTTCCTCGTACACTTTCGTCAAGCAATTTGAGTCCTTTAATATTCTCTGATTGCTCATTAATCATTCCACATCTCATAGCAATTAGATCAAGGATGGATTCATTGGATTGTACCTTTAACTAGGCTTTGCATGTGAATCTGGATTGAAGAAGAAAAAAAAAATTGTTTCCTCTCCGTTCCTTATTGTGCACTTCCACTCTTCAATTATCATGTTCATTTCATATGTAGTATCTTGTCTTCTGTACCTTTTAGGGGTCTGGATGCAGATTATGAGGGCCCAAGTTTCCCAGGCGTCTGTCAGTGTCGAGCCCAGGAGTAGGGCTTATATGATTTTGTATCAGAACATGTGACTTATTTGGAATTGGAGAAAGAGAGATAGCTCATGCATGTGTAAATTTTGTTTCATGTACTGCTGCATAGATATTGTGTGGTTGAGCTCAGGTGCCAAATACAAGTGGTACATTTTGTCTTTGTACGTCAGCGCATCGTTTCATGAAAATGTCATTAGAACAATTTATTTCAATGTGTTGTCTGTGAACTTGTACTTGTGACAGTTTTGTGAAATGATACCTTGATGATTAAGGTTATATTGTACATTTAAATGCTGTCACTTTTAACTTTATTTCTCTCTGTCTGACTCTCTTACCTTATCTCTATGTCGTGTCTTTCACCTTTTAACCATGTACATATGCTTCCTTATTACCTGCACCAATCAAAACATTGAAATCCGAGCATCTCTTTACTAGTAAACCTCTTTTTCTTTCTGTCTGTTATAGGATTCTGGGTCAGTTGAACAGAGTTGCCTCTTCAAAGTTGATGAATATGGATTTTTCATCTACTATAAGAGCGAAGGCAGGGTAAGTATTATCGTCATTGTAATTATCATATTATATTTTTTTCTCCATATTCTTGTCGTTAATGGATTCCCGGTATTTCATGATGGGAGATCTCATTGCTTTAGTTTGAGGTTGGTTCCTCTAATATATCTGTGATCTTTAAGGTATAGGACTTTGCTATACCGTAAGCAATTTCCATTTCAGATGATTAATTTCCATTTTTTTCTTCTTCTTTTATGCATACACAAGTCATTTCGTAGTGGATTTGCTACTCTATTCAGATTTTCAAACAAAAATTCCTGATAGAAAATATAATCACATTGCTAATGCATTTAAAAAGAACATCATCGACTTACATGTATTGATCTGAACCTTTCCATTTTGCTAAATATATTATGAGTATGCAATGTAGAAACTCTCCGTAGAATAATGGGACACACCTTGACATGGCTCCAGTTGTAGACATTGGAGCGAGAGAGGGAGAGAGAAAGGGTGAGAGAGAGAGAGAGAGGTATATATTCTGTGTCCTCACTGGCAGCCATCTTGTTCAAGCCATCTATACAGAATTGTTTAATAGAAAATGATAATGGGTTAGGCATTTCTCACATATGGCTTGCACTACATTTAGATGCAAGGGCTAGCATTTAACAGCAGCAATAAGGAAACGGTCAGTTCAGTATACAGATGCAGTGAACACTGTTACATTTTGAATATATGTCAACCATCTAATAGGAAACAACTCTTTGATCTACATAAGCTTTGCAGAGGGACATATCATCTGCTGAGAGACAGAAGGGCATTAATGGATATACTCTAACACAAAGTTCATACCTCTTTACTTCTCACGAGACAATTTGAGTAATGCTTTCTTGTTATTGTAATGTAGTAAAACACGTCAATAGAAGATCAGAAGAATAGCATTTTTCCACTTTAAATTTGTGAAAGTGTATGTACATTGTAGATAGATCAGAATATCTTATATTTTGACATTAATTTTGCATACATATGGTTAGGTCTAGTAGACCGTCATTAGGGGGTTTTCGTTTGTCACGTCGACATAGTCGACGTCAAATGTGGGACGTCATTTCGGCGATCTGCGCATGCGTCGGGTCGTCTGGCGTCGTCAGGCCACATTTGCGAACCCGTTCATCGATGATTTGAGGTTCGTCAGAAAACTAGTGACCCGTCGTCAGAATGACGTCATCTTGCTACATCGCAGCGTAAATCAGAAAGTAAAAACAGAAAGAGAAAGTGATAGAAGGAAGGAAACAAAGAATAACATAAGGAAAGACAGAAAGAGAAGGTGAAAGAAGGAAGAAACAAAGAATAACATAAGGAAAGACAGAAAGAGAAGGTGAAAGAAGGGAAAAACAAAGAATAACATAAGGAAAGACAGAAAGATAAGGAGAAGGAAGGAAAAAACAAAGAATAACATAAGGAAAGACAGAAAGAGAAGGTGAAAGAAGGAAAAAAACAAAGAATAACATAAGGAAAGACAGAAAAAGAAGGTAAAAGAAGGAAAAAACAAAGAATAACATAAGGAAAGACAGAAAGAGAAGGAGAAGGAAGGAAAAAACAAAGAATAACATAAGGAAAGACAGAAAGAGAAGGTGAAAGAAGGAAAAAAACAAAGAATAACATAAGGAAAGACAGAAAGAGAAGATAAAAGAAGGAAAAAACAAAGAATAACATAAGGAAAGACAGAAAGAGAAGGTGAAAGAAGGAAGAAACAAAGAATAACATAAGGAAAGACAGAAAGAGAAGGTGAAAGAAGGGAAAGACAGAAGAGAAAGTGAAGGAAGGAAAAAACATAAAATAACATAGGGAAAGACAGAAAGAGAAGGTGAAAGAAGGAAAAAAAAAGAATAACATAAGGAAAGACTGAAGAGAGAGTGAAAGAAGGAAAAAACAAAGAATAACATAAGGAAAGACAGAAAGAGAAGGTGAAAGAAGGGAAAAACAAAGAATAACATAAGGAAAGACAGAAAGAGAAAGTGAAGGAAGGAAAAAACAAAGAATAACATAAGGAAAGACAGAAAGAGAAGGTGAAAGAAGGAAAAAAAACAAAGAATAACATATAAGGAAAAACAGAAAGAAAAGGTGAAAGAAGGAAAAAACAAAGAATAACGTAAGGAAATGCAAAAAGAGAAAGTGATAGAATGATAAAAACAAAGAATAACATAAGAGAAGATGATAGAAGGAAGAAACAAAGAATAATATGAGGAAAGATAGAAAGAAAAATGATAGAATGATAACAACAACAATAACGTTAGGAAAGACAGAAAGAGAAAATGATAAAGAATAGACAATGGAAAGATAGAAGAGAAGATGAAAGAAGGAAAAACAAAGAATAACATAAGGAAAATAGAGAGAGTATAATATAATAATAAACAAAGAACAAAATAAGAAGTGAAAGAAGGAGAAATTGAACAAGCGCGTGCGGGGGGCATTACGTCATCGTGTAGAGAACGGGTGTCGACTTAAAACGAAAAGGGCAATAAGGTAGTAAACAGGACGGGTGTCTGACGCCAATTCGCATTGTTAGAGGACGTGAACGCCGTCCTCGTCCACACAAACGAAAAGCCCCTATTGTTATTTAAATGTCTTCAGCCTTTATATGAATTTTAAGCTATCAAACCCTTTCTGTAATTTGTGATCTGAGAAATTGTTTATATGAACTTGTTCTTTTGATGCTACTCTTACAACAATCTCTTTTAATGTTTACTCAAAGTATTTAGTACTTTCCACAAAATGAATACATTAAAGGTTCAATAACTTTCTTCAGATATTATTGCACTAACCTCATATCTACTGCAGATAGTATCCAATGTCTTTTTACACAAAAAATACATCCAATGGCTTGTTCATATGAATTCAGCAAGTCTTTTTATGATTTTACTAGAATTATGCAGTGTTGTGGATAATCCCAGCTGATGGTAGGCATGTTTATCACATTTGGCATTATGTATGAACCATGTTCACTTCTGTTTAACATTTTGATATGGAGCTCAAATAACTTTTATTGGAATCCAATGATAATATGGTTGGAAAAAAATCAAACATCTCAAACAGGTTAATAACACAAGGATGTAAAAAAAAAAATAGATAGACATTGATTAAAGCTCTTACTGGACAATTATCCTTAACATGTACAGTAGTAGATGAAATTGATGAAGCACAGCTACGGATAGATTATGTATTTCAGATGATAAAATGCATATTTTTTATGTACTCCTTCTTTGAGAAAGCTATACGTTTAGGTGTCTCCACCTTTGCATGGAGGGGGGGGGGGGTGGGGGGGGGGGACAGGTACATTTGGGTAAAAGTCAAGGATATTTTTAAGGGTTTGAGATTTTCCAATCAAAAAGCAATTCCAATTCATGCTTTGCAATAAGGATTCTAGAGATTTTAGAGCTTTCAACGGAATCTGACAATCGGTACTCAAGTTCCTTTTATCCTTGAACTTTACACCTTTTCTGTATACCTTTTAAATATTTATTGTATGATAAAATTCAATGTAATGTTTACGTTAGTCTTTACCATTCAGCAGCCTTACTTTTGTTCTCGTTTTCAAAGGAAATCGTGTGGATTTGTCCATTTTCACTGTACAAACATACACTATATCAAACACTTTATAAGAGTAGTTGATGCAGATTTTGAGTAAAGTTTTGTGAAAAGTGATATTTCAGGGAAGGGAGCAGTCGTATCTCATAATTTGGCATGTTTCAAAGATTTTTTAAAGTTAGTTTTTAAAAAATTCTTCAAGACACTGCAAGTCTTACTAAGAGGAAGTCAATTTTATAATTAATGTCATACTGTACACCATATTTCATAAATGCTTTTTGTGATATGTGTTAAACATCTTTTTCTTTTATTATGGTCACTTTTTTTATTGGTTTCAAAAGTATACTTCTTGTTTGGTACTGTTTTTTTAGCCTGTGAATACATGTAGCTCTTGTATATAAATCTTATAGATTTTTTCTTCTTTACATTTTTATGACTGGAGTCTAATAATAATATACTCTGTATTGATAATTTGTTATGAAACAGACTCACTGGACACAATGGGGAAAAATAAAGTGACGTAGAGACCTCATTAATAGGCAAGCCAATCCTTGTGATAAGTTCATTTGTATGAATGCTGAAGAACAAGATGAACAAAATGGCAAAGGTTTTTAAATAAATCATAAGTTATGATTGTTTAAAATAAAATGGGCAATTTGGTCAGTGATCGCTGATAATTCTCCTGTTTTGTTGTGTACAAAAATATCACTAATTTCTGCTTTCCTCTTAACTACACTACATGTACATCACAGAGACATTATCCATTCAGCCCATTAGAAGAGCTCATAACCTTTAAGTATTACAACTTTTAGAAGATCATAACATTCTCATATTTTTTTTAAATTCCATTAAACCATTCACCATTCTACATGTACTTCTCCAATTTTTCTGCTTTCCAGGAGTTTGCTATCAAGGTTGGATTTACCTCTAAAAACACTATTTGATATAAAAGAAAAAGAAGAATAATTTCAGACCAGCTCAATAATTAGGCTTAGAAAACCCAAAGACTATTGTCCACATGAAAACATTTTAAAAGCAGTAGTATTTAAAACACACAAAAAAAGAAAATGGAAGAAATATATCTGAAAAAGATCAGCTGTACTTTGTTTCCTGTTATTTTTTTTAAAGCAGCTAATGAGATTGAGAAAGCAATAATGTGAAGATGACCCTTTTAGTTATGCAGTTTAATCACATGGTAAAAAGCCATCAGCGAAGAAAAAGTTAGGAGCAGAAAATAATAAAGCTCTAGAGAGCACCTAAAGAGCTTTGGAAAAGTAGAAAAAAACAAAAGGTGCATGAAAATTAGGGTGCTTTTTGCGAAAATCTCGCTTTTACAAAAACAAATCCTAGGAAAGCTTCCACAAACAAGGACTTTTTTTTATATTGTTAAAAAGCAGACCCTGTCTATATGACCAAAGACATAATTGTTTAAAGGGGACATCATCTTTTCCCATTGTATGCCAAAAGTCATATGGCTTCTTTCAAAGATACCATACTTGATTGTATATACTGGAGACCAAACTCTTATTATTGCATTAAATTAAGCCTGTACATGTATAGTGGCTGACTAACTTCAAAACACTGAGTGCCTTCTTTATTGGGTAGGAATTGTGAACAAGCAAGTAACAAATATCAACCAAATCCATCTCTCCTCGATAGAGGATATTCCGAGGACAATGTAATGGTCAAACTATGGGCATTTATCTGGATTATGGTCATCATATAGGACACAGATGAAAGAGCAGCACGTTGGTCATTTGTCAGTCTGTTAATTGGCCAAATGACCTCTTCTTTTCTCAATGCTCTTGAGATCTAACTTGTTTGCTTCATCTGTTTTGATGAGGTGTTCATAGGACTTCAATAACAACTCAAGATTTACTGCCAGTGTCAGCATAATACTAGGGCCAGTTAAAGACACTGTCACGTATTAAAGGTCTTAAAGTCCTGAAAATGGATTCGGACGTAAATTGTGTGTTGGTAATCCTTAGATAAAAAGGAGAAAAATTAAAAGAGTTTCAAAACAAAATAAAAGAGTAAGAACACAATCCTATTAATGAAGAGTGGATAGGAACTTTTGTACTGATGATTCAGGGCTTGTGAGCATGAAGAATATCATCTATCTTGTCTGTTTTCTAAGATTTCTGTTATCTACAAGGGAATGGTATTATTGATAATACTGTACTTTACAATATTCGGGTATGAGTGAAGTAATATTGGATGACTGTTTTTATTATCAATATCTTGGATACCATATTAAGTCACTTAGATCACTTGATTTAGATCACTTTCCTTCTATCTCATTCATACAAACTAAGTGATTCTACCTCTTGCTTCTTGTTTGCTCAAGCATTTGTTTTCACTGGAAAAGTGAAAATTCTCTCTCTCCTTTCAATTGCCCTTTTCTGATTCTTTTTTCTTGTTTGTACCTTCTTATTCTCTCGCTCTGTCATTTCAACATATTCCTCTCTCCCTGACTCTCCCTCTTCTCTCTCTTCTCTCTCTTTCTCTCTTTTGTCTCTATCTTTCCTTCTCTTTTTATCAGTTTTTTTCTCTCTCTCTCTTTTTCCGTCTCTCTCTCTGTCTCTCTTTTTCTCTCTCTCTCTCTCTTCCATTGTTTCTATGTTGATTCGTCTGTCTCCTGTCACGGATTTTTAATCTTCATCATTATTGGACATGAAGCAGCTGAGCGATAGCACCGAGGGACAGCCGTGGTGCTATTAATCAACATAAAAATTAGCATAATGACCATGGGGATTACCATCCATCCTTCAGTATTACAGTTTTAACAGGGAGAATGGGTTTGATTTTGACGTATGTACAAGCTGGGATCAAACATGTTTTCAGAAGCTTATGATGTGTATTTTCTGTGTCAAAATTATCAAGAATTTACTTCAAACGTCATTTACTTCAGTCTATTACATGGGAATAGGCTCCTACAATGTATATGGAAATTAGATAATTCAGAAGTCAATGGGTTAAAGATAATTACTCTGGGATGAGTTGGTATACATGTATATCTTTATTAAACTGCATTCACCTTCATACTCTCTCATGATTACCTTTCAGTCTTGAGGAATTTTTTGTTCAAAATCCTAAATGATGCATTTCTGTCTTGTTATGTGTGGAGATAAGCTATAGACCTTGATGTAAAAAAAAATGAAATAAAAACCTTTCATATAATAAAACCAACATTCATTTTGACCTTCTATGTATTAACAAAATATGGTATATTGTTGAATTTCCAGAGGGAGAGGGAGTTTAAAGAGAGAAAGAGGGAGAGAGAGAGAGTTTAAAGAGGAAGAGAGAGTTTAAAGAGAAGAGAAAGAGAGAGGGAGAGAGAGAGAGAGAGAGAGAGAGAGAAGGGGGGGAGGGGGGATTGTATGGAAGAAGTACTGTAGGTGAGGTAAAGGTCAATATCTTGCACATGAGAGACCATACAATCGCTTTCTCATCGTCATATTATTTTAATTAAGATGAAGTCACCATGAACATGATGATAACTTTTTCTCTTTTTCTCCCTTTTTTTTCTTTCAGGAGGGACAGGTGCTAGAATTATCCCAGATCAATGATGTACGAAAGGGTATTGCACCAAAGGTATGTTCACCTATCCAATGTTTGCTTGTATTCTTGTAATACCTTTTGTTATATTTCACATGACAGGTGGAATCATAAAGCATTTTTATCTCCACCAAAGCAGTTTTCAAGATATAATATCCCAACCATCTACGAAAGGGTATTGCACCAAAATGCAAAACGGGAAGGTATGTTCACCTATCCGATGTTTGCTTGTATTCTTGTAATACCTTTTGTTATATTCCACATGGCAGGTGGAATCATAAAGCATTTTTATATCCATCTTAGCAGTTTTTAAGACATAATATCCCAACCATCTACGAAAGGGTATTGCACCAAAATGCAAAACGGGAAGGTTTGTTCACCTATCCAATGTTTGCTTTTATTCTTGTAATACCTTTTGTAATATTTCACATGGCAGGTGGTGTCATAAAGCATTTTTATATCCACCTTGGCAGTTTTCAAGATTTAATATCACCAACCATCTAGACGAGGAATAGTATGTAAAATACATGCATGTGAAGTGTATAAATACGGTTCACAGCAGATATAATGATTTTATTTTACACTATTTAGAACTTTTTTAGAAATGCAAGGCTCTTGTGTAGTGTTCATTATTTTCAGGAACCCAATGATCTGAGAAGATGGATAACTGATTGGTCAACTACTTTTAGTCATGTCTGGGAGCCCAGCCAATTATTATTTGATGTGGGAACTCTCCTGTAGAGTTACTAATTAATTCTCAAAGAGCTAATTAGAATCTATAAGTTATTGAATGTAGGAAAAGGTTATAATGAAGAAAGGGGTTCTTAGTGTATTTCATAAATAATATGTTTGGGGAATATTTCATTTTAACTCCCAATATCATAGAATCTGTCAGGAAGTTAAGTGGACTAGTGGCCATCCTTCCATTCTAAACCTTTAATCCAACATGTTTCTGGACTTCGCCAGTTTTGATGAAAAGGACATTTAAGTTGTAATCTAATAAGTATATTTAGGATTTTTAAATAGATATCCATTCTCCCTTCAAAAATAAATTGTACAAAAATACATTTTCCTCACTGCAACCAAAGCTTTTTCAAGACTGTTCTATTAGAGGTGCAATATGTTTCTTTCAAAAGGACTGAGATTTGCTCACCAAATAGCATCATGGTGATGAAATTTGCTTTGGAAAGGAGTTGAGGAAATACTCTCTAATGGGCTTATGTAGCCAGAACAAACACTGATCAAATAGAGAGCGTGTGGAGGCTACAAAGCTTGGCTCATGACTCTGGGTCTGTTTAGCCAGTGTAGTGGGTGCCTGCATTGAGCAAACACTCAACACAATAGTGAATATGTGGGACCACAAGTTAAACTTGATTGGTCACGTAGTTCTGAGTATAGTCTTTTGTTGGTTTGTCTTTGTTTGTGAAAGTGCTTGCTGTTTAGTGATTGTAAGGTGCAATCTAGAATGCTTTGTAAATATCAGTGCTATTTCTCACTTTTCTCTTGAAATCATTAATAAATCTTGAACTTCAAAGTTAAAGTCATTTAAAAATCGGTTATGAATTTTTTTTCCTCCAACTTTCTATGGAATCACAATGTTTAATGCTGAAATGAAAATCAAGATGAGTTGTCAGTATGAAACTGTATATTGTTTATAAGCTGTACATGTGGATTCTAGAATCAAACTTTCATACCTCATGGGGTGTTGTTTTTTTTTGGAGGGGGGGGGGGGGAATTATCTGCAACGTATATAAAAACCCATTATTAATTTTAGATGGGCACACTTTTAAAATATTTGTTCATTTAATGAAAGAATGAAATTGTTTTTTATAAACTGACAATATTTTTAAAATTTGAATACTGACCCATGGCCCATGCAGAGCTTTTTCCTTATAAATACCCTTCAGTATTGCACACTGTGAAGGAAAAAAATGCATGACTTTTTGTCAAAACGAGCAGGTTTTTTTATTGATGATTTTCAGGAAATGTAAACATTGATAGCAATCTTCATAAATGTCACTGCGTGCGATCGATCTTCAGAGATCCGCAAGATACCTGCTGGTATATCGTGGAGGTGCAGCTTAATTTGTGGATATTTATTGACACCCAGGTATAATTTTTATGAGGGGGGTAGTTAGTGGTGAATGAGAGGGTAGACATTTATGACTGAAATGAAGATGTGGAAATGAGAGGAGATATGATTGGGAGGCTGAATGAGAAGGAGTGGTTATGGTCAGTAAGGAAAGCCCTGTTCACTCAGGCTGTGCATAAGCTTGTAATTAGGTAGTCATGTGTACACTTTTAATAAATCCTGTCCTGAAAGGAAAGCAAATACATGACCAAGAAAATACAATAAAATGTAAATGAGATATTTTACCTATGCCTAAATGAAAGCAAGAGAGAAATTTTACTATAGAATTTAAAATATATTTTAAATTTTTACTATGCATTACATTTATCATATCAGTCATGAATCTTGTACTATATAACAGAGTAACAAATAGATATGCATATTATTATTATTTTTATTATTTTTAAAACTGAATTAGCCATATTGTAATTACCTTCTCGCTGCACTTAAAATGGAAGCAAATTTTGCAATCCTAATTTCTATGACGATGACGACTGAATTTGCTGGCAATGTGCCGAAACGAAGGAGTCCATCTAGATGCATGCTTTTGAGACTGACATGTTTTTGAGGCTGACATGTTTGCTCAGTTCCGAATCAAATTTTCATTTTGTACAAGAATGTGACTTGAATGTCAGCACTGGAGGAAAAATCAAATTATGCCATCCTTGCTCATAGCAGCTCTCAACAAGAATCTACAGGTACCTCTTCCTTTAGCCTAGCCTATAATCTAGGCGGAGTGCCAAGCTTTTTTCTTTGCTGCTAGACTAACCCTAAGCAGAACGTCTGATACGGCGAGACTACGAACCGTGAGTCGCGAAGCGGCTCACCGCCTATACTCACTGGTCTAGCTTTAGTCGTTGTTTTTTTTATTATCGACCATGAATCCGTGGCAGTTTTCGTACGAAAAACTGCCACGGATTCAAGGTCGATAATAAAAAAACAACGACTAAAGCTAGACCAGTGAGTATAGGCGGTGCGCGGCTCACGGTTCGTAGTCTCGCCGTATCAGACGTTCTGCTTAAGGTTAGTCTAGCAGCAAAAAAAAAAGCTCGGCACTCCGCCTAGATTATAGGCTACCTTTAGCCCTGTTTGGATGAAATCTAATCTTTATACAAAAAAAGGAGAAGCACATTTGGGACTTTTTTTTTACACAATGTATTGTGAGAAACATTGTGCATCCCTCAGTTTCCAACTTGTAACAGTAAGTGCAGTGTCTGTACTCGGTGGTATACATGTACTTATTTGAATGAATAAAAGTGTTAGTGATTCCAACATGAAACCCAAACTAAAACATGAATAAACACATGAAAGAAAAAAACATTCCTCAACTAAAAAAGGTTGGCTGGAAATAATTTTGACAATGATACCCAACAAAATTCTGCCTCGAAATATAACTTCAAACAGTTATTGATTAATTAGACCAAGTTTACATTTTTTTGCCCTTCTTTTATATTTATTCATCATATTCTGTACAAATACAAGAGGAAACTAGAAATGCAATCGTGTCACAACGATGTGCGTGCAATGACGCCATGTTTCTACGTGTCAAACGAAGGAGCTACTCTCGGACTATCCAGAGCAATATGTAAGAAGTCTGTAGCTTCTGTAATAGTGGAGATAGTTAGGGCGAAAGAAAGGTCATAAAAACGGCCCGAAACGGAAAAAATGGTGCCTGGACGGTCACGCATGAGGGTTTCCGGAGAATGAAGAATTTAGTGACCTCAAAGGAATGCTAGAGACTACGCCTACGAATTTTGAAGGGAATTGGAGTAGAGGAAGGGATCTAGAAAGGGCTCGCAAGCACTGCGTGCAAAACCAATAGGACTTGGTGCATGATGAACATGTTGCGACGCGTGCTTTGGCACGAACGGCCGCCCATACTAACACAACCAAATAACAGTCTTAAAAAATGACGTCATGGCCGAAACGTGTTATAATAGGGCGGAAACTCAGCGGAATGCTTATAGTGATCCTTGTTCAAATGCGATTTACTCACAATTTTCTGCGTGAACATATACCATACTTGGTATCATTCGAAAGGGCACTTCAGTGCAGTCAGTTTGAAACCATTGTCATTTGCGCAAAACGTACTGCACGCATCAAGCGCGCTAGTACGTAAAGCATAGTAAATTCATCGTTTTTGGCGATAACTTGGCGAAGAGGGCATTACAATTTACTAAACTTAGCAGACAGTTGTCACGTATATGGATACATGTGTCTGCCAAGTTTCATTGATGTAGGTATAAAGATCGCCGGTTTAGAGCAAGTTGAAGTTATTTCTCAATTTTCTTGAAAATGGCAAATTTGGAGTGCAATTTTCTCAAATTTGGTCAGTGATAGGGTATATAATTTTGTATATGGCTGGAAAGGGCATATCTTCAAGTATCTAAATCCAAAAAAGGGTACGGGTTTGCCAAGCCATTATGGAGATACGGCCACAGAGAGAAAGCCAATTCCTAGAACTTTAGAGGGCGCTATTTATGTTGTGCAAAGCCATTGGAGCGTGAAATTTGGCATGGCTATGTGCAATAATGAGATAAAGATACTGTGAGATTTAAATACAAAACGGAATTTATATGAGAAAGTTATGGTAGTTTTAGATTATTTAGGGGTCCATTTTTCAAGAATTTGAGAGATTTTTGACGGAGTTGTTTTAGATTTAAATTTTGAGTATGAAGATGGCATTTTGAAGGGCATGTTTTATGTCGCAGATTAAAGAACATCTCTTAGACTATCTAGAGGAATTTGTTAGAAGTTTGTAGGATCTAGGATAGTGGAGATAGGAAGGAAGATAGAAAAGCCTTAAAATGGACCAGAAACGGTCAAAATGGCGCCTGGACGTTTACGCATGAGTGATTTCAGAAAACGAAAAAGTAGGTGACCTAGATTGGATATCAGAGATTACGCCTACGAAGTTTGAAAGGAATCGAGCAAGAGAAAAGGACCTGGATAGGAATAACAAGCACTACGTGCAAAGAGAATGGGTTTCCGGACGACAAGAAGAAGAACGAAGAATATTAATAAGAAGAATGTGAACGAAAACAAGGCAATGACGAAGGTCGTCGTTGCAACTATATGCCCTTTTGGAATATGTGCTTATTTCATAGGTCAACATTGCACAGTTAATGATTTACTTTATAAGGGATGCTAATATAAAAAGTGAGTCCATGTGCAGTGTGCACCAATCATCATCATTTACTTTCTATTCCGAATTAAATCATTCTATTACATACCACATTGGAGGCAAGTTAATATTCTTTGTGAAAATGACAATAATCAATGTATATAGCAAATGGACATGGAAAACAGAAGAAGAAAAAATTAAGAAATCTTCCTTAAAATAAACTTAACAGTGTTTATACATGTGCATGTATTCAGATGTCATGGCTCTTTGCACAAATTTCAATTAAGAAAAAGGTTGAATGATACTTTACATTTTGGTTATCAAATTTAAGTTTTGTAAATGTAAAGTGCATTCTCCATAGTACTGAATTGAATAATCAATGTAATTCATTTAAGTGTAATTTGATTTTGAAATTAAGCACTTTATATAATTTTATTAAATAAGTGGCATGAAGAAGTGATATTTCATTGGGTGGATTCGTTAGTGGAGCATAATCTACCATGTGTGGGAGTTTATGAGTGACTGTACCCTAATACATTGATATCCTTATGTTAGGGATGTTAAAGAGATAGTTGAAGTTTCTGGGTGGTTTAATTTGATTGGTTATATTTCTGGACAGTGACCAGCATTAAGTTAGCATATGACGCACAGCTCAGAACTGGCAGAGAGTACATCATCGAAACAGAATCTTATAGCAAAGATGAAAGCAGATACATCTTCTTTTGAGATCTAACAAGCATCAAATTCATATTTTTTGCCCTGTTTAGAGATCAGAAAAGAGTGATGAGGTAATCGTGAAAGATCATCAATCTCATGCTCTGAAAGATCATTTTAGTATGCTTCTGTTCTCTATTGTTTAGATCATTAAGAAGTGAAGAAGGGAGATACAAATATTGAGAGATGAAGAGTATAAGAGAGAGGGAGGGAGGGAGGGAGGGAGGGAGGGAGGGAGGGAGGGAGGGAGGGAGGGAGGGGGGGCAAAAAAGACGGAAAGAAACAAGGAAATGAAATAGGGGAAAGAAAGCTTGGAAATGAATACTTATAGAAGAGAATTTAAAACGGATGGAAAAAGCAAGGTGTTAGAGGAAATATTGATGAGAGAGACGAGAGAATAGCCTAAAAGAGAAAAAGAGATGAGAAGGAGTTAAAGAAAAAGAACAGAAATTGGCAAAGAACCCTTACAGAAACTTAAGCTTGCGGCAAGCTTGTTACAAGCTTGTTAGAAGCTTGCGGCAAGCTTAATAAGATTGCATTACAAATTTAAGCTTGCAAAACTTGCGCGCAATCTTACAGCAATCTTGCTGCAAGCTTGCAGGCAAAGAGAGATATTCATGCAAGCTTGCTGCAAGCTTGCAGGCCAAGAAGATATCCCTGCAAGCTTGCAGGGGTGCAATCTAAAGCCCTTGCAATCTTACAGGCCGACAGTGTATGCCCTGCAAGCTTGCAGCAAGCTTGCGGACATTGCAGGGGCGCAAACTAAAGCTCTTGCAAGCTTGCAGACAAAGAGGATATCCCTGCAAGCTTGCAGGAGCGCAATCTAAAGCCCTGGCAATCTTACAGGCCGACAGTGTATGCCCTGCAAGCTTGCAGCAAACTTGCGGACATTGCAGGGGCGCAAACTAAAGCTCTTGCAAGCTTGCAGACAAAGAGGATATCCCTGCAAGCTTGCAGGGGCGCAATCTAAAGCCCTGGCAATCTTACAGGCCGACAGTGTATGCCCTGCAAGCTTGCAGCAAGCTTGCGGACATTGCAGGGGCGCAAACTAAAGCTCTTGCAAGCTTGCAGACAAAGAGGATATCCCTGCAAGCTTGCAGGAGCGCAATCTAAAGCCCTGGCAATCTTGCAGGCCGACAGTGTATGCCCTGCAAGCTTGCAGCAAGCTTGCGGAGCTTGCTGGGTGCAATCTAAAGCCCTGCCAAGCTTGCCGCAAACTTATGTCAGACTGCTATGGACAAACCCCATCTATGACCAAATTATTGTCACTGTAAACATACAGCACAAAAGTTTATATGCACAATTAAATTGTTCAATGATTTTCTCATAACCTTTGATTCTTTGCTAATGAGGTATAAAATAGGGGATCTTTATACACATATAATAATAATAGTACAGTTCTTAAAGCGCATTATACCTTTGAAAAAGGTTTAAAGATGGATGATCATAAAACAAACATTAAATATCGCATCATGACTCACTTTTCACTGTACAAAAAGGTACACCATCCAACACTCTAAAAATGATTTCCTTTTTCACTGTGATTTACGAGAGACCAGGCAAGAGTCAACAAAAATGGTTGAAACGAAATATATAATTTAAATGAGCGTTTAATCAAACCTTGCTAAAATCTAGCCGGAAAACGATTTGATTCAAAAACTATATTCTTAAACAAAAGCAAAACTAATAGTCCAATAGCCTGCTTGAATTTCTTTAATTGACAAAAAAGACCAAGTGTTTTGTTTTAATTTTTGGATAAAACATCCTAAGACATGTCTCCTAAGACATGTCTGAAAAGTGATGTCTTGTGTGTTGTGGGTGGTGGAGCCTGATTTCAGAGGTCAATGACCTTTATTTGACCCTGATTTCGCCTAACAGTTGTTTTTTACATGTCATTTGTTAAAAAGAGCCTCAATTTTAATGAATATTGTGTCTAATGAAAGATAATGAAATTATCTATCACATGATATGAATATTTATAATATTTGATGATATTTTGAACCTTTTTTAGGGTTTAAAATGTAATTTTTTGACTTTTTTCACTAAAATCATAATTTATCACTTTTTGTTTGTATCTGTAAAAAAAGAGGAAACAATGAAAATCCTAAAGAATTACTGTAAAAAATGCATTTATATTCATTTATTACACTGTGAAAATTTTATATTTATTACTTCTCTTACTAAAAAGTTATTGACTTCCAAAGATAACACTCCCAGTGCCAACAAGATCCTAATCAGAAAAATGTCACGCGCCCTCTATTGGCCATTCCAAGTAATTCATTTTTTGTGGTTGGTTCAAAGTTTTGTTGAACATTTTGTGAACTGGTCAAGTGTGAATCAACTTCAAAATGGTAAGTACTTGTGAGATATTGCACTTACATTATAATAATTCACAACAACATTTAACATATAAATCTCTGGAAAGCAATATTAAAATGAAAATAAAACAGGAAAATTGTAATAATTTGATAATTTTTCATGAAATAATGTAAAACTCAGACTCAGTCCCACATCACCAAAAAAATGTTAGTTAAACTAGCTAGACTAGGTAGTACTAGTAGGTAGCCTAGTCTACTTGGTACTTGGTCGGTTGGTCCTCCAAGATACTCGTCTGAGTTTTAACTTAACGGGTAGGGTGTATATTAGTTTGTAGATGTGGGGACGTCAGGGCAATTTTGAATTTGACAGGGTCAGTGTGGGCGATAGTCTCTGGTTTAAGCTGGTCTAGGTCTAGACCAGGACTAGGTCTAGACTAGTTATAGGCCCATAACTTCCAATTCTAGATCTAGTATAATCTGAAACGGCTCTGGACGCAATTTCTCAGTCTATCTCTCTACCTCTTTGTTTGTATATGTGTGTGTGTTTTAGTTTTTACCCTGATTCTAAGGGTTTGTGTGTGTGTGAGGGTGTGTGTGTGTGTGCGGTAAACAGGTAACAAAGGTAAAGTGGGAGAGAAAAAAATGATTCAACAAAATCCATTAATTATCTGCATTTTGTTCAACCCCGTTTGTGTCTCTGAGTGTGTGTGTTTGTGTTGACGTGCGTGCGTGTATGTTTTTACATCAATTGTGAAAAGGTATAGGTTTTATACTATGTAGACTAGACTAGACTAGACTAGACTAGACCTAGATCTATGTGTTTTTTCCCCAAAAAAAGATGGCACCCACAGGTCTTTCGGGAACAAATTTTCTCCACTTCTATGTACCGTAAATAACGTTGTATTAACCGCACTTTTTTTACCGCCGGTAAACATCAAAAGTCGGGGGTGCGGTTTATACACGTTACAGACATAATTCATGCTGCAAATTGTGTCACTGAGGCTGAAGTTCTTGGCTTAGTTAGATACCATTGTCCTGAAAATGACACTCGTTTTTAACGTTTTTTAAATCATCCATCGGAAGTTCTGACATTAGAAAAAATATTTCTAATGTGAATGTTATACTATAATCTTGAATCTGATAAATTTTCATGTAATTCTGATGATGCAAAATATGAAATTTGGGGCCTGGAATTGTGCTCTGTCACTACCAAGTCAATCATAATTGTGTTGGGATTGTTATTACGTACGTGCGGTGGACAAAAAATTTGCATTGCCCCATGTGTGATAATTCATGTAGTGAGATGAAGAAATACGTGACGAAAAAAAAAAAAAATATTTCCAGCGATATTTTGTATGAAAATACTTGTCACAAATCTACAAATATGTAATATTTTATTTTTTGAACTATTATTATTGTAATATTTCTGGTTGATTGATGATTTTAACTTACGTGAAGATGGATGTTTGTTGATTCTAAATATATGTCTAGTGGTGGTAATTGGATGGATTTCGTATTTTGAGTGTGAGTAAGTACGTGTGTTGGTTACATGATACATAAGTGTAAGAATTCGGCCAAATTTTACAATATAAATGATGAAATAAATATATATTGTAGTATTGTAATTTATTTATTCTGGAAAATTACGAGAATTTTTTTTTTTTAACCTCTTAAAAATAAACAATTATAACAACAGTAATGAAAGAGCCTGAATTGTAAATCCAATATGGCAGCTTGCATGAGTCTCAATTTCACACAACAACACCGACAAAATATTGACAAAATAATCATTTAATGTCAAATTGAAATCAAGATTCATGTACACTTGCAAATAAAACATGATTAAGGACAGGAATATGAATGTAAGTACACTTTTTCATTACGTTTTCATGTGAAATTAGTGCCGGACGAAAGCAGTGCTTTTCATCAGGAATGGTGGGTGAAGATCCCCCCTGCTGGTCGGCCCAGCGCCTGCCCAATCCCGACCACTATTCTTACTATCAAACTTTGGCAAAAGTGATTAATTTTCGTTTAACAGAAAACCGTCCTGTTTTAACTAGCGTTCAAACGAAATTGAAAATATCTGTGATGTTACAACACTTATTCTGGGGGAGAAGAAAAAAGAAGAAATACAATTTTTTTTTTTTTTTTTTTTTTTTTTTTTTTTTTTGAGGGCGAAAAAGAGGGGTGCGGTTAATACACGAGGGCGGTTTATACAACGTTATTTACGGTATTCAATTTGTGCCAGACTTGCCATGGCAATACCTTTCATTTTCTTTCATTTTTGAGAGGGAATTTTTGTTTATAGAGATATCAAAAGTGTGAATAATATTTTGTCAATGTTTTCAGACAGTCGTTATTACATGTACAAGTATTCAGAAGTCTAGCTGCAGCACTACAATGTCATTGAAATGTACTTAAAACTCAGGTAACATTAAAACCAGTTGATACATATATGATGTATCTTTTGTAGATCTCTGTCAATGTTATTGTCCATACTGTTACTATTATTCCATTTAATTTGTAGCAAGCTTGCGGCAATCTTGCGACGAGCTAACATCAAGCTTGCATATTTTGTAATTGGCTGAGGGTACCATTTGGATTTTTTACCATGCAAGCTTGCAAAAGCATGCAAGCTCGCTGCAAGATTGCACGCTTCTCTTTTTTTACCAGCTTGGGAGCTTGCGCAAGCTTGCAGATTTTTAGACCTGCAAATATAATTCAATATCTGCAAGCTTGCTGTGTGAGCTTGTTTCAAGCTTGCCGCGAGCTTGTTTCAAGCTCGTTACTAGCTTGCAGGGTTCCAAAAATGCAAATGAGTTTATCTGTCAGCCAATCAAAACAGAGGAAATATATTTTCAGATCTAACAATCTGCAAGCTTGCAAGCTCGCAACAAGCTTGCTGCAAGCTTACATGCAAGCTCGCAGCAAGCTTGCAACAAGCTCGCAGGCAAGCTTGGGAGCTTGCAGATTTTAAGACCTGCAAATATAATTAAATATCAGCAAGCTTGCTGTGTGAGCTTGTTTCAAGCTTGCCGCGAGCTTGTTTCAAGCTCGTTACTAGCTTGCAGGGTTCCAAAAATGCAAATGAGTTTATCTGTCAGCCAATCAAAACAGAGGAAATATATTTTCAGATCTAACAATCTGCAAGCTTGCAAGCTCGCAACAAGCTTGCTGCAAGCTTACATGCAAGCTTGCAACAAGCTCGCAGGCAAGCTTGCAGATTGTTAGACCTGAAAATATATTTCCTCTGTTTTGATTGGCTGACAGATATAACTCATTTGCATTTTTGGAACCCTGCAAGCTAGTAACGAGCTTGAAACAAGCTCACGGGCGAGCTTGAAACAAGCTCGCAGATCAAGCTTGCTGCAAGCTTGCACTGCAAGCTCGCGGCAAGCTTGCACCAATTTCCATAAGGGAAAGGAGTAAGAAGAAGAAAGTGATAAATAAATGAAATGGGGGGCTTTCAAGAAATGTCTGCAATAAGTTATGGCGGAATCTAATGATACCTGTACCAAGAAATATATATTGTGCTAACCCAACTAGGCCATAAATCTTAGCAGTAGGCTAAGATGACATGATTCTTGAACAAATTTTGTCAGCTATATTACTAAAGATGGTTAGATTTATAGGATTAGTCGAGAGCATATGAGAATACATATCTTGGTTGCTTCATGTGAGCTACACACTATCATCATTGTATGTTGAGAGAAATATACCGGTAGGCTGTACATTCAAGGAGAAGAAGTGCTTAGTAATTTGATATATGGATGGAGACCATGAAATGTGGCTTAACAAATATTAGATGGACAGATATGATGAGATAAAGTTCCCCACAATAACCTTGACACTTTGGTATACCCAATGTCATACAAATATTCACAAGGGTGACTTGGGTATTAAGCATATCTCAGCTTGATTGAAGAATTTGAAAGGTGGAGGGGATGGAAAATCTGTAGAACAAATGGAAAAGGGAAAGTGGAGACGAAAATTTATTATATTTTTGAAAATGATACATATCACTTAGGATGTGAAATTTTAAGTCATGCATTATGAAAATAATTTAAGTGGTATACAAAGGCTAAAACAACCAATGTTTGATCGCTGTATCCTGTCAAAGCAGAGAAGTCACCTGAAGGCTCTGCAAGACATGTGAGCTGGTATTTCTATTTAGATAAAGAAAAGAACGATAACAAAAAATATTTTCATTGAATCCGTTGCTAGCATGGATTAAACTTATATTAATTCTTTGATTCATTGATTGTAGAAATACATTTAAATACAATGTTGATTGTACACATTTCTTTCTGGTGCGTGTAAGTAATGGATATTATTTTCTATTCTTGGAATTGTTTATTCTTTGAACTTCAGGTTATCCAAATTGATGACAGAACCTTCTTGTTGTTGTTGTATTTTTGTATGTTTTTTCTTCTTCAGAGCAATGGGATGATAAAAAGAGATCTGAATCTCATTTATTATCAGAATTTGACTCTTTTTGACACATATTGACTTCTGTCCTTTGTGTGTTAATAAGAGAAAGAGGTTGAGCCTGAATAGGAGTAAATGGAGCCATTACCCTCTGGCTTGTATGCCAGCATGATGTCTGACAGGAATGATGAGACTTCAGTTTTCAAACCCATTAGCCTACCAGAATACAACACGAAGTTCCATGTGACGAATCACTTGTAATAGGTCAACCAGGCAGTAACCATTCTTTATATCTGAACCATGATAAAATGCACGTTGCAGGTCATATCACATCTGGCCTCTGTTCTTACTCTTTTGATAATGAACTTACTCGTGCAGATACTTAACTCCTATTTGTGGAAAATGATATTGTTTTCTAATTGTATCAGAGAAAAAGGAAAAATGTGCATAACCTAGTATAAAGATGTACTCCTTCTGCTCTAGTACAGTATGAAAGCTCCTACATTTAAAGATTATTCTTACCCTTTAGAATGCAATTGGAAAGACACAATCTCATGAAATGTCATGCACTTTATCTATCTCCTCATTTTTGTATAGATATGCAAACATTATACAGAAAACTAACGAGCCAGCTTTGCAGAATCTACACTCCTTTTTAGAGAGAGACAGAGAGAGAGAGAATAGGAGTTGGCTTTCAATCTGCAATGCACAGCAACTTACTAGAAAAGCTACATTAAATTTTATGCCTCGGCCGGGAGGTAGTGAGCAGAGCTGCATAATTTAATTATCGGAGTCTGTAATTAGAAACTAGAACTGCTCAATTTCATCCCAAACTTGTTATTCTTATCAATTACGGCTGTGCTATGAGGAAAATTATGGCCTCCGTGACCAATGCATGCATGCTCCTATCCCATCTAATTTTCTCTCTTCCATTCGTGCCTTTAAATGTTTGCATTTCACATATTTTCGGGCGAGGAATACGACAAAGAAATTTGGCAAACATAATTAACTAGATGGATATGGAATAAATCATACATGATACTCTGCCTTTAAAACTAATCAAAGTAGTTAAGGTTCTGGAGCATACTAGTATATTCAATTTAATGAAAACGATTGATTGTTTTAGTCATATTTACAGCGTGTATTATTAGTGTGGAGCCTGGTGGGCTTTAACTCTGTAGTTAACTCTGGATTTAATGCCTTTGTCGCTCCAAGCAGACGATATGAAAGATTACCAGTGTTTGAAAATATTAGTACTTTCTGCTGAATTTTTGACTTGACATTCACACAAAATATTCACTTGAGGTTGCCATTTTCACATAATTATCATGTTCACCTATGCAAGAAATTTTAGTAAATTGGTCCTTAAATTTGTCAAGCGCCGCCTAGAGAGCCATGGCATTCGAACGGTTTTCAGATCAGATACCACCCTACGTCAACAACTTACACGCCCCAAGGATCCAATTCCTCCACATAGACGGGACGGCATTGTGTACAACATCCCTTGTAAAGGATGTGATAGATCCTACATCGGTGAAACTGCCCGTCCGATAAAAGAAAGAATCACTGAGCATAAGAGGGACGTCAGACTCCGTCGAACTGACAACTCAGCCGTAGCCGAACATGCTTGGGACAACCAGCATCAACCAGACTGGGACGGGGTTCAATGCCTTTCCCAAGAACGGCATTGGTATACACGGAGGGTAAAAGAAGCTATCAATATCCGTCTCAATCCTAATAATTTCAACAGAGACAACGGGATCGATATCCCCGAATTTTGGATGCGGACGATACGCCGCCATGACACTCGCCGTCCTGCCAGCCAACAACGGTCGATTCCATTCAGCAGACGGCCCGAGCCAGCGGCCCGTTGATTGGTCGAGTACCGTATGCGTCGGCCAATAGGCCTGGTGCATCAGCCGAACCAGCGGCCGAACCAGCGGCCTTGGTGATTGGTCGATCACCATGTGCGTCGACCAATAGGCATTGGGCGTTATTGTTCCAATTATCGATCGAATTTTAGACCGCTTTACGGTCCTCCCGTAAAGTATAAAAGACCCTTGCTTACAACAGTTTTTATCACCTGACGAAGTATTGCAGTAGCATACGAAACGTCGTGATCTTTTAGATTCCTTATTGACCACATTGCGAGACAAACGAATATCACTAGCGATATTATTTTCGATAAATTGGTCCTTATTTGTATTTGAGGAACTAATTCAAATAAATAGCCATAAAAAAAAATGTCCATAATTCTAGTGGGACAATTCCTTCAAGCTTATACCTTCTTGGTGATACAAAGGAGCTACTCAGGAGCTATTAGGTCACCTGACGCGCATTTAAGTTGCGCCCTTTCAGTATACTCCTCCTGCAGTATATCAATATTACTTCTGCACCCCATGAAATAATGGTAACAGATGGGTAATTCTCTATTAAACAGTAGTTAAAGAAGCATATGTTTGGGCATGCCCATCATGTAATGACTTCCAAATAGAGTAGCTTGAAGGAAATTAGATTAGATCCATTACAAAAGCTTCGTCTATAGGGCTGCTTGCATACGGGAGAACTTTCATGAGGGCATGCAAGATTGCTGCACATAGATCTCACTAGCTCTAATCTGTTACAGATTGCTTCATGATGTGGGACTTTTACACAAGTATTGAAAAAGTAATGGCATGCACGTTGTACATGGTGAATCAATACTGTCCAGATTTTCTGACTTGAAAGTTAGATTTAACCAGAGGGAACCTGTACAAGTTGGGATATAAAAAAGGTTACTTTCTATTGAGTGGCCTATTTGTAATAGCTGGGGGATAATGGATGTAAATTTCATGCACTCTAGTCATAATATTGATATTGCAAATTAAAAATTAAAACTGCCATGAAAAAATGATATTTTGCGGAGTCACTGTTTCAAGAAAACTAATTTCATAAGAATGTGATAATATTCGATGTTCAGATAATTATAAACCCCAATAGTCATGACCATGTATAACAACATTCATGTCATTATTTTGACAGAAAGAACTGTATAATATGACACTGTAGATTTGCCATAATCCTTTGATATTCATATGTGAAAGGACCCAAGCTGTCATATATAGGAAAGTGCATTAGTGGACTTCTTTCCTTGCCACATAGAGTTTGTTCCAGATAAGCAGGTATCCTTTCCTGTTCATCCATTTTGAGCAAGAGGTTCAAGGCAACCTTCAGACTTGAAGGACAGTCTACCCTTTTAACAAGGGTCAAGTTAATCGTGCTGTCAATTACTTATAGCTTTATCATTTATTCTAAACCTATACTTGATATCGTCTTACTCTATGAAAGACAGAACAAATGTAGGAAATTTATTACAAAAATTATTCTCTTCATTTTTGATATACAGCCAATGAAATGTGTTCAAGTTTCCATGTCCACAGCTACAGTTTCCTTGCTGTATTAATTTTACAATAATGCTTATTTAAAACTATAAAAACCAGCACATACAATTGATCGCACCCAAAACCATCTTCCAATAAGCTACTAGAAGCTACTAAATTGGAGTTCAACTCAGGGTATGATTTACCTATCAGAATCACATTAAAAATAACTCAAGCTAGATCACAATTGACCAGTCCGAAATCATCACTAAATTAGTTTCAGCCCAAACAGTGCTTCCCAATCAGATTTGACCACTTGACAGCTCTAGTCTAATTTTGATTGCAAGTGATCAATAGCAAAAGCTTTCCTATAAAAGTCAAGGGTAGTTTTGTGTTACATGACAAAGTTGAGAAATATATTTTGATAATGTCACTTATAATGGGACAGTACTGAACAAGAAGAAGGGAGACAGGTATAACCATGCCGTAGAGAAGTGCAGGAGGTTTTCATTTTAAGAAACATAAAGGAAGGAAGGAAGGAATATAATGATTCAGCTGTGTATGGTTGATTTCTTTTCTTCCAAGAATACTATCTTTAGAAGATATGAACGTATAGGATTTTGAAATGATGTTCTTTCTTTCATGTCAGAATTTTTTTCTTCAAACAGGTCAACCCTTTTTTCTTTAACCCTTCTCCCCCTCCTCATTCTCTCACTCTCTCCCTCATCCCCCTCACCACTGTCTCCCCTTCCTCCCCCTCTCTCTCTTCCCCTCTCTCTCTCCCCCTCTCTATCTCTCTTCCTCTCTATCTCTCTTCCTCTCTCTCTTCCTCTCTCTTTCTCCATCTCCCCCTCCCCCTTTCACGCTCCCCCTCCCACTCTCCCCCTCCCCCTCTCTCTTTCAACCCTTTCTTTCTCTGTAGTTATTTTCTGTTTTCTCTTTCGATGTCCACCCCCATATTATCTTGACAGAAGGACAAATGTCTTGTTTGGAGCAGCAAGACAAACACTTAATCTTTAGGGCTTACTCTGTCTGTATCGTTCAATAAATTCTGTTCTCCTGTATCCTGACATTTACAATCCTTGTGTTTTTAAATTGTGTTTATATAACATAAAACAACATAGTAATTAAACGTTCATTGACAAGCCTTTGAGCTGCAGATTGAGAAAAACTCAAATTCTGATTAACCAGTACAAAGCACTCTCACAGTTTACTACATGCAGTAAACAAAAGGTAGTAGCGAATGGAAAGCCGTCAGTGGAATGTTTATTTACACATGGTTGTTGAAAAGCCATTGGTGAAATTGACCCATTTTCATTTCTAAATGGCAAGACTCAAGTATGGCAAAGAGTATGAGATAGCCATCTGTAGGAATGGCACTTAATCTGTCACACCCACACCCACTCCCATGCAATTACACATGAAAGTGCACAGCCAAAAAGCATGTTCACAGTTTCTAAATGTCATGGTTAAGACTTATCGATTGATAAAATCGCTGAACAAAAGCGCAATGGTAAAATAATTGCCCATGGATTTTATACGAGACTAATGCTGGAAAATAATTGAGAGAAATTTCACATTTTAAAGCACCAAAAACAGTTCATGGCAGAAAGGATATTACATGTATAGCCAATAATTGGCTTTTCATCTAAAGGTACATTCTTTTTAATCTCATCAGTAGATTTTCTATTATCATCATGATCAACTTCAACAAGAGTGTGAATGCAACTCAGACCAAAATAGTGTATCAGTTTATTAAAATTTACTCATGGTTTTAATTACTAAAAATATATAGATATATTGAAATCAAATACTGATCATCATCATCAGTCTTGTAGGTTATGTTAAAGTATGTGATATAGGATAGTGATTGCACGATTTATAAAGAATTGGTCAAAGACTACTTGTGTCGAAACACTTATACATACAGCTTTGCTGTGAGATCTTATTTTAGAATCCACACACAAGCTTCTTATCCACATGCACAACACCTTCCTCGAGCAAATACTGCTGTCACATACACCCACCGAACCCACATATACACACACTCCCTCGTCTCTCCTACGTACAGTCCCACGCATAGACGTTTGTGTCATTGCGAAGCTCTTTGAACACACAGACATACACACTGCACATAAACAGGGCCAGTTTGAGCTGTATGGTGATGTGTTCTGTCATTGACATGGCCTGCTGATCAAATTCAGATTGGGTTGACGTCACACCAGTGCCGCTCTCAATAGGCACCACTGTATATACAACAAAATGCTAGGGATGTACTGCCAGGACAAAAGTCAATAAATTTGTCTTCTATAGTTTCTTGTTTTTTTTGTGATTCAGTTCACATTCCCCATTTTCTCCACACACAAAGAAAGGAACAGGATTGAAAAAAACTAAAGGGTACTAATTTGTGAGCCAATATATTAACCCTTCAGAACAAAAATACCCTGGTAGATTGAGTTCAGTTCTGTTTTGTATCATTAAACACACATATTGATAAGTATAATATTGTTTTTTTCAGCTATCTTTCTCAGACATGTACAGTACCTAATGCATTTAGAGAGAATTGAAATAAATGTAACAAGCAGACATTATTATATGCAGGTTCTTTGCATTAGAATAAATCCAGCTAACAGATAAATCAATGATTAACATAGAGAATCAAGATTCTGAGAAACATGGTTGTTTAATGTCAAGTAAGAGAAGGATCTTTGTTACAACCCAGGGACCTGGGAGTTATCATACAACAAAGACAAGATACATAACATCTATCCTGGCAATGATTAAATCAAGAATTCTGCGAAGCCCTGCCCGTTTGACATATTGACGTCATTCATCTTCTGCAGCGAATCGCTTGGCAATCGCAGGGTTTTCATAAGAACTGCTCGGCCAGGGTAGTTGTGCATCAGCTCTTGTCACATTCTGATAAAGACATTGTGGTCTGGGAAGGCAACACATACATTTTAAATGGTCCCTGCCTTTACTCTGTACAACATGCACTCCTGATCAAGGCATGCATTCAATGTTACGCTACATTTACCTTTACTAGTTCCCGGTGATGTGCTGCCTGCTGGATAATGTAGCTGTGATTAAGATTTGGATAGGGATGAGAGAACTTATGCAATATTTATTGGTGTGCACTGAGAAATTTACAGTAGGTTCCAAAATATAATGTGTATGCATGTGATGTTAATACATTTCATGACTATATACAGATTTTGAGTACTTAATATCGCAATAACAGGCTTGTATCATATACTATTGACATGTACTTGTAGATACATATTCTACCGCTTATATCAGAGGAGAGTTGGAGAAAAATATATGAGCATTGTGGGATATTTCATTCATCACTGCATTTGCTTACCATGATACCATTGTGTTGTACCATTTTAGATCAGACTGACATTTGGTAATACAAATATGAAGACTAGTATGACAGGAGGAAAAAGGAGGAAAAAGGAAAACAAGTGAAGAGAAAAAAGCAAGATAAAGAGGGGTATCATTGAAAAGCTAGAGATATAGAGAGAGTAAAATATGACATTTGGAAATTAAAGACATGATTAGCAAGACAACACAAAGAAAGAATATTAAATGGTAGATGAGAAAATAGCAAGAGAGAGCAGGTACTTTTTTTTTTCTCCACTCATCACATGTTACCATTCCAGGCATTTTTATTTGCATAAGCCAGTTGAATCCGTCCATTCAATCTCTGCTGGTATAGAAGAAGAGGAAATGTACCTGTGAATCTATATTTACAAAATGCACCAAGAGTCAATAAGTTGTTCTGGATTCAGGCTTCTCAGTCTGTTTTCCACATTATAGGATAATCTTATATGTTCACTGGAGAGAACAGACACAAGATTGTTGCTTCTGATAAGTTTAAACTGAAAATTCAATTTCCAGCTGTTATAAAATGGGGGGAATTGAAACATAGGCAGTTTATAAGAGAAGAATGATAAATATGTATTGTTGCAATTGTGACCAGCAATAAACAAAAAAGGAAGTTAGTGATAAAAGCTCATGTTGGCAAATTCACATGAAGAATATCAAGCAAGAAATCAAAGCATCCCTTCCTTCCTTCATGCCCTTCTTCCTCCTGAATATTTCTCTGCCCAATTTCACCCAATCGCTATCCAATTGTTTTCAGCTGGTTGCACATATACATCCCTTCTCTACAAAACAGTTGTTCCATGGTATGTCATGATGTATTTCCCTTTATACCAACAGAGCTAATGTATAACTCAAGAAATAGAAAACAATTTACCTGCAAAAGTTTGTTCATCCCCCTCTTTAAGACAGTGATGGGAGTTCATTGAAAGACTTCAGAACACATTACCGGTAGATTGAAGACATTGTACTTTGTAGATTTTTTTTTCTCAAGATGTTTGTGATTTATGGTGAGAGTATTCTTCAACACAATATTGGTTATATGTGTGGGCTAACTGAATATGTGATAAATTCTGTGTGATTGAGACAGACTATTTATTATATGCAAACCTGACATTTAAGCAGATTGAATTGCATTACACAAAAGACATCCAGCCAAAATTGTGTGTCCAAATAGCTTCTTTGCTGAAATTTGATATCGGACATGACTTATATGTAGGTTGAATCGTTGCCACATGTGATTTCCCCCAAGCTATTGCCTTAAAGGTAAAGACAAGTTTTGGAAACGGCCCCCCTCCCAAAAAATGAAATGGAAGCTCTTATTACCAATCATGTGAAAGAATATGTTTTAACTAATACATGATGATACAAATTTTGCCGGGAAATCCCCTACTAATTGATATATTTGGTAAATTATTATATATATTCGGACCAGATAGACATCGCGCACGTGTCACGCATGTGTTGCGTAGTCCCATACACATCTTTCTGCGTACAGTCCTTGTAACTTTACCAAGACTGGGTCAAATTTCTTTTCATTTTGATGATTCCAGAACCTTGCAGTACACACCAATACTTATATGCTAGATGATCAACCTTTTCTGATCGATTCCACAACGTTTCTTTCACAATGCAATCGCATGACCAGAACTAATCTTTATCTTTAATCCTGTCAACCTAACCTTTATTTGTATTGCTTATTATTATTAATTATTTCTTCACAGAGATTTACCACTCTTGTGAAAATTAGGTAAGCTAAACCCGATTCCATTTCAATAATTTCAAAAAATCTTTACAATTTTTCAAAAATACTGTGGTTTAGCTTACTCATTCTGAATATCAAAACCATTTGTGGAAAGTATTTTGTAACTTGATTTAGATGGGACAGGCGTACAGCGCTTGAATTTAATAGAAATGTTTTCATGAGTGTGTGTGTGTGTTTTAAACTGATATGTATACTGATGATTTGGTGTCAAGGTTTTAAATGGAAAAGGTTTACAAAATTTTATTTTTCAAGGCAATTAAACAGATGTTCTCCATACCGTCTCAAAAGAATATCACAATATACATGTAAGCTTATGTAACTGACCAATAACTTAATCTGATCTGTTTGGAAGAAAATGTCCTTTTATATACCACTATGCATATGATTACACATCTGGTGAATGGTACATGCAGTGGCTCGTAAGAGGTAATTTGTGAGGGCTTTTAGCCATTTTGACTACTTTCTCATCTGTATTAGATAAGGTCCATTGCACCTGTTATCCCCCTTGTCTGTGAGACTCATTACTCTTTGTCTACTAGCCAATCATGGCTCCAATGTGCACCTGCAGTTTGAGATTTATCAAGTGTATGTGCATTACAAAGAAGATAATGCCAATTTCCACACCTTTTTCATCACAAAGAGTACCTCTTAAAGGGATCTGGTAACTTTGTCTTAGATCCTTTAAAAAATTCTTGATTTAGCTCATGCTGCAATGATAATTATAAACCTTTAGGTCAGCCAGGAACCCCACGACCCCACGTCTATTGGGGAAAACGAGCATGGTAAAACCGGTCACTCAAAGGTTTTACTTTTTTGAGGCACTTCTTGATCATTTTGAAGGGCAATTTTGTAGGGCTTCAATATAACACCGTATCACAGACACTGAAGGACCGTGCATCTCAGATTTAACATTGTTAAACGTTCCCTTTGATAAGTGTGTTATGGAGCATCAGTAATGTGACATGTACAAACTGTCTTTTAATTCCCTTAAAATCAGACCTGTTTCACTTTATTGTTAATATTGGTAGAAGTGTTTATTAGTACTGGAGTGAATGTTTAGCAATATTCAATAGCAAAGATATGTATTTCTTAACCTTTGGAAAGTAAGGGTTATAGTCAATATTTGAAGCATATCTGGACTTATCCTAGAAGGATTTGCAGTGACCTCAATTGTTACATCTTACTGAATTTGAATTCTATGCTTTGCCTGAAGTAGACAAGTGAAAGTAGGTCATGAAATGGGGTATGTTCGCAAAACGGCACTTCTTCAATCAAAATCATGAATAAAAAATGAGCCTTATGCAGGTAAATCATGCCTGCAGTGAATGCCAGGGTAGGAGGATGAAGGTTTTAGTTGGACTATCAGGTTATGCATTGATTTTATGAATCATATTGATTCACAATAGACAGACTTTTGGAGCGTTGAGTGTTTCTTCCCTAGGTCTGATGTGCGTGTACATGATCATGTTTGGGGTATTCATGCCATATAAAAGTGACTTCATAAGATATATTCATATTAAATTGCTGCTACTTTGACTTAATATTAGCAAAATTGTAAATTTGAAAGATCCCATACTGTCTTGGGAATATTCATTTAGGTATTTGTATAATATAGATTTAAAGAAGGGGTTCATAACACTGCAGTTTCTTTTGACAGGCTTGATATATTTTATACACGATACTGCAAGCGTGATTCAGATAGGAAGATATTATAAGCAGAAATGAATGTAATCCCTGATAGATTGGTGGAATCTTGTCTTTTATTCTCATTGTAAAGCGTCTACCAGCTAGGACTGTGACCAGCTCACTAAAATTCATACACCCCCAATCTGCATCTTCTCACCCACCACTGCAATCTCACATCCACCACTACTGTTGATTGCATCCTCAAGATAACAAAAACCCATCACCCTTCTCAACATCTCCCATATACATCCCTTCTAGCTCCTCCTCTTCCACTCCATTACTAATCTCTCTGCCTGATTTCTTGCACTCAAAGCTCTCAGCCATTCTGTAGGAGAAATGCACTTTTACTCATCTATCTATGAACAATTCAGCTGTAGGTGCAATTTGATGGGTGTATCTTATTGCTCTTTCTTACCCCATCTGGGTCACAGGGGAGATGATTCTCACCCCTCTTCATCCAGAGGTGCCAACTTACCCGCCTGCATATCTTACCAGAGAGAGAGACAAACATTCAAACCAGGCATATAGTGAATTATTGATGATTAACAAGCTTAAGGAAAATGTCACTGAATCTATCAACCTCTGTCGGAAGCATTGGCCAATTGGTTTCTCTGATAATGACAGTAGGAATTACAATAGGGTGACAGGTGCCGGTAGAATAAGAAAAGATGAGTGACCCCCCCCCCCCCCACTCCCAGTAGAGAATAGATGATAAAACATGCTTGAGGTGGTGGAAGATTACATTACAATTACATTGTCAAATGATGCTTAGTCTTGATGAAATTGTAATATAGAATTTAGTTTTCCACTTTATTTGATTGTTATAAACACTTATTGCTCTTCATGATGTTGTGCTGCAAGCTATTATTTTGGTTAGAAATTGTATGATTGGAATTAAAGATTTAAACTTTTATGATGGAACATCTTGGTTGAATATCTGTAATTATATTTAGTTCTTCAAAGGGAATTCACATTGACATTGACCACACCACTTTTTTTTCTCCAGTTTTCAGGAGTTTTTCCAAGAGAGAAAGAAAGAGATTTCATGTCGTTTTCTTTCACGAGGAACATTTTTTTTTTTTTTTTTTAGAAAATGCATTTGTGGAGAGTCATGGCATTCAATGTACTAAACCTAATTTTCCAGTTTATAGGAGTTTTTACAACAGATAGAGAAAGAGATTTCATATAATTTTGTTCATGAGGAACCCTTTTTTTTTTTTTTTTTAGAAAATGCATTTGTGGAGGGTCTAGACGTTCAATGTATTAAACCTAATTTTCATTTTTATCCTTCTATTTCTTGTTTCTATACAGGATGTAGGATACTTGGCCAAAGTTGGTTCCATCTTGGACCCGTTTGGTAGAGGGAACATTGAAGACCGTACCATCACCATCTGCAGTGGCTTGGACTTTGTCAATATCAACTACATGCACATGGTTGCCAGCACACCTGAAATAGCACAGGTACGTATCCACACAAAAACCTTTGCCTCATAGATTAGTCTTATGGTGCACCCGCAAGCCTACTGTATATCTACATCACCATGCAAGCCGACACTTACAAGCAGCGTCTAGATTAGTCTTGTATGTATACACATGCTAAGATAGTACCGGTAAGCCATTTTGTAGTTTCTGGCTCTTAATAGGCAGAGAATTCATGAATGAAATGTTATTTTGAAATATCTCAGTCTTAATGGTATACAAGAATATTTAATTAAAGGAGGAAATTTGTTTGATGCAATAAGATTTGAGAGAGAAGGGATAAGGATAAGGGATGACTGAGAATAATTAGTCAGGGAATCAAAATGTAATCAGAGGGTGAAAGAATATGTTAGAAGAAAAGACGATTGAAGAGAATAAAATGGAAGTGAACCAATACAGGAGGGCTGGAAGAGAGAATGATGATATTAAAATGTAGAGCAGAGAGTAAAGAGAGGCAAGGAGGCATGAGATAGAAGGTGCCAGTATCAATCTCTTTATAACCAGCTAAAATATATAGCAACCATTTGGTGGATTGGGATGAAGCTGAGTGCATAGATGATTGGAATGCATCTCTCCTTGATGATTTTCTCCACGACGAGGGATGCGAGCAGCGTCCATTATCTGATCTATTTTTTAGGGTGTGGGGAAACTGGCTCTGAATGGGATGGAGAGATGCATGGTAACACAGGCAGGTGGCACCTGCAATGTGTGTTTGATCAAATGTAATCATATTAGGAGAGAGGGGAAAGGAGAGCATGACAGCATTAGGGAAATGACTAAATGGGAAGGAGAGAGAAAGAAAGAGAGAGAGAGAGAGAGAGAGAGAGAAAGAGGGAGAGAGAAAGAGAGGAGGGAGGGGTACACAGAGAGACAAAAAACAGATTTTGAAATCAAAGTTAGCACAGGATGAAACAAGAACTTTAATATGATATACAGCATAGGGCAGTATAAATTAAAGCAAATAAGAGATAAGGAGAACAACAAAATAGCAATGAAAAGTTCAGGAATAAGAGTAGAAGGTAAGATGGAAGAAAGCAAATTAGGGGAGTGCACAAGCTATCAACCAATCTTGTAGTACTCGATCGCTGAGTGAATGAAGGCATGTGAAATGGTGTGAAATGAATACTTCCAGCAAGGAGTGAATGAGAAGAGAAATGTAACACTTGCATGTCAATACTTGCATACACCCATGAAGGGCATTGGAGCTCTGTACCTTCACACTTTGATATGTGTTTTAAGAAACTGTTGCTTAGTGGAATGACAATATACCGGTACATTAAAATCTATCTCTATCAATGTAGTCCATACTCTATCCAGGGACCTGATAGAGAAGGACTGGAATCAAGCCGGCGAAACTCTTGTAATGTATTCAAACGCATTCGTGAGTAAAAGCATAACAATGGGATGTGTAACATTCCACTTGGCTCTGAAGTTCCATGCTCCGTACCGCGCTTCCGCTGCGGGGACTTTCGGAAGCCAGGCACCAGTTTTACATTTATTACAAAATATTGAATTACAGGCTAAAATTTCAGTGTAAATCAAAAACTTTATATGGGGATTGTATTGGGAATAGTGCATGAAACACATTTTCAAATTTAGAACTCCGTCCTTCCTATAATTTGTGTGCCAGAGTTGGTAAAAGAAAAATTACATCCTGACAAAAACTCAATAGTTTAGGATAATGCGCTAATTTGTGCATGTTTTAATGTCCCGTTATTTGATCCATTATTTACAATCTTCAATAACATTAAGTTTGCTAATGCGTGTTTTTGCGTGTTTTTTGTATTTTTGAAGTTAAAAAAAGGATGAAATTACACAAGTTTGTGTTCGCTTGTTCTCCTCTTTACACATTCAGCAATGGATGAGAAATCATTGAAAGGGACAGCGAACAGTTGCTGTGATACCATTTTCTGATGTAGGAATTCTAAATCCTGAAATTCATGCGCTCTTTTATCTAACCATCTGGTCAACAGTTGCGGATTAGCGCATAACTTTTCGGCGGCTTGGAGCATGGGGTCAAAGGAGAGCGACTTGATTCCAGTCCTTCTCTATCACGTCCCTGCTCTATCTGTACACAGTCTTCACTGCACCGACAGTGTTTTTCAACTTTGATTCACATTAATAATGCTCTTGCCCTCTCTTTTCTGTCAATTTCTCTCTCTCTCTATTTTTGTCACTGACTCTTTTTTTCTTTCTCCTCTCACTTTATGAACCTTTTACTTGAACTAATACCAAGAGCCTTTGAAATCAATCCTATATATAGTAGAGCCAGGAAGGACCAAGTGATTGAAATTACCCTGTGTGGTTCGTAATTCAATACTACCTTGTTCACCTTACATGAACCTTTCAGGAGAAAATAATTCACCAAGATGATAAACAACTATTCTCAATAGGCCTGTTCTCATCAGCTCGAGTTTGCCAACTAACCCGCTATTTTAACTATCCCGTCTTCATCAGCCATCAGTTGCAATGAACAGGATATTTGGTCGAGATAATCATCCCAAGATATCTTGCGCTAGCTTGCAAAATATCCCACTATTTGTCTGGTGCGTCTTCACCAGCCCGAAGACTCGCACTACGCGCGAACGCTGAGCAAAATATCTTGAGCTCGAGTTTGGAGCTGATGAAGACGCGATTTGTAACTTCGGGCTTATTTCCCAAATCAGAAATAGCGGAATATTTGGCAATCATGAGCTGATGGAGACATACCTAGTATGTGCATAATCTGGAAGTTGATGCTTTGTTTTCTAGTAAACAATTGGAAACACAGCTTCTTTAATTAAATAGAATAAGATGTGCCATTACTCTAAATGAATATCCTCAAGACTAACAGTCTGTCAAATTACCACATGTGTAAGCTTTTGTTTTTGTACATTTTAGACTGATTATGGGGAAGGATAGCAATTGATAATTGATGACAGCACCATGACAATAGTGGTTAGGACTTGTAAATGAGAGGATATCCAAGGGCTGATTTGAGTATACAATAGCTCATGTAGCCTCAATAATCGATAACACATCCATAAATAGCCATCGAGAGCGAAGGCTGGATATAGCTCTATAGCACAGTAGTAGCTGATTTTCATTAAAATGACTGATTAGATGGATGAGGCAGAGATGTAACGTGTATATTACTATCTTGACCTCTGTCAATGCAAGAAACTGGTTGCAAACCTATTTGATTCTGTGAATCCATACAACAATGTGATTGCCATATGAACTTAACTTTATTATGTCTTTTAAACTGTCAAATACATTAGCTGTCCTACCCCCCCCCCCTTAAACAAAAAAGAATCATGACATTTTCATATTTTGCTTGCTTACCTATATTGGAACTGGAATTGAAAAGATTCTTAATTCTACATGAGCATACATTAAATTATAATGCAAATTACTTAATTCTTTTTAGAAATACAATCTTACACAAAAAATAAAAAGGATGTGTACACTATATTCCTTGGTTTATGCTTATGTCTTAATGAGATACCTTTGCACAAACGTGATATGTTAAAAGAATACAGATAGCAGACATGATGTAAGCACTATCATAATGTAAGAGAGTACAAACAAAGCACTGCAATAGCAGGTGTTTCTTGAACATCAGACTACATTGATTCAATGTGAATAGCACCATGCAGCAAGCTGTCTAGCTAGCTCTGGCAGCAATTTGAACAGGTAACCTAAGAAGCATGACATTTACCTCATGGTGACTCTCATGCTAATAAAGAAAATGATACTCGCATTTCTTCATTATCGACGACGCAGGGAAATTGTGACAGTCACAATGGCAATGATCGAATGCAACTTTATAGGGGCCTCGATCAGTCGTCCTCAGGAATTTCTAAGATAAAAAAGAATCGATTTATATATAATTTTTTTGGGGGTGTGTTTAGATGGCCCAAATGTCAAAGGCTACTTACTACTAGCTGATTGTAGGTCAAGATTTGGAGAGCGAGAAAATGTCATGAACTGGGAATTTAGAACGTGTTTGGGATCAAATCGATGTTGGTTTAGGGCATTGAGCACAACTCCCAAAGCACTTAACCCTTTTTTAGACATGTGTAATCCGGTTCATATACTGGTCATATACAATTAATGCTTTGTAGGAATGATATGAAATTAAAGTTGCAGAGAAAGTTTGCATAATGTTTGCCGCTTTCTGTTCTTCTTTTTTACATTATTTTTGTAATGATCTAAATGCGCATTATCTGACTGCTATGCACACAAATATCATGGTAGCTGGTTGTAAATTATAATATCCACCATTCGGACGATCGACTGTACCATGAGTTCTAAGGTCACAACATATTAATTCTGCATAAAAAGTTGATATTTTATGCTTGTATCTAGTCTGTCAGATTATAAACACAATTTTTTGTGTGCATGTAAAATTTGGAAGCCATTAATTTATGATGCAGTGAAATATTAAGAATATGATGGAATTGTACTATAGTCATGGTAGGTTAGTTTGTATGCATTATAGGTGGTAAGCTTGCATGGGTCATTACATCACTGGGTCAAATAACTGGTTAATCTTCTAATTGCTAGACATGCACTCACAATCAGTGCTTTCAAATGCAACCATGAGGTGGAGAATATATCATAAACTCTACAATGTGTGTGGCCATAATCTAGGAATTTTATTTTTTCTGACTGTTCTGTATTTGTAAAAGCACCCATTTTTTCACTTTCAATAACCAGAAATCATTTGGAAGGAAAAAAATCCAAATCAGATAGTCTAATTTACATACAAATCTTCTTTTTTCTTCTTCAATCATGTCAGAATATGTAACAAAAATTATCTCAATCTTCCAGTATAATACTATTTTTTTTCCACCTGCAGTGCAATTTGTGAATCTAATATTCAGCATAGTGTAGCAACTTATCATTTACAGTGTATTTTGAGGGGGGGGGGGGGGGGGGGGGTTCAGATTAAAAAAAAATTAAAACAATGTGCAATATTGTGTGTATGTCTATTTTATGTTTATATCTAACTCTTAGTTGCTTCGAGAGCAACATGCGAGGGCTCACATGCCTCCGGGTAATAGTGTTGAATTTCACTTTTGTGAGCCCTGGCCCACACCTTGTTCCCTCCCTTTTCCTCTTGTATTGTTCATGTATTGAATGATCTGTCAAAATGTCATTGTATTGTGCTTTTATGATTGGCCTAACAAATAATGATCATAATAATAATTACATGTAATATTTATCAAGAATTTTGGATCTACAGGGTGTACGCATTTGTTGGGAATGTATTAGTTATGATCCTTGGGTCATCCTGTTTATTTTGTTTTTATTTCTTGCAGGTATGGTTTGATGGATTACTGACAATAACTCACAACGTCAAAGCTAACAATGTGTGTCCAATGCAGAGTTTAAAGAAACAGTAAGTATTTGATTAATTTGATTGATTAATTTGATTACAGCTAAACAGCATTCATATGTTGCTTTCTAGCATTACTTGTGGATTCATTGCTAGAAATGACTACTTTGGGATTAATTTGACAAGTAATTATCTGTGTTTATCATTTATGATTTTGAAAATTACATTGAAGTAATACTAAGTATATCTAAATTGTGAATGAACAAGCATAAAACCAAGATATTGAATAGAACTTTGTGAGGGTGATTAGATATAGCAGGTTTTGATATTAATGAGAGTAGATATCATCACCCTCATTATTAATTACAAATGAAATTAGAATAAAAGTAAATTGCCTCTTATAGCTGGTTTCTGAATTTGTGAGCTAGCTTCTTAAAAAATGAATGCCAATGAAATTCACTCGTAAATAATAATAATGATAATAGTGTAAACTTATAGAGCGCACACACCGTCCAGGGGCGCTCATGGCGCCAGCCCTTGATTTAATATTGTGATGTAATGGAAAGTGTGACCTCTATTTGCCTTCCTCTCCTCTTCTTGCAGCTGGATGAAAATTTGCTTTCAAGTCAACCCCAATGGCAGAATTCCAGTACGGAATCTCACAAGAACGTTTGCATCGGGCAAGACTGAGAAGATTGTCTTCAAGTCGCTAGATGAGCTAGGGCTTCCCTCAGGCAAGGTATGCATATCAAATGAAAGGCCTCGTTGCCAGTAGGACATAGATCTAATTTCAGTGTTCCTGTATCATATTTTGTGCATGAGTAAAATTTGAAGGGTTTGTACATGATTTGGGCTGATTTTGGCTGATTTCTGCTGGCTTCATTTGATATAGAGGAACTGGGAGGATGAAAAATCAATATCTGGTACTGCCCCAAATCTTTTTAAGGGTGTTAACTTTTTCTCCCAGTTATATCACTGACATGTGGAGGGGGACGGGGGGGGGGGGGGGGGGGGGTATTCCTGTTTACTATTGTCCTGTACATCAATTTTTCTTTCTATTTGTGTGTATGTGGGGGGGGGGGGGGGTATTAAATGCATAAAAGTAGTGTCCTGCATAATTAGGCATATATATCTTTGAACAGCTCTATAGATGTTCAACAGAATTTTTTTGTGGAAGAAACCTTCACCAGTGCATAATTCAATGCTACTTGAAGTAGATATAAATTGCCTGTTCGTCCAGACTATCCTGCTATAAGTCTCCCTTTTCACTAATTAATGGGATTGTCTGCAATCTGACTCTACAAAAGGCATCCACATACTGATGACTTGCATGACATTTTGCTAGTGTTTTTTTCTTCTTCAAGTCATGGAGACGGATGTAGTTTTGTTATCGATGTGTTTACATATTACTTTTGAATATTTTTTTTTACATGTTCGTGTTGAAAGTAGTGCAATTGTTCCAGTTGTATTGTAATGAAAGGTGATTACCGGTAGTGATGGAAAATATTTTGTTCGCCCTCAGTAAGAATGATCAGATTATTATCCAGATAATCTTTCTTCCCCCTCATCTTTTTGGACCGGTAATCATGAAGTGAATGTCTTTGACCATCAGAAACTCCTCCTCATTACATTTCAGTGAATCACCTGCAGAATTGTACTATATTTTCAATTTAAAACCCATACTTTAATCACAATTCTCTATATCCAGGATAGTTAATATAATCTTTGCTTTGATCAAGGATTATAAAAGGTATCATAAGCAGATGGTTCTCAGGAAAGCCAGACAACATTCATTCTCATCAAATATTTTAAAATCTGAAAAAAACTGAAAGAAATCCAGCTTGATTTGTACTCATGCTACTGTAGCCGTGGCAAAAAGTAAATAGAAGAGGGGGGGGGGGGGAGGAAAGTACATGTAGAGAATAGAGATATAAGTGCATATGCGTCACATCAATAGTTCGACAAAAAGTGTACCACAAGATAAATCAAACTTGTTATTGTACAAGCATCACTAACAACATCCCTACAAATATTAAAATACTTATTGTAAAATTGTTATATACATATTTACATTCAATTGCTCTTTAACTAATACACTTAGGTTGTCTACAAGATAGCTGAAAATGGATACATTACATGTATGAATACATGATATAACGATAACCATGTCAACCAAATTTCATAATTTTGCAAATAGGAAAAAAAATGGTTACCTTTGCACGAAACCACCAAAAGTTCACTTACACGTCATCTACAGATAACAGGGCTTTTAGAGCATGTTTAAAACTGTTCAAAGTAGGTGACATTTTGACAGGACTTTTAAGTTGGTTCAATACTCTAATTCCAGAAATTAGAGGACTATTTTTATAAGTGTCCATCCTAAATTTGGGTACACACAATGCATCCCTTACCGCATGTCTTGTGTTGTGATCATGTAGTGAACTAACATGATGTAAATCTTGTTTTAAGTATGTTGGTGCCATGTTATGCAATGATTTATACATCATCACTGTACGTCCAAACTGAAACGTGTCTGAATAGGCATCCATCTTAAGCGACTAAACATATCATTTGAAGATACGTCAAATCCTACTCCCAGCACTACACGTGCAGCTCGTTTTTGAACCTTTTGTAATTTAATAATTTGTCTTTGAAATCGCTCAGACCACACCGAGGAACAATAATCAAAATGAGGAAGTACGATGGCATTATACAGAAGTTTTAGAGATCTCGTTGGAACATAACTTTTGGCTCGCTTAATTACACTGATATTTCTTTGAGCAGTTTTAATTACTTTTTCCACATGCTCCGTCCAACGTAACTCCTCATCAATCATGACACCCAGGCATTTTGCCACTTTTATTCTTTTCAAACAGCTGCCGTTTAGTGTGACAGAAAAATCATTTACTCCGTTAAGAACTGATCGTGATCCAATAAGCATCACATTTGTCTTATCCGCATTGGGTTGACAACATTTCCCTGATTAGAATAGACACCTGCCTGGGAAGAATGGCAAGAGTTATTTTCTTGAAAGGTCCCTTGGCACTAGTGTTATTTTAAAAGCCTGGTGATGACAATGTTGTTTGTAATTCAATTTTCTGATTAAAAATTAGTTTTAAAAAAGCTTTGAAATTAGTGATGTTGAGCATTAAGCATTAATCACTTTGTACTGCAGAATAACGTAAAAGTGCATGAGTAATAAATTCATTGCGATGAAAAGGCTCTCCAAAAATATGGAGCTCCTCGAGAATGTGCCCGTGAAAGGGAGAGCCTCATTAGCACACACATTGGCCAGACTAGACTCTTCTGTATCCATGGCAACAGAAATCAAGCCATGATTATGCTAACAGGGCACGTGTAATTGAATTAAGTGATCTCTATTGAGGTCAGACCTTCACACCTGTAAAAGAATTGTCAAGTGTAGCATTTTCTCCATTATCATCTCTCCTTTGTCTCATTAAGTGTCATTTACTTAGATAATATGATTAGAGACGTGTGAGATGAGAGAGTAGTTTTACATGAGTAGGCTTTTCGTCTAAAGAGAGACTGCAGGGAGGAGAGGCAAGTTGTTCAAGTTTTGTAATCTATGTAGATGTTTTGAGTGACTCCTGGTAAAGCAGAAGGATGTAGTCATATTATATATAGAAGTTATATTAGAAAATATATTGATATTTCTAGAGCAGATTTTTAAAATGATTTACATGTACATGTATGTCGATCACCTTGAAAAAGCACTTTGAAAAATACACTTTCAAACTTAATTTACAATTTTTAAATTAAAAAATATCTAGTTGTAAATTGAATTGCTTTTGTTCAAGAATGATGTGCACTTTATCTATAAATTTAGAAGAAAATAATAATTCATCTTAATTTGTGCACACTATGATAAGAATGTATTTACATTAATATCAACATTTTGAAGAAAATACACTTTTGTCAGAAATGAAGCTTTTTTCTTTTTCTTTCAAAACAGAATTGCCTGATAAACTGGGCATGTTCCCTACAAATATAATCAATGCAGTATTTCTCAATGAAAACATATTAAATATAGCTCTGACATTTCTAAATATACTTTTTTCTTTTCTTTCTTATTTGGACAAAAATGAAAACTAACCACCAAATGATGAATATATCTGTATTTCTACAGATACCAAGCAATATTGATTTGTGTTTCTATGGAAGACATTGCCTTGGCTAAAAATAGAACAAATGGACTCAGTACAGCAGAAAATTGGAATTTCCATCATGAAAGGCACGGAAGAGGGAACAGGTTTGATGAAGAGGGAAAGATGCTTGGTGGATAGAGAAAGGTTGGGCAATATATGAATGAAAATAATGCAGTAGAAGAAGGGAGCCTAAAATTGAAAGGTTGGAGAGTTTAAAGGGGATGATCTAGAAGTGATATTCAAAGAAAGAAAGAAAGAAACGATGAGGGGTGGGGCTTTAAAGATGGGCACATTTTATTTTTTGAAGAGATTATTGAACTATAAGAATTATAAAAATGGATATCTGATAGCATTTCAATAATAAGTCAAATTTAAAATAAGTCAAATTTAAAATGAGCAATCCACTGTACATCGTAGACTGCCAATTTGTAACCGGATTAGCTGATGCTTATATTAAAGCATTTTTTAATTCCTCCTATAAATACATAAAAACACTCTGCAAATACCCAGATGGTGGCATGGCATACTTAGATTAGTTCTCATTCTAAGATTAATTCTCATTCTACTGTATTTACCAGCGTTCCATAATTGTGTGTTTAGTAATGCTGCAATCAGAGTACTCCAAGACGTCTGGCTTGTTTGCTGTTGCCTGGTGATTAATCTACACCCTTTATGGAATGTTTGGTTTGGATGGTATTATGAGAAGCATATAATAGCGGAGTGCTCATATCTGCCTTGTCTGAAGTATGCAAGCCTTTCTAGCTGGCATCACCCAAATGACATCCATGGGGCCTCCATGTGACCTCCTTGGAGTAGTGTGAATAGGTCTGCCAAAGCTGGTCTTCAAAAAAAGGTGTGTGTGAGAGAGAGCTCAAAGCCATGTGACAATGAAGGAGAGATATTAGCAGCTTGATTGTTTAGAGGACCTAGATACTCCATCAGAAAAGGCTGATGTATGTTTGTTTTCAAACCCATTATGAAGCCATCTTCTCTCTGTAGGTGGAGGTATTATAGTCTTTTCATATTACCACGTTCTGCTGTTTGATGTGCTAAATGAAAATGCTTTCCCCATCAATTAGATCCTTCTGTTCTTTCCTATTTATTTCATTTCCCTGTGTTCCATTGCATTATACATCAGGTAGACATCAATTAGGGATTATTTGCACTTACATGGAGGAGGTTTCATAGACTTCTTTTTTAAAATAAACAGATTGTTCAGTAATGCTTGGTAATGGATTTGAATGTCATTCGTAGAAGGTGACAAGGTGACATTATCTTTGTTACTATGCAGATGCTTCATTAAATGATTGTAGTTCTGATTCTTCTTCTTCTTCTTCTTGAGTCACTACACCACAACGTTCACTCTTAATTAGATTGTTCAAATCCAGTGTAAGATGCATTGTAACGCGCAGGGGGTCAATGCTTCCAGATCTTCTTGGCGAGTTGGCTCAGTCGGTAAAGCATCCGTCTGTCGAACCAAAGATCCCGGGTTCGACTCCCACCCAAGCGGATGACTGAAACCTGCGTTGTGTGTTAACGTGCCCCTTCCCTTGTTCATAGACGCAAGTTATGTCAAGTGGAAAACACTCCGTCCCTCGGATAGGACGTTAAATGGAGGCCCCGTGTAGAGAAGAGTCACTACCTTTGCACGTTAAGAACCCACTGCACGATTCGTATAGGGGGAAACCCCGGTGTAGTGGTCCACCTGCACACCCCCAGTATAGTACGATAATACTCTGTAAAGAGGTCTGTACTCAAAAGGAAGAAGAAGAAGGGTAGAATGTGGGCAGGCTAGGCAATATATACCTATGAACCTTTATTAGGTAACTACATGTACATCATATCCATCATTGCAGTCTACCCATAGGTTGTATAAGTCATCAGTAGTTCTGAAGTATACATTAGAAAAGCTCTTTATGTATATTTAGAAGCAGAAAGGTATTAATTCTCTATATAAAGAGAGACAATGTCCTGTTTCTCAGAAGAATCACCCACATTGAAATATATTATCTGATGAACATCAAGATCGTACGGTGTCTATAAAAGTATGATTGTCTTTCAACAGTCCTTTTATGGTGACACATCCATGATTGAAGGTGAATCAATGATTGTGGTTTATGGTGAAAGCTACATAATGTTCTCACACTCTATCTCTCAATGTATTTTTTGTCATGTGGTTTCTAAACTAAGACAGAGAGCTACGGTTACTCCCCCGCACACTTTCCACTTGAAGAGTAAGGCATATGTTTGTAGTGCACTGACTCTGATAAAGTATATTACCTTTATGTATCAGTGTTGGTTAAAGATTGCAAAAGTGCATTTTGATGCAATAGAAGTTTACAACCCATTATTCTGTTTTTTAAAAATTAATATCTTAAATGAATGTATCAAAACATAAAACTTGCTGTTTTAATTTCTGTTTCCCAAGCCATGGTAAATATGTCACAACAGGACATTAAATCAAACATATCCTGCACTTACTTCATTGTCCTTGATGTCTTTTAAGATTTTTTCTACTAACTTAACAAGTTACTAATTATGTCTCTCGATATTAGAAAATACTTAATTGTGTGTCTTTATGAAACTTGTGGTTTGTATGACCATAATGTGACTCAATATTAGAAAATACTTAATTGGTGTGTTAATGAAACTTGTGGTTTGTATGATCATAATGTGACTCATATCGGTGTGTTTATGAAATTTGTGGCTTGTATGACCATAATGTAATAAATAATTTAAATATTACAAATTATTTAAAAATCTTTAAAAAGTCCCTGTATTTAATTGTTCTTGTGATTTATTGCAATTCTATGATTTCAAATTTTGTATGATTAAGAAGACCGGCAGTGCGACTGTTGACTTATGAAAAGTCAAGTAAAACCTTAACTTTCACTTTGTTTGTTTTACAGATGGAAGAAATAGATCCTGCAGACTTCCCATTTGAAAAGTTCTATGAGTTGTACCACAAGATCTGTCCAAGGACAGACATAGAGCTACTCTTCCAAGATATGTAAGTTTTCATTCAAGAAATATTGTTTCATTTTGGCTTGGCATAACTGCATTAGGCCCGCTCAGATAAAACACAGATAAACTATATGAAGAAAAAGATCCCCCTGAAATTGAAATAAAATACATGCCTTTTCATTCATATTTTGAATCCCCCCCCCCCCCCCCAAAAAAAAAAAGAAAAAAGAAAAAGAAGTAAACTTACTGTTACAGCAGAAGTTAAGAAACATCTTTTCAAGTTTTTACAACATATTTTGCTAAATTGAATGCAAATATTATTGAGCAATTTGTTTATCAGCTAACAAAATGAATATGTATGTATTGTTATACACTGCTGATATACCATATCTTGTGGACTATTAAAGGGGAAGTCCACCCTGAAATTAAGTTAGTTTTAATAGGAGTAGAAAAATGAGAGAAACAAGTCAGTGAAAGTTTGAGCAAATTCCGATTAAAAATAAGGAAGTTGTGATCAATCAAACACAAATTGGCAACTCTATGACGTAAAATGCGAGCTCAACTTCCATTTGCTTAGTACTAAAAAAATCTAAAATTTTCATTTTCCCTCAAGAAAAAATTTCAACCATACATGCACCCTAAATATAATAATTGCAAATATGTTTCTATACTCCCCCTGCAAGGAACAAATATATATTCCGTCATCAATAACGAAGAAAACATGATTTTATGGAATATTATGCACAAAGCAAATGAAGGAGAGCTTGTATAATAAGTCACAGAGTTGCCAATTTGTATTTGATTGATCACAACTTCAATAATTCATAACTTTCTTATTTTCATTCAGAATTTGCTCAAACTTTCACTCACCTGATTTTCTTATTATTCTGCCTCTATCGAAACAAACTTATTTTGGGGGTGGACTTTCCCTTTAAGGAATTCTATCATTAAGAATTCACAATCTGGAAATAAATATAAAATATGATTTAACCAAACTTAGTCCATGTGCCTGACAGAATTTTAATTTGACTTTTTATGTAAGGCGAGGCGTCAAAAATATTGATACCAGCAGGCTGCCGCCTCACGTATTGGCGCATTGAGGCTGCAATTACGGCCGAAGCCTGGCTGGGGCAATTATTTTTCACTTATAAGCCCAGCCGGCTTGCGCCAGGCTGGGATCTGAGGCTTTGTTTCCATTCGAAAGGCGGCAGCCGGCGCATGCTTTTGAATGCCATTTCCTACCGCCAGCGGTAGCCGGCTGAGCTAATTTAAAAAATGCAGCCAGGACGCACAAGTGCAGTTAGCTGCCGCTGGCTGGTATATTTATTTTTGACGCCTCGCCTAATCAATCATCAAAATATACGACTTTGATTATATCCACATTCATTTCCAATCCAATATGGCAAATTGGTTTTAGTTTCTTTTTATATGACACTGCATTAATTATCCATTAGTAATTGAGCCAAAATATTTGTTGTGATTAAATTCAGTCAAGCTTGAAATTGATTTTGAATAATCAATTTAAATAGTGGATGTGTATGTGACAACTACTCCTCAAATATTTCTCAAACAGTAATATACTGAATATACTCTGAAATTTGTTATGATTGATTCTGTCATAATTTGGTAGTGTTAATGATAGAAATAGTACTAATGAAAAAGAATTAACAATTGCTATTTTTAAGAATGTTTTATACAATAATTTGTATTAATGATGAAAGTAAGATTTAATATGCAAGCAATTTCTAGTATAAAGGCAGGAATGTGAATTTAGAGTTTTGTCAGACACTATATGGGAGATTGCATTATCATTTCATTATCAAATCAAATGTCTGAGAGGTGAAAGACAAAGAGAGTGAAAATTTAGCTAAAACTGTAAGAAATTAATGATTTACTTTTTTAATAATTCAGTTTAACAATCATGCATGACTTTGATATGAAGATTACCGGTAGATGTATCTGTAAAGGTCAAGCTTTTCAATCAACAGTTTAATGAAAGAAAATGAAGAGACCAAAACAGAACAAGACCAGAAGATGCGTCATCTTTCATCCCTTTTTGGACATAGAAATGGACTGCATGGTCATCTATAGCTTTCTTCCTATTCATTCCTAATGGTAGTAACGTGTGGCTCAGGTCATTATATTGAGTTTCAATCATTCAATCATTCAAACATATTTCATGACAGATGTTATACAAATCCAGGAAAGTCTACAAAAGGAAAGGACTAGATTCATGTGCATTGTACAAATGCTAGACAAGTTGCAAATATCAAAATAAAGTCTGTTGTTACTTTGGGCTATAGTTCTGCTGCTTCTACTACTGCAACTGCTGCTGCTATGTCAGTTAGAACTGAAGATCTTTCCCATGGTCCTGCCCTTTTCTTCCATATTTTCCTCTCTCATCTCTTCATCTTTTCCACAGGTCACTCTTACTTTAATTTTAGTGATTGAAAAAGATTTTTTTGTTTTGGCCAAACATAGTGTACAAGGAAGGATCTTCACATTTGTATTGAGGAAGGGATGGAGGAAGGAATGGAGAAAGAGGAGGAATTGGAATGAATGATGTTCATGCTCCTGCTTCTTTAATCAAGAGCTTTTTATGTCTCAAGCCAGGAAGCTGACAAGGGCTGCCCCTGGCTCTTCCTGTCCACTCTCTACTGATGAATGATGTTGGAAGGACTTTCATTTAGGGTCACATCTTTTTATTCCTCTTTTTCTTCAACCCAGTAATGAGTTGTAGCATTTGTATACAGAATATCCCGTTTCCAACAGACATTTCAAGAACAGAGTTATCAGTGATACTTATTGTACTGTCAGCAGTACAGAAACACTCTTCTTAAGAAGTTTAGACCGTATGAGCTGCTGTGTATTTTTTCTCCCTTCCTTTCTTTCTCAAGCAGATTATTACAAGAGTATATTTTCTTGGTTTGATAAAGAAGAACTCATTTTTGTTACAGCATTAAATAATGGATATCTGTCGGCCAAATGTAGACTCTTCTTAACACTCTTCTTAAGGAGTTCAGACCGTATGAGCTGCTATGTATTTTTTCTCCATTCCTTTCTTTCTGAAGCAGATAATTACAAGAGTATATTTTCTTGGTCTGATAAAGAAGTACTAATTTTTTGTTACATCATTAAATAATGGATATCTGTAGGCCAAATTAAGAAAACAAAAATTACAAATGCAAGAATGAGTAGAAGTAAAATAAAAAAAATGCTCTTTTACTCTTGTAATGTACAGAGGACGGAATGACATAGAGGGACTGTCAGTGGAGAAGCTGATTGAATTCTTGAACGACAAACAGAGAGATCCTAGACTCAATGAGATTCTCTTTCCAATGTATGACAGAGAGAGGGTTCTACAAATCATTGACACCTATGAGAAATATCCAGAGATGATTAAGAAAGGTAGGCTGTCACAATTTCTTTCAAACAATTAAAATATGTATTCATGCCTGTAGATGTAGCAAAACATGTGATTTTTTTCAAAGAGCTTTGTTTATGAAAGCATAAATCAAAGGCCATTGTTACAGTGGGTACCACAGTAGGCCTGTTTTCATCAGACCGAAGCTGCAAAATAACCTGCTATTGTCCCGAAGCTTGAAATTCTGTCCTCACCAGGCCTATACGCTCATCACAAACTAGCTTGGATGGGCACAAATTGGTTATTTTGGAAACGAGACCAAGATTTCTTAGGATATTTTTTCAACCAAGTAGCCCGCTAATTGCAACTGCCAGCTGATGAAGACGCAAATTAGCTGACTAATTTTGAGATTAGGCTAGTTAAAATATCATATTTTTTTGCATCTCGGTCTGATGAGGACAGGCCTATTGTGATTTTTGTTTAAAAGTTGATAATGAATCCCCACTCTCATCCTTGACACCCATGGCATTTAAAGAGTGTTATGATAGCATAAGGACGTCGAGCGGTCTAATCACTTGACTGGAAATGGAAAGGTCGCTGGTTCAAGCCCCGTGGCACAGCACTTATGTCCTTGAGCAAGGCATTTTATGTACATGCTTCATTGCTCCTCTCCACCCAGGTGTTAAAATGTTGATGATATGTGAAAGAAAAAGTGATAGAAAGGCCGGGGGGGGGGGGGGGAATTTTTGTGTTTTTGTCTGTATAAAAAAAAAAAATTCATATAATTGTATGTTGGCTATTTGATATGATGTATATATAACTAAGCTTGTCAGATTAATTTCAAGGAGTTGTTTACTATTGTTTGTCAAAAATTTCCAAAAATGTGAAGAATCTACCTTGAAATGCATTTCCATGCTGTATTTAACATAGAACTTCTATCGTCTGATGGACTTTGTCGATATCTGATGTCTGATGAGAACGCACCCGTATTCCTGGACCGATTGGAGTTATACCAAGACATGGAACAGCCCCTTTCACATTACCTCATTAATTCGTCTCATAATACATACTTAACCGGGAGACAGTTTGGAGGCAAATCATCTGTTGAGATGTACAGACAGGTTCTACTGGCGGGATGCAGGTGGGTACACAACTATATCTAATTTGTGAAGAATTCAGTGCTCTTCAATTCAATTTACTGTGCGGGATTTATGGGGCAGTCACATGAGAAATGTGTCCCTCACATCACATTGATGCTATCTCTTATTTTATCCCTTTCTCTCTCTTAAAAATGAAAAATGGTGTGATATGATTTATTGACTAATGTTTTTTACTGATTTCACTATAGATTGTCTGAAAAACAATTTTCATCATTTTGTGTACAAGTTAAGCCAATATGAATGTTTTTTTTAATGTCCCATATGAATATTTACACAAAATAGCAAAATAAACAGAATCAGGGAGTATAGATCAAGTGACAATCAATGTTTATAGAATGCAATGTATCAACTTACAAGGAGTAGACATTTGATATTTAATTAATTCAGAGTGGAAAATTATTTCATCTACTAATCTCTCATTTAAGTTTAAAAAGGCTGATTCTTGTATTGCAAATGTTCTCTCTTATGTTTGTGCTGTGCCTTAAATCATCTTTTCAATCCTTAAAATCAAATAATACTACACAAAATCAGAAACAAATAATTAATCGTTGAATGAATATCTTTATTTAGATGTGTTGAGTTAGACTGTTGGGATGGAAGAAGTGAAGACCAAGAACCAATCATAACCCATGGACTTGCCATGTGTACTGATATACAATTCAAGGTACGTCCTAACATCTTCTAGTCTATGTTCTGTGTTATTTTAGGTTCCTCTAAGGTAGTTTAGCAAAATGTGTTGTCTTTTTGTGGCACTACATTAGCTAAGCTACTTAAAGTAAATTCATTCATACAATTTTTTTTTTAATACTGATATCAGAGGTGCCTCTTTTTATTCTATAGGCTCTGTTACATCTCTGTTTCAAGCTTTCTCTTGCTTTCTCAGGCTTCATATGATACACATCTTATTAGGCTACAATGTCTCTAGAACTCTTTTCAGGCTAACTGGACAAAAACAATTGGTACCCTGTGATATGTGTTTTTTTGCACTATGCAGTTTCTTCATGCGATAATTGTGTGTGTGTGTTTGTGCAAAAGATCTTTGACTTATGCAGACTGAACTTGATTTGGTCTTAAAGTTAGTTGAAACCCTTCATATTCCTATATTGGCCTATATATAGTCTAGGTCTAATAGACACTACCCAATTACCTAGAATGTCATTTTATTATTTGCTTTTTACTCTGAATTGATCATTATGTGTAGAAGCTTAGAGTAGTTTTAGATGAAATAGTAGGAGAATAAATTAACTAATGAGTATAAATGAGCTACATGCAAGCAATACTTCTCTTCAGACATTATTGCTTGAAAATCTACACAACACACCCTATTGCGTGTCATAAATATATAAAGATATGAATATGGTGTCACTAAAACAAATTAAAAACATGTTACACAAGTCAATGAACTGGTCTAATGGCTCGTGTCTCTATTGGGGATACAATGTCTTTGGTTTATTCATCCATGTCTGAGTATGGTCTAGAATAATGTTAGTTTTACTAATGAGTTTTTAATGCAATCCTCCCACGCTTATAGTATGTTTTCGTTGCCTACAGGGTGATTAAATTTACTCTATTGTTGACTCTGAGTAAGAAGGGCATATGTATAATGTAGATTTGAAGTCCTTTTGGTACTCAAGCAAACATTCTGACTATATGGTTAGCATAGCCACCCAATGCATTCGTGTAAAGAGCCTTGCTTTTTTTATGAGGTTTATTTCACATACCTGTTAAAATCCAAGAGTTAAAGGGAAAGCCAGGTGTGAAAAGTAATAACTGTGGATCAGTAGAGTGTGCTGTATTCACATACCTCTAGGTAGGAGGTGATATTCAAAAGTAAAAAGTGAGATTTAAAATGGCTATAAAATCGAGCATTCTTACACTTACACAATTCATTAAAAATGAAAAAAGTCAGAAAGGCAAAAGTGTTTTTTTTTAGATTGTAGATTAATACCAACAAAGAGACAAGCAGAGATAGAGATAGGTGGCCATAAACACAGAATATGTAACTTGGCAAATGAAGAGACTTAACAACAATATGATTTCTACCTGCACAGTAGTATAATGTTTGATCAGGTAAAATTTCATACTCTAATTTTAAGATACTGCGAACCCTGTATTATTTCTGATGTAGATCTGAGCTGGGCAGCTACTGCTTTGATGTATGTTTAATACAATATACTGTATCCATGTTACATTCAAACTCTAATAAGCACAGGTGAATACATGCACAAACACATTCCAAAATGAGCCTCGGACATCTAGATATTCCATCTGATAGGAGAGATCACATTCCATTACCAAAGATTACCAAACAATGAGCTATAAATTAGGCTTGTAGAACATTGTTGACGGTTTGTATTGGCGTAATCTTATTCATTATTGTATTTTAGATTGTTGTAATGGCTTGGGTATTTAACACACATCAATGAAGCTTCTCAAATTGATCACTATCAACAGTCTTTTGCCTGCAGTATTAAATGAACATTACCTTTTTCATTTATTATTCTTATCACACACTCTGGTACAAAAATGACACACATGTAGACAAAATCAATCTTGAGTTTTCATACTTCTTTTGGATCCTAACTGGATTTTTTTAAAATCACTAATGTCACTGGAATGCAAATGAGACTAAATGATTGTTTTGTGTAAATGTCATTAAACTGAAGTTGCATGCATTGATGTAGCATATACTTATAGAAATCAATAAACACTTCAGCTGTTAAAGATAGATTAGCTTTAAATTGTGAAAGAGGATAATGAACTCATTGCATGAGATGCAGTTTTGATCTAAAGATTATCCCTCAAGTGTGAAGGGGACTAGTATTTTGAAGATGATGAACTCCCACCGTGAGACGAGGGAGAGGATTCAATTAATTTTCCAGCTGGAGAGATGATATTGCCTACTTTGTTTTAATGAGGCTTTCCTTGTGCTCCGGCTGTATTGTGTCATACATGTTAACTTTCTCCATGCCACAGAGGGTATTTACTTAGCCACAGAATTATTACACCTGTTAATCTTCTCCTCCAGCCATTTAGTGACTCACAATAATAATTCATTATCCCATCTCAAGCTTACGCTTCTAATAAAACAAGTACAGAGTGAAAGATTATTATCTAATCCATGGTTTTCTGTCCTAAGAATATTACATGTAATGAGAAAAGGCGATGCTGATCACCTAGCTATCATTTAAAATGTCACATGTTTCTATTTGTGGACTACTAGACAGTATGATAGATCATAGGTCACATAGGGATTCATTATCCAGTCATTTAGCTGTGTATTAAACGAAGAGACCTCCCATGTCCCTGGCTAGTTCTATATCTGAGTTAGATGATGGGAAGAATCGAGTGGGCGGGTGGAGGTACAGCTAGGCTCCCTCTAAATAAACATTCCTCATAGGCTTCAACTTATACACTGCTGCAAGGCTTTATTTATTTGTACATCTAGACCCGGGTATATTGGCATTAGAGAAGAGGGAATGAAATGTAAAGAGAGATAAAGAGCAAGGGAGGGATTGAGGGACGGAGCGATGGAGGGAGGAGGGGGCGGGGCTGTAGATATGAGCGTGAGAGGAGATATAGAGTAGCAGAAAAGGGAAAATGAATATATATACATTATACAGACACATACATATTGAGAGAGGAATTACATTTAGAAAAGATAGTAAAGAGTTTTTAGTCAAATGCTTATATGTGTGAGAGAGACAATTATTTTCACAAATAATCAGATATGTAATACCTTTCAAATTTATTTGTTGCAGTAGAGTATATGAACTCACAAGACTAAATATTGATTAAAAGCATTTGTCCTAACAAGTGTATTGCATTGCTTGATATTGCTGTGGATGATATGTTCATACTTTGGGATGTTATGCTTTGTCTAACTTATGGTTCTACTGAGATATTTGTAAATGTTTGCAATTCAATATCTTTTTCACAGTTATGAATTGTGTAGTATCCTTTTTTTCTAAAGAGGATATTAAAGTAACTTTTAACAGTATTTATTTTGAATTTAAAGTAAATGGTTAACAGGTCTATATAAGGCAATCTTACAAACCAAGACTGACCAATATTTAATTCTTTAGTGAGTTGAGCAATAGTTGTACATTATGGTACCATAATGTAAGAATTTGTGTCCATTAGATTAGAATTTGACTAAATAGAAGAAAAAAATATAGATGATATATCTTTCTCATTTATAATTTCAACTCAGTTTTAAAGCATTATGTTGAAGTAATGAACTGTTTGCATTCTTTTTGTTGTTTAGGAAGTGATTCAAGCGATCAGAGACACTGCATTTGTGACGTCAGACTTCCCAGTGATTCTGTCCTTTGAGAACCATTGTAGTAAACCTCAACAGCTCAAACTAGCCAGATACTGTGAAGAGGTTCTTGGAGAATTCTTACTCACCGAAAAGTTGGATGATCATCTGGTACGTCCAGCCCCATTCATAGAATATTGTGTTGTAAAGTTTGGTGTGTACGTCAGTTTGTCTGTTTGTGTGTTTGATTGTGTGTCTGTTTGGGTCACCATGCTTTGATTCAGGATTGGTCAATGGTAACTGTGCTTTGTTGAAACATAAATGGCATGTACAAGAAACTGGATTCAGGATGAAAATGTTTGCATGTAAAAGCTTAGTTTGTTTAGATATCAGTGTTATTAATGATAAATTGTCATGAATAAAAGAGATCCAATATGTGTCGAATCTATGGATAAAATCTATGCAGCATGACGGTGTTAAATATTATCAGTTTTGTTTTTATTACAGTTGGAGGCCAGTGTTCCTCTTCCATCACCTAATAAATTAAGGAGGAAGATTCTTATAAAAAATAAGAGGCTGAAACCAGATGTAGAACAGAGTAAGTATACTTCCTTCATCAAATGAAAGGTACTATTCACAATAATATGATGCAAATTATTTGTTCTTGTTTTGTTTGAAAAATGCATTTAAGAAATTTCATTCAAATATGTATTGTTTAGAATATTGAAATATAGATTTTAATTTGCTTTTTAATGTGCAAAACTAAAAGGGCCAATATATTTTGTAATTCCTTTATATTTGTATTCTATGTTCATTCAGCTTTTCATTGATATACAGTGGTATTTTCATCGATTACATCTTTAAAGATTTTGTCCAGAATTAATGTTCATGACATGTGGTATGATTAGGATATCCATATCTTTATGTGTTGGACAGGACAACTTGAGTTGATGCGGTTACGACCAGAACTGCTTGAAGTCAACGTAGAAGATGAAGTAGAAGAATGTGAATCAGGTGAGTGTGTTACTAAGTCAACCGTCTCTACCCTTTAATTAATTTCTTTCCTGTCCTTTGCCTGTATCTCTCTCACTATCTCTCATTGGTTCTTTCTTCTTTATGTAAGTTTGTTGTGGCCCATCTTTAACAGATTTGATCCTCCGAACTGACAACTCCTTTCCAAGAGAGTGAAATGCAATAATCTCATAAGAACCATGGTGTCCATTGAAAATTATCCAATGAAACGCTAAACTGTATATTCCGAGTTGAAGGAAAGAGGTGCTTGATTATACACTCACGTTGTTGGTAGGAATATGAATGATAGGATTATATATCCACCATCATGATAAATCCTAGTTTGGGCATAATCAACCAGCTGGCCACAAAATGCATATATTTTTATATTGATTTCAGCTTTTGTTTTGGTACTTTATGTTTTCCTAGCCTATATTATCACATTATTTTGGTTTGCTTTGTTTATTTCTGAGCATTTCCCATCCAGCCTTATGCTCTGCCTGCATGACTTAGTCTAGATTATTGAGAGTTTTAATTCATGTTTCACCAGCACAAGCACGCATAAATCATTACCTTCAATCTTATGTTATCATTCTGTTGAAAAAATGTATAAGCTCACTCTATAGAAAAAAATAAAAAATCTTAAATTATAGTATAAAAAACTAGATGAATAATTTTGGCACTTGTAATGGTATGTTGTAAATCCTGCACTGGCTCTTTTGTCTTCTTTATATCTAGTTTGTATTTCTTGTGATTAATATTTCTTTATCCTAAATGTAACTGATATATATACATCCTTGTATGCACTAAATTTCACAACAGTAGCTTGTCTTAACACCGTTTTAATGATTTTAAATTTGAAAATGAACATTATTTTTGCATTATCTTTGTTGTTGTTTTTTCCTTTTTCTTCATTTGGTAATTGATTTTAAAAGTTTTTTTATACAAATTTGTGTGCCAGATTGTAAATGGTTGTTTTTTCATAATTCAATCATTTTCATTTTCAATCGAAATGAAGCAGGTTTATAATTTCTTTCTCTGTTATTTTTTATAAACATGAGTCCTTTTTTCTTTAAAATGTATAAAAGTAGGATCGTATATTTTTCACATAAAATAAAAATGATTCAGAATAAACTGCCTTTGTAGACTTCTAATCGCAACACTTTCAAAGTTTGTGGAATTATTTAGGAATCGTACTATAAATAAATCATTTAAAGTATATTTTATAGAATATAATTGCCCATTTTCATACATGCGGTAATTAATGCATTCCATAGTTTCAGTCATTTATCAAACATTTGTCATCAACTACCCTGGTTTAAGTTTAAGCTTCCTAATTTGACATTCATCATTTTCTACCACTACTAATTTAAACTCTAATCCACTTTCTTTGTGCTAGGCTGCAAATTCTGCCCAAGAATAACATGATATAAAATGATTTAGACTAAGCAGCTAGATCCCTGTGAAACGTAAAGAAATATAGCTGTTGCAAAATACTTCCATCACTGATATTTTGTGACCAATTAGCGGTAGAAGCAAAATGATTAAACACACAATAAATGACTCTTGAAAGTCAAAAACATTTATTGTAACTTTGTGACACGGCAAGGATTAAGCAGGGTAACTAATCTGTCAAAGCAGGGCTGCACACCCATTTAAAAAAAAAAAAAAATTGGGGGGGGGGGCGGGAGGGGGTGAAATATTGGTGTGTGCGCTCTAGATCCCTATTGATATTTAGAAGGTTTACTATAAAGTAAAACATGGGTGTCTGTTAGAACATGAGGTCTGCCAGTGTAGAATCATAGATATAACCAGAATTCAGATATATTCATTCATTTACTCTTGGTTGAATGACAGTTGATATTCCAAGTTTCTGCAAAGCAATGACATATGAATTTATGACTAATCAGTATCTTGGAATATTTCTGTGACTTGATGGCAATTCTACCCAAGAATTCAAATATTGTAAAGTGTTTGTTGATTGATTATAGATTTTCTCATGAAAAACGAAGGGGTAGATTAGATTTCCAGAAAGCTTTTGAAACAATTGATCATGCAGTATTGGCTGGTAAATTAGAACATTATGGAATAAGGGGCCTGCCTCTTCAGTGGTTGACAGATGATCTTCTTAGTAGATTTCAGTTAGTTCATTATGGCAGATAAAATGTGGCGTTCCTCAGGGTTCCATGTTGTGACCTACACAGTTTTTGATGTACCGGGTACATGAAATATGATCCTACTGAACATCTTCTGTAGATAATACAACACAAGGTGATTAAAACTAAAGAGATGGTCCCTTGATTGCTTATTTTGATAGTCATTTTTACTTTGGGGTGCCTAAGAGGTTAAGCAGAGTATAACATTTTTTTAATAAAGATTTGAGTATTCACATCCCAGTGATTATAGTTGAATAACAATATCAATTTAAGTGAAGTGACAGAATATACAATGAAACACAAAACACAGAAAATACCAGCAGGAAAGCTTTTAATTCATTATTTCATTTGAAGAAAATAAAAATATATGTATTTGAAAGTGTTTTAATATGTATTACAATTTGATGAAGCTGATATGTAAATTTGATAAATCTGTTTAGGTTAAGTATGGTAATAATTATATATATATATTTATTTATTATTATGACATAGGATAGATAGGGTTGTTTTATTGATGTGAAAGTATCGGTAGAGGTGGTAAAGAAATAGTAATTCTCCGTTGAATCAAGAGTATACACATTGCTTTAAGAATAGAGCTAAGGAGTCATGGAAGACAGTAAGTGAAAAGGAAAAAAACAAATACAAGCGAAACCCAATCATTCTGAAATATCAACATTTTGATTAATTCAAATCAAGAAGACATGTAGTTTGATTTACTTCATGACAGACTCTTTGAAATTGCCAATAACTTTACTGCACATAGATTAAAGAATAAGTCGCCTTTGTGTTGTGTAATGTGTATATTGATAAAGCATGTGTGTATGCTACAGAGATACGTGTATCTCATTTGTGAATTTGTCTGCACCTAAGTCAGTGGATGGAGGCATGTGTCGTGAGTGAATCGATGAGTGATAGCCGTGGAAGTCATTTGTGAAATCTACGTGAGGATTCTGTCTACCTAAGCAGATTACATTCAAACCAGAATGTGTACCGTGCATGATTAGTCTAGCTACTTTGTTGAGTAATCAAACATCAAGGTCTTTATAAAGCCATATAAAATACAAGTATTTAAAGAATTGTACGACATGATATTTTAGCTATCACACACAAATTATTCTTAATGACTGGTAATTGTTGCATGATGATGTCTTGCTCCAGTGGTATAAGTATTTTCTCAATGATTGTTGAATGGACTATTATATATATGAAAGCTTCTTGCGGTCATTTAACCCTCTCCTATCATTACGGCATGGGATCAAGCACTCCAGGAAAGTTCTCAATTCCTTATTCTTACCATCTCAAAAAAGTGTGAAAGGAAAAGCTATCTCACTCAGAAATATTGAAAAATTGACCCCTAACCTCCCCCCTCCCCCAAAAAACAAAAAGCGGTGGGCCCTTTATATATAAATTTTCTTCTTTGTTAGTCGTATGAATGAACAAAAAGAGGGATAACATAGTTACAAAACTTCCATGTGATGTCTTTTGTCTATAAAAAGATCTCTATGGCATTTTTATAGATAGATTTGAAATAATTTAGGTAATATGAAATGACTTAAACCACCAAATATATCCTTGAATATTCAAATATTCCCTGGGAGTGTAGTTTCCTTTATGTAAAGGTAGAGGGGTGATTGACCATTTGATCGAGTCAATGGTGTACGTGGTATGTTATGTGTTTGATATTCACTGTATCATCTTCTGCCATTGGTTTCTACTTTCTTTATTCTTGTTGTTATGCAATGGCCTGTTGGTTGTACATGTAGGGACAGGTGCTTCAATCTGTAAATTCTATTCGTAACACATCAAAGAAGGTACATTTATCCTGTTTTTTTTTTTTTTTTTACAGTACTTACTGATTCTCTAATAAATATACTTGAGGATGAGCACTATTTATAGTGCATTTGACCTTTTACATATGAAACATGAATAATGATTATCTACATCTACCCCTATAGTATAATATAACATTGGAAATCTAAGCATTTCACTTCATTTAAACCCCTTTTCCTATTATATGTCTGTCATTCATCGGCAATAAAAATTACTCCAAATAAATCACAGTATTTCAAGTCATACATGTAGTGCAGGTTCATCCATACTTGTTTCTAGATAGGTTTAAGACTTCAATAAACGGATTTCTAAATAGTGAATTAAATGTAAGTAGGATGCACCTAAAATCAAATCGTCGTTTGATTCCAATGTTTGCTTTAAAGCATTCTGATTTATACCCTATGTGTCTCTTTTTTATTTTTTTGTAACTCTTTTTGAAGAATAAGAGGTGTTATTAGTTGTATTTCTTAATGTTGAATAATTGAATCTTTTATAGAGAGTGAATCAGAAGACAGTGATGACATGCCTCCACCCCAAGTTGTAGCTGCCCACCTGCTTAGGAAAGTCAAGCTGCCTCCTGGTACAACAACTCATTTCATAACTTTATATGTCACCATTTCCCTCAAAATTCTCTTCTGACTTCAATCTTATATCCCTTGGGATTCTCTGATTCTGTCTGTCTGGTTGGATGCTTTCAAAGTTTGGGTCTATTTTTTGTTTGAGATGTTTGAAGGTTACTTTCATTTTCTTTTCTTTTCTTTCTTGGTATTGGAGGAGGAGTTTTCTTTTTCTTAATCTCTTAAAATTGGAGGAGTTAACTTCATCAGAAATGTAACCATATTGTGTAATAACATTTCCACTTCTGTCATTTGTAGGTAAACTAAACATTCTACATTGATCAGCAATAAACATATAAATTTGTATGGAGAAAACAGAAAGGTTTAATTTTGTGAAAGTAAAAATCTGTTCAGAGGAAAGTAACTTGAACAACAATAACGAGACAACAATGAGAGTCATGACCTTTGAGAATTCTATAACAATGGATATGAAAAAAAGGTTTAGGATTGAAAGCCATACAAGTATACATCGATAATATAAAGATAATTGTCTCTGCAGAAATATCCTCTTATTTTTTAAATATATGGTTAAAAAAGGTGGATTTGGTTTTACCAGATGTCCAGTCTATCATGAATGAAAACTATTTTCGAAATCAAGTGTAAGATAAACCATTTTACAACATTTAGATAAGGAGAAAATACGTCTGAATCTTTATTTTTTCAATCTCACTTCTTCAAATTTCAAACACAGAAATTATAACTCTTTCATCAAGTCTTCCTTCAGCTTTCTCAACTATTGTATCATTCTTTTGTTGACATCTTCCTGAACATTAAAGACTTTGTATGAGGAACTATCTCACTATTAATTAGTTGGCCACATTCGTTCCTTTCATCTTAGAGCTAATAGGGAATGCTTAAACACATGAGAAATACTTAACGACAAGGGAAAATTTACACACTTAAATCCAACATTTGAATTTATTCAATGTAAAAGCAAGGAAACATAACACCAATTTTATTTTGGAAAAGCTGTATTGGACTCTTTCGTTATGTATGCCCTTCAAGTCATCAAAGTATATTTACTTCAGTAATATTAGTTCATAATCACTAGAAAATATCAATGCTAAGAGCAAAATTATGTTCCCAGCCCTTAACTAATTACAATACACAGAAATTGTTATTCTCAATGCAAATTCCAGGTTCTTTTTATTGCAAGACATTCATAGATCTAGTTTGAAAGTGCAGGTATTTTATTTTGACACTGCAATGTACTGTGTTGTGAACTGAAAAGAAAAATGCATTTATCTGTTTTTTATATTCTTCCATTCTCTCTTTTTTTGTCACATCCTTGACGAAAATGTATCTATGAACTGTTTATTGGTCATTAACAGAGTGTTTATCATGCAAACTAGGTGGCTTCAAATAGACTGGCCAATTGAAATATTACTTATATATTACTTATTGAAATAACGCTGACGAAGCAATTTGTCTAAGCTTATACTTATCCAAATAAAGCTGGTGTGATGTGATTTCTTTTACATGCATTTTGATCGTGATTAACTGTTTGTCTCTCTGTGTTGTTTGATGAGAGATTGAGAGCAAGAGACACTATATTCTGTATTCTCCTGCATGCCTTTTTTTTTAGCTCTACCTTTTAATTCCAAATATATCAATGTTATCCCTTTTTAGAATTAGTATTCCCTGTCTATAATAGTAACATGTTTTAGCTGTATTGCTCACCCCTTGTCATATTTATGCTTTTACTGCTTCTGCTAATAGCAAGCTGCTTGCTTGTATAAAGTGCTTTTGTGCCAATTCCTTTAAAAAAAGAATATTTCTACCTTGCTTTTCGCAATGTTTTATCATGGTTGGCAGTTTATGTCCCAGCGTAGAAAGACAAACGGGCCTTGCATGCATATTGCCAAAGAAAAACGATTCAATGCTTCTTCATATAAAGAATGAAATTTTTGAATATTTGAATGCCTATTTCTGTTATCTTTTCTTCTGGAAGGATCACACATTTACTTGACCCAACTATGACAAGGTACTCTGGTTCTCATGTTAGATCATTCATTTCACTCTCTTCTTTCTTGTTTAAGTATTTTGATCACATTTACTATGTAAGCTTGAAAAAGAAATGCTTCAAGATCTATTGCTAAGAAGAAAGACAAGTTTATTGCTATGGCAACAAGTTTGAAAATGTTTCATGTCTTAACTTCTCTTTGTATCTTATGCATGGTCATCAATCATCTTTTATTAAGTATACGATCTTGAAGGTGGTTCTTTGTAGGATTAGAAGCATAATCTTAGTATTGTTTGTATTTTTCAACATGTATGACTACTTTTACTTACATGATGACTGATTTTATTTTCTTCAAATTGAGACAGAAGGAACCTTGACGAAACACCGATTGAGACTACTTGAACTAGTTTTTCTAGTGAGCTGCTACTATTCACCTTTTTTAGACTCCAGCTTTTGTCATTTGGAGCTACAATACTATCCCTTTTTTTTTAAAGACAACAATATTGATCTAACTCTACCAATTCATTTTACTTCTCAGGAAACAAGTTTGAATCCTATTGTTTTACCAATTTGGACATTTTCGGGGGAGAAAAGTGTTACCTTGAGGTAGAAATGACCTTGAGTTACAACAGACTGATGTCCTATAACTGACATCTTTATAAGCAGTAGGGACTGAAGTTAAAATATTTCGGATACAAACAGTTCAGTGGCTGTTAAAGTAGCTTGATTCTACATTACATTTTATAATAAAAATATTTGATATATGTGATGAAAACTTAGTTGTCTACTTTATCTTGCATTTTATTGAAGCATCAATAGATTATGACTTTCTCACTGACTCTCAAAATTCATATTATTTACCAAAGTTATAAGTTTGTTTTAGATTCCTTGAGGGGATTATATAGATAATAATGTAGCCTTCTGTGGCAAGGCAGCAACCAGACTTCTCTCGGCTTCAACACTGCTTTATACTCCCAACCTTCTAGATATACTTACACACAAACACACACTCACATGACCCTACCTTTGACCTTTGACCACTTCCCTTCATGCCCCCTGTAACCAAACCTGTGAACCCTTTACCCACTTGAAGAAGACGACCACTTTCCCCTTCCCATACTGCCATCAACTGTAAGTCTGCATGTTGAATCTACTAGTTCAGCTCATATCATGGCCTCAATAGCTATGCCTAATGACCTCATCTTCCCATCCGTCCTAAATGCATGGCTGCAAAAATTTGCATGATTGTGGTCACTTCAGCAACTCCCCCTTTCTGAACTTTATTACACTTCATTATGATGATGTTATTAAATATACTAGAAATTATCTTTTTTGTGTCTGATTAATACTTCACAAATCATGAGAAAACTAATTGTTTCCATCTATTATTGTTATGATCATAATAATTTGCCAGTAATCTTACTTCTTAGTAATAAATTATTGAATATTTGAATGTTATCATATAAGCCAGCAACATTATACAATAACAAGATTCATTTTACCTGTATTCATTTTATATTTTATTTTCTGATTTTAAAGGGGAAGAAGTTCACCCTGATTTAAAAGTTGGTTTCAGTAGAAGCAGACAAAATAGAGAAACAGGTCAGTAAAATTTTGAGCACAAAAACGATTAAAATAAGAAAGTCATGAATTTTTGAAGATGCGATCTATCAAGCACAAATTGGGCACTCGGTGACATATCTTGCGATGTCCTCTCCCGTTTGCCCTGTACTAAAAAACTTCAAAAATTCATATTTTCCCTTAACAAGTTTTCAATAATACATTCACCCTAAATATTATTAATACAAATATGTTTCTATACAACCCTTGTCTGAAACACATCTATTCCAGCATCAATAACAGAGAAAATGAATGTTTATTACGTTTTCTGCACAGAACAAATTGGAGAGAAGCTCGGAAGATACCAGACAGTATTGCCAATTTGTGTTTTACTTATGACAACTTCAAAACTTTGTAACTTTCCTATTTTCAATCAGATACTGCTAAAACTTTCTTCTCATTGTTTCTCTAATTTTCCTGAATTTGATAAAAACTAACTTAATTTCAGGGTGGACTTTCCCTTTAAATATATCACATATTATATCTTTTAAACTTCTGACTCCCGTTAATTGTCCATTAAGCTTGTAAAGATATGGGCATAAATTATTATTTTAATTTGTGCAAGAAATATTAATTGTCGAAGCATTTATCAATATTGTATTGTTTACATTATCATGGATAATTTCAAACATATTACCTTGAAATAAATATTTAAAAATCCATGGGTCGGGAGGATTAAAATGAATGAACCAGTTATGAATATATGCAGCTTGCACATTATGCATTGGTGTACATGCAAAAGCTTTGCATCTAAAGTTGTTTTTTATTTGCAGATTACTTGTGAGACTCGTTTGACCCTGTTTGTGAAATGAACCATTCAATAGTTGGTCCAGATTTATTTGATTTTTGTTTTATGCATGATGATTAATTTTGTTTTGTCTCTTCTCTCACTCTCTCATTTCTCATCCATCCTAAAAAAAACAATCTGTTTTCCTCTTTTTCTTTTCTATCTCCTCTAACTCATCCTTGTGTGTGTATGAATTGATATGAATGCGGGTATGCTATTTTATTGTATTTTTTTTACTGGCTGATTGGTATGAATGTGTGTGTATTTTTTTGTGTTTTTCATGTGTCTCTAATATACTATCATGAATTTTTTCATCTTTTTTTCCAATCCCCCCTCCCAAATACAACATTGAATTTCTGTTGGAAACCTTTTCTGTTTAATGACACCTTTGTTTCCTGTTTCCCGTCGTTTATGCAATTCTTGCTGATGTGGGTCATCTTGTTTGTGTTTGTGTGTATGTCCTTGATCTGGTGCTTGCTTTGCTTGCTTTTACTTTCACCTACCACTATTATTACCTGCACCACATCTATCTCCATGGCAACTATGCTTCCACCATCATCTTTCATCTTATTGTTCAACCTCTTGCCGGTTGATATGTATTACCATTCCCTCTTCTCCCATTTCATCTATGTTCTTATCATTGTGCTATCATTTTTTATTCTCTATCCATCTTTCCTCCTCTGTATCATTTTCTCATCCCTCTCTCTCTCTCTCTCTCTTTCCTTCTCTCTCTTTCCTTCTTCCCTGACGTACCAAACCTTCTCCACATGTATCACCATTTCATCCAATCTTGTCATTGTATCCATACGTCATCATCTTGCATTTGTTAAAACGGATGTCATATCACAACCCGTTCCTCTTCCTCTTCCTCTCCTCACCTTCATCCTTTTCTTCTCTTCTCTCCATCCTTGTACCTTCACCTTACCAACGCAATCATAAACACACACACACACACACACACATACATACACACATTTTGACACATCCTCACGCACGCCATATCCTCCCCCATCTCTGCCTCAATTTGCCTTAGCCGCTCAAGGGTACCATGATGGTGCTGTTTCCCCACCAGGCAATACAGACGCTCATCCCGAGTTCAAGTTCCCATCTAAAGACTCCATCGGAAGCATCAGCGGAAGCAGCATCGCGGCTGAGGATGAGATCAAACTCAAACATAACCTCAGTGTCAAGATGAATGCAAAGAAGGTAGGTTCATTCATGGATGTTGTTATAACTTTGAAAAGAAGATGAGTTTAAAATGGGACTGCACGACTTCTAGCTACTTGCACCCTCTATATAGCCAATAATGCCTAAGTGGTACCTGTTGATCCCCCCATGGTCCCCTTTTTTAAAATGTTAAATGAGAGCTGATATGATGAGATAACCACCTGCCAGTGACCATGCAGGGAGATCTAATCCCACCTGGCCAAACTAGTGCAGATAGGCTTTAAGCAATCGGTCAAGTTGTTTTGGTCTAGTAGATATTTCATCGGACTGTGGCACTAATTTCCTTTGGCAAGACATTAAACTACATTTGCCTCTCCCACCCAGGTGTAGTAAATGGGTACCTGGTAGGAATTCATGCATCGAGTGCCTAAGGGCAGTTGGGCTAAAGCCAGGGTAATATTAGTACTTTGTAAGTGCCTTGCATTTAGATGATTTCTGACCCTTGCCAAAATCCAAATTACTTTGCAATTAAACTTTCACATTAGCATGCAAACTTGTTGAATATAAAGCAATGTATAAGAATTATGATATCTATAAAATTTTACATTTTTTGCAGCTTGTTCTGCAAGGAGAGCTTCTATCACAAGAAGATGAAGCAGCAGTAGTAGCCCAGTATCGTTACACCGGAGCTACAACCAACATCCATGCTTGCCTCTCCAGACTCGTCAACTATGCACAACCTGTCAAATTCCAGGGATTCGATGTCGCTGAAGGTACATTGTACTTAATAAGAAGCTTATGTGCTGAAAGTATAGTTTAGAACAGAAATGAAGGTTTATTTATTACAACATATCTCTAGATCGGCAAGTAAACCTCGATCATTTCATTTCTAATTTGTAAGAGAATGAAAACATGAGAAAAAGACATTTTTTGCCAACATTGTTGGTTATGTATGTCTTGATGTAAATTTTCAAACAGCTTTTCATATTTGCACTTAGATCTACCATGCTTTTTAACCAAACATGTATGAAATCATTCATACCTAAATCTAGAAAGGATTAGTAGGATTTCTTACTTATTACAGGCAGGCATATCAAATAATATATGCTGTGTTATTGTTTGTAATTGTGATAGATTTAAGAGAAGAGCCCATGTTTTATCAGTTTTGAACATGAATATTAAAAGATGGTTCCCTATATCTTCCCTTCCATTCTTGTCTGTTTTTAGAGAGAAATCTTCACTTCAACATGTCATCATTCAACGAGTCTGTGGGCTTAGGATACATCAAGACACAGTGTATTGAATTTGTCAAGTATCCTTCCAAAACATTCAGTGCAGATATAATGTATGTATGATGGTAATGATGTATATTTTTTAACATCTGCATAATTTTTTATATTTTTAAACTGAATGTTTGTACTCTTTAACAGTAACATCATTACAATTATGAGAAATTCTTTGCAAGATATCAATTATTTCTTTCTCAGCATAATAATTAACCACTACCATTATATATAGTATGTTGCCATTGATCAGTCGGGTAAGGAGAAAGTTGCCAAATGTGAGAGTAATTGTATGTAAGTTTTATAAATATAACTGAATTTTACAAGACATATAATGATATTTATAAAATCACAATAGAATAAGACATTTATTATCACATCATCATATATTCTACGAGATGTTCATGTTCATGTTAAACTTTATAGAGGATGGAAGCTATTATTTGTACTAAAAATGCACAGGCAAAATGAATGAAGTGGTGAATTATGTTTCTTAAGACAAGGATGCAAGGCAAGATTTCAGTAAAATATGACTTTCATGGGTTTGGGAACATTGAAATGATGTCTGAAAATGGCTTCTATTTTGAGATTGTGTTTCCTTAATGGTGTGAACCCTCAGTTACAATAAACGTCAGATGAGTAGGATTTACCCTCAAGGAAGAAGGTATGACTCCAGCAACTACATGCCACAGATCTTCTGGAATGCTGGATGTCAGATGGTTGCACTCAATTTCCAGTCACCTGACATTGGCATGCAGCTGAACCAGGGAAAGTTTGAATACAATGGATGCTGTGGGTGAGTAGAGGGGTGCGAGAGGATGATGGGAGGGGGAGGCGGGGAGAGGGGGGATGATGAATGGTGGTGGGAGATATGGGTGTTTGGGAAGTGGATATGGGGGAGGGATGAATGGGAAGAGAAGTGGATGTGAGGGAAATGTGAGGGCAGTTGAGTAAGTGGGTTTAGCAGAGATGCCAACCAGGATGATAATAAGAGTGAAATACGAGAATACGATATCACCCCTTAAAATACGATTTTTTTTAATTTTAAATAATTTAAACCCATAAAAACCGCAGAATCGCTTAGAAACGTGTACAAATAAACCCCTGCAATTCCAACAAAAACTTTGCTTTACAATTTTCTCATTAAATATCAATGAAAGAGCAGGCATTTTACTTGACCGTACTTACAAGTAAACCATTTTTTTAATATTGAGTTTTCATGAAAATCAGATTTTTCTCTCCAAAATATGTTTTTGTGTCAAGAGGTTTGCATCTCTGGTTTAGGGAGGAAGTGGATGTGGGAGAAGAGAAGTGGGTATGAGGGTAGAAAAGTGGGTGTAGGTACAGAGGGTAGATAAGTGAGTGTGGGTGCAGAGGGTAGATAAGTGGGTGTGGGTGCAGAGGGTAGATAAGTGGGTGTGGGTGCAGAGGATAGATAAGTGGGTATGGGTTCAATGGGTAGATAAATGGGTAGATAAATGGGTGTGGGTGCAGAGGGTAGATAAGTGGGTGTGGGTGCAGAGGATAGATAAGTGGGTGTGGGTGCAGAGGGTAGATAAATGGGTGTGGGTGCAGAGTGTGGGTGCAGAGGGTAGATAAGTGGGTGTGGGTGCAGAGGGTAGATACGTGGGTGCAGAGGGTAGATAAATGGGTGTGGGTGCAGAGGGTAGATAAGTGGGTGTGGGTGCAGAGGGTAGATAAATGGGTGTGGGTGCAGAGGGTAGATAAGTGGGTGTGGGTGCAGAGTGTGGATGCAGAGGGTAGATAAGTGGGTGTGGGTGCAGAGGGTAGATACGTGGGTGTGGGTGCAGAGGGTAGATAAGTGGGTGTGTGTGCAGAGGGTAGATAAGTGGGTGTGGGTGCAGAGGGTAGATAAGTGGGTGTTGGTGTAGAGGGTAGCTAAGTGGGTGTGGGTACAGGTATGGAGAGGTTGGCTGTGGATATTAAAAGTGGTCTGGTGATGATCGATATGGAGAGGTTGGGTGTGGGGAAGTGGATAGGAGTAGACTGGAAAGAGCATAGATGGATAGAAAGCACATTTCATTGACTTCACATTTTGCATGAATGAATACTGTGGGAGAGAAAATATTTCATCTTTGCTTTGGATGATAAAAGGGAAGACGCGGAGAAGGTGGTATTGATGTACATTACAAAATGGATGAAATGCAAAAGTTCAACATTTAGTCACCTAACATCTGTATGCATCTGGCCCTGTTGCACATTGTTGTGGCAGATATTGATCAGAAATGCAGGTTTGGTGTAGATACTGAACACTTTTTATTCATATGATTTAAAAATCTGGACTTTTTCAGGTCAAGGTCCGTGGAATGATGTTCAGATATATACCTATTATAGAATGTGAAAGAAGGATAAGAGGAGAAGCAAAAGACTAAAATGAAATTTTGGGATTAGGAGGAACGTGAAGGAATAGTAGATGTAGAAATTGTCCATAATGATAGTAAATAATGATTCTAGGAACCATTTTGTGGCTCCCATGCACTGACTCATGTTTCAATTTATGATTTCCTCATGACAGGTATTTACTCAAGCCAGATTTCATGAGGAGACCAGACAGGACATTTGATCCCTTCTCAGAGTCCCCTGTGGATGGTGTGATTGCAGCAACGTGCTCAGTGCAGGTTAGTCCACCACTCTCTCCCCATAAGTCATTTTCATTAATGAAGCAATAGAAGGAGTCATGTTACACAGCGGTTGATTTATTACCAATAGGAGTTATCAGAATGTTTGCAGCATCTTTTATTGCTATTATTACACTGACAGATTCATGACTGGCAGTTGATGTTCTTGTAGGATAACAAAGGGAAGTAATAAAACATCTGATATAAAGCATGTAAATGATGCTGGCCAAAAGAGGTACTGTATTAAACAGCTTGTCTTGTGAAAGCTAATGATTTAAATGAGCTATTGAGCTGATTGTCAAATAGCCAACTTCCTAGTCGGAAATCACCAAATAGGATGATCTACTCTCAATTTTGTTTGACAATTTTAATGTTTGAATGGGTAAGAGATTGTCAGAAATCAATGTTCAGGAGTCCCATTTTGAATGTTATTTTTTGTTTCACTGATATACTGGTCATGACGTGTCTTTATCCTTTTCTTTTAATGGAGAAATCATAGCCTCTTTTTTTTTTTGTCCAAACATTAATGCACAACACTGAAATTCTTTAGGGAATTTTTATCCATTGCATTAGATTGTGCATAAGATAATCCAAATAATCCAATAAAACATTTTTTAGGGGTCCAATCATTGTTTTTACACAATGATAACTTATGATATTTCATTGGAATAAAAACAAGTATTATTGTTTGTTTTTTTCTTCATGCAATGTACGTTAAATGATTATTGTTTCCAACCTGTATTTCATGTAAGGAAAATTTCTAAAATATATGCTTATGTTTCATCTTTTTAATGCAGGTAATATCAGGACAGTTCTTGTCAGACAAGAAAGTGGGCACATATGTTGAAGTTGATATGTATGGTCTTCCTACGGACACAATAAGGAGAGAACACAGGACACGGACGGTCCCTAATAATGGACTCAATCCTGTCTACAATGAAGAAGCCTTTGTCTTTAGAAAAGTAAGTATTAATAATAATAATAAAGACATGTATAATGCGCAACATATCCACCCAGAGGGTGCTCAAGGCGCTTACAATGAGCTACATATAAACAATACTTAGATACAGTTATGCTTACATTACAATATACATGGTAAAAAAGATGATATTAGTTAAAGTTGGCCATTGGATGCGTTTTCAGACTGGCCTTGAAATGATCTAATGATATACAGTCTTAGCAGTTAATGAATTAATCTAGAAATTGTATCAAAATGTTTAGAATCAATGTAGTGATTGATCGGTATGGTCATGTGAGGATTCCAAATAATGCAGTTATTCAGGGAATTATTGATTATTTGAATAAAAAGTTGTGTATGAAATTGAGGAATTTATTGCAAATGGAATGAATTATTTAATAATTTACTCAGTTTTTGCATGTTTGGTGAGGTATATTGATGAATTAATGATATTTAGATTTCCTGATGATCAACTTATGGGGTGGCTATGTCAATGCTTGAATAAGAATAAGACCTTTTTAGCATACACTCGTTAGAAAAACGAAATGCTTATAATATGTTTGTTTTCTCTGTCAGGTTGTACTACCAGATCTTGCTGTATTGAGGATAGCAGTGTATGAGGAAGGAGGTAAACTAATAGGACAGAGAATCTTGCCATTGGATGGATTACAAGCAGGTTATAGACATATATCACTGAGAACAGAAGGTAACTTCCCCTTATCACTGCCTACTGTCTTCTGCTGTATTCAACTCAGGACATATGTACCAGATGGCTTAACCCGTAAGTACCATTCTTAATATATAACTCCAATCTGTATTTAAACAATGGATACTCATATATTGCTTGCTATTTCTTACAGCATCTATTTCTTTGCCAAACATGTAGGATATTTATGTTAGTATGTTAGACAAGATATCTACACATTTGTTGAATCATTGGACAATCAAATCTTTTTGATAGCCAAGAACGTGATAATGTGGCGGTAATGGTGTGCATAAACCAAATGAAATTGCCACATACCACAGTTCAATGTAGCACCAGGGTTTACAATTTTTTAAGGATTTTGCTGCCAATTCTTTTCTTTCTTTCATTCTCATTCCAATATACAGAGTTTGTAGATGCTCTTTCAGATCCGCAGTTGTATCTATCACAGGCAGAGAAAAGAGCTAAGCAGCTCATATGCATGGGCATTGAAGAGGTAAGTTCTTTGTTTGAAATATTAATAGCTTGCTTGTTCTCCTCTGAAGTCTTATGAAATGACGATGGATAAGATTGTATTCAGGGTAAGACCTAATGCAGAATGTAGTCAAGTTTGAAGTAGATACATATTGAGAATGTTAGGCTTTCTGGGAGAAGTATCAATGGTTGTAAATGATTTTTTGGCTTGCTCCCAGTAAATAAAGATTGTGTGCTTCATCCTGTAAACGAAAAACAAGTCAGAAAAAATCTTTGAACCAGAGGGATTCGAACCTGCCATCTTCTGTTTGCCAGGCGGCGACTCTTTGTATCTCGCTGGTTCCATGATTTTGTCTGACCTGTTTTCAATTACAAGATCATGCATGCAATCTTATTTACTGGGGGTAAACCAAAAATTCTTTACAACAATAGATACAAACTATTTTTAGTGAAATTTAAAAAGTTGAGATATAGTCAAATAGAGTTAAATGGTGAATTTATGGAATTCTGCTAGTACTCTTTATCAGATTTTGATGTTGTATGTGGAAAGAGAGTAAAGTCATGAATTAATTTTCTTTTTCAACAAATCCTAGAATGAGATTAGTGAGGTACCCACAGTGAATAACAAGAAGAGACCAACGGTACGACATCCGACAACCCCTACCAACCAAGCACCAAACATTGGTGGATTCTCACCGGGTGGACCTACCCATAACCAGAGTAAGAACTTCATCACTAGGTGTCAAGATGGCAAAGACAAACAAAAAGGTTTGTGGTCTAATATCATACAGGTGTCTTGATAAGATTAACAATCATGAGATACTTATATCTTAATGATATCATTCACTATTATCATTGGGTATTGTCTAAGGTGGTTTGACGTTGGATCTGGAAATGTGCTCAGGATTTTATATTGACGTAGAGCTTAGAATGCAATTTGGTTTTAGGTTAGGTTTAGGGTTAGTTTTAGGGTGCAAGGTTGAAGTTATGACTTTGGTTAGTGAAATTAATTCACCACACAACGAGTGTCGCTTGAGCATGTGTTCTAATTTTTCTTCCTATTTACTAATTCAGCTTGCACGTGATATCAATAACCATTATGCTTACGTACAATAGAAAGCAAACAGAATCAAGACACCAAACATAGTGTGCTGAACAACTTCTGCCATAGAATTGAACAACTGTGACAGATGAGCAATGAAGCATTTGTAGCAGTCAGTATCTATGAATAATTGAGTGTTCAAATTTCTATTGTGTTTTGTAGGATTTCAGCCCATAACAGCAGACAGCCTAAGGAAAGAAAGAGCATATCAGAAACTGCTGAAGAAACAACAAAAAGAGCAAGATTCATTGAACAAGAGACATTCCAAAGTAAGTTTTCATGCTTATAGTACAGCAATTTGGTGATATAGATCTGAAATGTTCATCTGAAATGTTCAACTGAACGATACATAAAAATTATGCTTGTTTGTTTATTTAGCCAAAGGCTGTTCTTCAGCATGACCGTGCATATATAAAAGCAATCTCAATTTTACAAAGAAACATACATTATAGATTAACATGGTTTACATACAAAGTTAAATAAAACATACACATAGGTATATACATATAGGTTAGAGGGCGAGAAATACAAGCTCTAATTTAGAAAAAGAAAAGGAACAGAAAAAATGCTCTCTCTGTATGTTGGTAGTTCAGTGATTATGTGTTTGGAAATGAAGAATGGTAGCAGTCAAATTATCTAAAGGCAGCCTCAATGAGTAACACTGTGAGTAGTCTGTATACTACACTGTACCACTGTATTTCATCTGGTTTAGTTTGATAAATGCTTCTAGTAGTTTCTCTGTATACAAGAGGCTTGTAACATTTTAATTGTTTTTGTTTGTATTCTTGGAAGTGAGGGCCAAATTACAGAAGACACACTTCTCAACAGTTAACAAGATGGAGGCTTGTAACATTTGAATTGTTTTTTGTTTGTATTCTTGTAGGAGAGGGCCACATTACAGAAGACACACTACTCAACGGTTAACAAGATGGAGGCTTGTCATGATAGGGAGAAACTCACCAGAGAAAAGAGTCTAGAAAAGGCCATCAAGAAGAAAGGGTGAGTCACCTCTTTACATCTATATCCAACAAGAATGTGAGGTTAAACATTTGTGGAAAAACATATTAATGCATAATCTTGGTCCACTTCTTAGATCTTTACAAATACTAGTTCCAACTAAAAGTACATGAAGCAAATTAATTGTCTATTAATTTGTCTGTGCAGGGAAAGCAAAAATTCCACATTTGTTGTAAGTATATTTTTCTGAGTAGAAAGAAAATTTAGACACAAAATTGTGATGTAATAATCATGACCCACATTCTTAAAAACAAAATTTTAGTATCATGATCAAGGTAATAAAATATATGCCAGAGAAACTGTTATAATGTCGCACAATCAAGCATAATGCACTTAATCCTGGTTCAATTCTACTATTCATATTGGTATTTAAGATCCCCAAAGATATATATTAGAATCATATTGCTTATTACCGTTGTGATATCTCAACTCGTATTTTTCTTCCTATTATTTTGTTACCTATTTTCTGTAAATGCTTTATATGTTTCCTATATATTGTACATGTTGTATATGTCTTGTATACCCTGCCAGTAACACAATTGTGTATTGTATACTACATTGTGTCATGGATTTGGGTTCTTTGTTTTTAAAAAAACGCTGAATAAAGATGATACATATACATGAAGCAAATTAATTGTCTATCAATTCATGTGTGCAGATTATTTATTTTGTTTGTTTGTATTTTGGGTAAATTTTTACAGCGATGTTTAAATAATATAAAAGCCTTTTTAATTTTTACATGTCACTGACAGACTAGCTTCATTCATTCTCTTTCATTTCACAATTGTATCTGTGTGTCAATTGATCATGACATATTGGATGAATACAAATAACAACAATAATAGATTTATCCACAATACTACTTGCCTTATAACAGATTTGTGAGGAATATTATGTACCAGTATATCTGTTTCCTCATTCACTGTACACTATATTATTTTAATCTTGATACAGGGAAAGCAACTGCTCAGATCTGAAGATAGAAACTGAGTGCCATGTACAATCATTAGTCAATGAACACAAAGCAAGGGTAAGATTCACAAATAATTGGTTCTTCAACTTATCTTGTTGTTTTCCCCTTTTTTTTGGTCGTAATCAGACACCAGACAATTAAATATTAATTGAAGTATTGATGAAGATTTCTGCAGAAGACCATACATGGGTATGAGTGTTGGGGAGGAGGTATACTGCTCTATCAACTGTACTGTTTCATGTACACTGGTTATATCTGGCTAGTGGTCGTATTGGAAAATACCATCCCATATTCTAACCATATCATTTTAATGGCAGGTGTATATGAGCATGCTATATAAGTTTATAACCTGTAGTATGAATTAAGAATGCTAATTCTCTTATGACCTTATGTAAAGCAGGACTGCACTACTGGTAGCTTCTTCCGCCCTCTATATAGCCAACAATGCCTAAGCGGTACCGGTTGATCCCCCGTTATCCCCTTTCTCTTATGTTAATTGAGAGCTGATTTGATGAGATAACCACCCGCAATTAACTAGGAAGGGAGGTCTAATCCCTCCTGGCCAAACTAGTGCATATAGGATTTAAGATTATTATTATTCATATATTCTGGTACAGGTAAGAGATGTAGTAACAGACCAGAGCAAGGAGTTTGCTGAGATGGTGAATCGTGAGCAAGCAGAGGAGAGGAGTTTGAAAGATAACCACATCCAGCAGAGATGTGACCTTCTGAAGAAACTCATGCTCAGTACTCAAGAAGAACAATTACAGCATCTAGCAGGTAGAAATGACAGGTAAGAAACTCATCCTGTTCCGTGTTGGTGTGTCCTGTGGCTCGTTTCTTTCCCATCACCAATTGTTTCTCGTTTGTCTGGGGATTTAAGTAAAGCAGGGCAGGAATGTACAAGCTCCAGAATTTGACTTTTGATGCATCCCTGTTCCAAACCCATATTAGAAAAATATCGAAACATAAAACATTGTAAATCCATCACCAGATATCATTCCTTAGGCCTGTTAAATAAAACTTTTGTCGATACATTGATTCTATTGGCTGTTGAGTGATGTTGCCATGGTATTTGATATTAAAAGCACAATCGCCATCAGTAGAAAGTATTATGCAATGGGGCCCCAGCAGTATAACATTCTCTAAAACTGGATTATTTTCTGGGCGTTGCATCGCACATCACATTTGCTGCACATTTTTGGAATATTGTAACAGGAATTTTTGTTTGTCTATCAATTAGCTTTCTTGCACATGGTGCACTCAAATTGTTTAGAATTTCATCTAAATCGGTGTTTATTATTATTATTACTATTATTTCGTTTCCTCCACAGAGAAATGAAGGAGCTCAAGTCTAATCAAGCCAAGGACTCCATGGAGTCAACTAAAAGTGTTAGCCATGACAAAAGTATCAAGAACAAAGCAGAGAGAGACAGGTGAGAAAATTTCAACTCTCTTCGTAAAATAGAAAATTATGATCATAAAATGACACTTTTTATAACTTATATGTCTCCTTTTATATTTTATTCTCTTATTTGTTCTCATATTTGTTTTGTGTTGCAGGAGAGTGAGGGAGCTTCAAAGTAATAACACAAAGAAATTCTTAGAAGAGAGGAAAAGGGTATGTATTCATATCAATGAACATAATTTCATGTTTTGGTTTGAAGTATCTCTCAATAGTGATTATAAGTTTAGTGAATATGACAGAAAGATTATTTTTACAGACTGTTTAAGTTTCATGTGCTATATATATATTGATTTTTTAACCTAAGGGATTAATAATACAACTTTAAAGAGATCTGTTTTATCAAGGAATTCAAACACTCATCAGATGCTATACATAAATGTATGTTTTTGATTTGCAATCTTGAAGGGTGGGATGGTATGACTTTACAGGGCCACTCTAACTCAACTAACATAGCCTTTCAAAATATGAATACACCTCTACTTATTAATATTCCAGCCTCTGATTTTTCAGAAAATCTCTAAATTGACCAAAAAATGATGATAGCCATCCATTTCTCACACTTGCTGGGCTACGCCCCTTGAAAAAAGATAATACGGTCACGTGGCGTGATGACGCATTTGACGTCATTGCAGGCATGTCCGATTTGTTAATTTGATAATATCATAGTTAGGAATGACAAAATTGCCAGAAACGTGCATATTATTTTTCGGAAAAATTTCTTTTTTTTCCAATTAATATCATAGTTGGCCTTTTTAAGGACATTTTAATACCTAAATCACCCTCCTTTTCACCGGAGAGGCGTCTGCAGTGACGTCAAATGCGTCATCACCAAAACTGGGCTTTTTTCTGCGCGTTCTGAGTCATCATTTTTTAAGCTAGATTCCAGAATTATTGAAGACTTCTAAGAAAAATCATTGTCATGTTCGGAATCTCCATCAAAAAATTATTCTACATGTCTTTTTTTCCCATTTTTTAGCCGTTTTTGGTTAGAGTGGCCCTTTAGTCTTCTTGATTGTTAGCTATGTAGCAGGGTTTTTTTTATCAACCACTTTCAAAAATTATCAGTATCTATAATACTTCTTGGATGAGGTTTATTAATACATATATGTTTCCAACATCATTTGGAAAAGGTTGTGTGTATTTTAACAGTTAGGATCCTATTGATGAATCTGTTTTGTTTTTGACCCACCAGCTGAAAATGAAACAAGACAAAGAGAAAGAGGAAGTGCAACAGGAACATAGCAAACAAATGGAGAAACTACGCAAAGAAATTGACAAGGTAGAAAACAATACCCCAAACTTGATGTAAACAGTTTAACTTACTTCTTCTGTTTTTATCTTGCATGACCTCGGTTATATGTTAAAGGTATTGCATGACAAAGCATTTTACAGTATGTAATGTTAAACTCTGACAGAGTGATATGTCCTTCATAAAGTCAGGTGATAAAGCAGTTATTGTTTAAAAATTCAAAATTATTGTTATGCTTTTACCTGTGGAGAGGTTTTCGTGTTCAAAATAATATCTATGAAAGATTTACTCTAGAAAGTTAAATATATATGTTCCCCCAAACTTACAAAAAGTAAGAAATCATACAAATTATGTTGATCCCCGCTTGTTCCCAAAAGGGGTGTTAAAGCAAATTTGAGGAAGAATAAAAAATCACCACTTTTTGGCAAAAATGGCAAGGGGTTAGTTCATCATTTTTGCCCAAAATGAAAATGTTCAATCTTTTTTGTTTCCTCATCATGAAAGTCCCAAATTGCCCTTAGAATTATATGGATCCCTGTCTATTCCTAAAAGGGGCGTAAAGGTACATTTGTTCTATGTTCTGAGGACCATGATGAATCCATTGTGTTCTCTCTCTCTCTCCCTCTCTTCCCTGTGTGCCTAGATGGTTGAAGCAGAGAAGGTAGTGTTAGATGGAGCAGCTACCGGTAATAAGGTCCACCTTGCTGCAAGACCTGACTCCTCTACAGTCTGACCTCTGACCTCATATCTGCTTCAGATCACTTGTTCTCTGCAGGAGTGTGAGTGAGTGTGTGACCGTTGCTATGGAGGATACCATCACAGAGAGAGAGAGAGAGAAGAAAAAAAAGGTAGAAGAAAGAAGAGGAAAAGAAAAGAGAAAGAGAGAGAGGGGAGAGGGTGACAAAGAAGAAAGATAGAAAGAGGGAGGGAGAGAGAGAAAGAGAGAGCAAAGACACAGGAATGGAAGCATGCAGTTGCCTCATTCACTGTCCACACTGGTTAGGGACTTCGAGCTGTTAGGAGTTCCATGTGATTATCATTGTCAATGCACATGGATTATGTCCCAATACTGTTACAATCTTGCCCCAGGTTTTGAGAGGTCTATTTCTTCTGTGTTTTATGGAAATAAAATCCTAAAGTGCTTTCATTACCCATGTCATGAAGGGTAGATATACGAAACATACTATCTAGATGTCACAATCTCCGTGAACAATTTAATAGCTACATATTCAATGTGCTCTCTATTAAACCCTAGGCCAATGAAAAAGTTAAAATTTGAAATATAACTTTCTAAAATACAAAAATTATATAAAAGGACAAATAAACATGATATGCAGATATGATTGAATGAAAAACGGCATATTTCTCTTCCTTTTAGATTTCTCTATAAAGTGGCAGACAGGGCCATGTGGCATTGAAATATCCCTTATAGATTCCTGTACCCATGTGCATAGACAATGATTGCACTCTGTGTAGGTCAGATGAGACTTAGACTTGCATCACCAATATGAATTGGAAGTGATCACATTGGTTCTCCTTCAGCAAGATCAGTTATGTTGGACAAGAGCCCGTTGCATAAAACTTACCATTGATGGTAACTACCATGGTAACAGAGCTCAACAGCCAATCAAAATCAAGGTTTCCATGGTAGTTACCATTAATGGCAAAGTTACCATCAATGGTAATTTTTGTGCAGCGGGGCCCTGCAGATCGATGTAAAGATGTATAACAAGTGCAGTTTTGGGTTGATCAAGGATTGCTCGATGAGAACTGTGAAGACGATGACAGTAAAAGTATGAATAATCTGCAAATGAATGTCTTTTTACATGTATCAAAATCAACAGTGTGTACAAAGTTTTTATCACATTTACCAGTGTACATACAAATGCGTGGCATTTTGCATGTAATTATACTTTTCAATCAATACTAGTGAAGCCATATCCTTGTAATATACAAACCTTTGTCTTACTACCCCCGCTCATGATTGGCTTGTGTCTATCATGCAAAAAAAAATACAATATCAATTAAATAAAAAGTATTCTATTCAAACTTTTGATAGAGCTGTATATTGGATAAAAGTTCATGTTAGTGTGTCGATTCATTTTGCCGTTGTGTTGGAGAATAGCACATTAATTGCCAACTGTTTTGATACTATGGGGAGACAATGGTGCAAAGGACATGTATTTATTTCCCTCTGTTCATGGACAAACTTGAGAATTTACTTTTCTTATATATGCAATCAGTAGTGTGATTACAGAGGCATTTATTTATTATTAACATCCTATTTACCTCCTTGCTAGTATGTTAATGTGATGGTAACAAGGAATGTTCAGTTATCAAGCTATCAGTGAAAGTTATAGTTTCACTCATTTTTGTTATGATTCATGGAAAATTAAAAGTCTAATATTTGTGTCCTTATACTCTGAGCTGAGAAAAGGTCAAGTATACATGTCTGTCATTTGGTAATGACATCTCTGTTCTAAAGACTATAAATCATAGATTTATTATTCAATTGGTATGTGAATCATAAAAGACGTTTTCTTTTCTTTTCTTCAAATTTGCAATGTTCCATTGGTTCACCTACCTATTCCACTTCTCAATCAAGCTCTTGTAAAATGTCAAAGTTACCCCAAACATTAAGATACAGTAAGGTTTACTGATGGAGCAAAGGATGAAAGCGTTATTGAATGAATGAAACTTTGAAGCAATACAGGTGCATCCATGTGGATCATCGCGATAGTAAAAGAAATTTAGAGCAGTCACTTTTAGCAGTCTTTGCACTCACTCACCCAGCACAAAACTATGGTAGCCAATTTTATCATCTTGCAATAATCAATGGCACCTGAAGTATGATAAGCTGCTATTTTCTTATGGAGCAGACGTTTGATGATGCCATGAACACTCTAAGAGATGTAGAGCAGTTGCATGTCGATATGAAAGCACAAAAATATAATTGCATGTCAAAGAATGCAATCATTTACAATGTGATTTATCTAGAGGAATCTCATCCTCTTTGTAGATACTTGGGAAAGGGAATTTTATTTCATAACCTTGTACGTATGTGCTTTGTAATTTGTATCAGAGGGTAATGTTTGGTAAAGGTAGGTCTTATATGTGAAGAGGGCATCTCTATTTATTTCTGTTTGACAGATTGAGCCAGCAGGCTTATAAAGGCATTTTTACACCTTTAGTATTATCATATTTTCTTGGACATATATGAGCCATGATTGAGCTAGGTCTTGATTAACACACGTTAGCAGTATTCTTTTTTTTCTTTCTTCCTTCCTTTTCTTTTCACTTCTGTATTGTTGATTTTTTTTTTACTACACAAATGATGAAAATATGATTGCCATTTCATTCAATACAATAGTGTTAAGTAAAAACAATGGACTTCTTGAGTGTGTGGGTGTGTATGATCAAATGTATAACAGATATGTGTGTGTGTTTGTACTATATTTCTTTGTTTGAAATAAACTATATATAGTGTATAGAGTTGTAAATGTGTATAGATATATTATGCCATTACAGGACAGGTTAGTTTTGTGCAATGCTGTTTAAAGATTCTTTGAATTCATTCATTCTATAAAACACTAAGAATCATCATATAGATTATTGAATTAATAATGAATAATGAATAATGTTTCACAAACTGATTCTGTTTCTTTTTTTTAAAGCATTGTTGCTTGCCAAGCACGCATGTTTCTTGCAGATTGATTTAATGCTTAGTTACGGTTTACTCCTCACGTACATAAGGTGTTACTAATGAGTTTAGACATCCAATATATAAGATAAAGATCATGATATCTCTTCTCCAACATAGACCATGGATCTTCTCAATCCAACTCAACTTGATAGAAGGAAAAAATGCTATCTCGAGGGTACAAGTTATCTTTGGATTGTACTCTTTCTTTTTTCTTTTCTTTCTTTTGTTGTAAATTTTTGAATAAAATCTAGCCAAATAGCATGCCAGGTATTATGATATTGAATCCAATATTTAAAAGATTGCCAAAGCTATCATTAGTAGGCAGTCATTCACCTTGTAAATTCTTTTGTATTTAATCATTAAAATACATTCCTTCCTTTGACAGACTAGTTATTCTATTCTCCCTACCCTCATACCTTCAATGTAGGCCATCACTACTAGAAAACATTTTATATCGAAAAGGAATCAATGTTTCTTAAAAACATTTAGATTGATTTATGACGTAAAGCTAGTCATTCATTTATTCATTAGTAGAGATTCCTATGACCAAAGCTCTGTATCCCAAAAAGGACAAGTCATTCTTTACTATGTCATATCCCTCACTGTAATCATACATAGACATGTTCATCTTAACCATCTATCATTGTCGTCCATGAAGATTCTTAGACTGGCAGGCCCAGTCTAAGGCATTCACATGAAGCAGATAACTTGATGTAAATTTGTTGCGTCCATGCATATATATTTGAAATATTTGTACAGATAGGAGGAATTCATGTACGTATTCATCTTATTATCTCTTTTCTAATTTCAAACCTTCATTTTAGGATTACATAACATTATAGGTTTGTATTTATAGTATTTAAAAATGAGGAAGACTTTTACATGTTAATGTTTGATACTGTAACTTTCACACTGTATTCATTTCCAAGAGGTTTTATTTTAGGAGGTATTCCCCAGTTGTTTTGGCTAATAAAATTGATGTATTCCATGAATGAATTTAACGAATCTTCTTAACTCTGAAATTTATTTATTTTAAAGGTGAAAATCAAACATTAATTACTAAAATCACTCTCTGATTCAAAAAGCCCCAATACAGGACTTAATTGTGGTATTCAAAACTTGTTACTATTTTGTATTCAAACATCATTCTGTATTCAATTATCAAAATTTAAGTTTTGAAATGGTATGAAGTGGATCTAAATCAAATCTGTTAAAAAAAGGGGATTTTAGGCTTCATAAGCATTTATGTGCAAGCTGAGAAGCTTGCACCACATATCCATCTGCAGTGCCAAAAGGGAACAAGTAAACATGAAAATACACGCCTATGATTGCAAACAGTTGCTGATGTTCTTTTATTCATTTCAGTTTATTTTGTTGGAGAGGGAACATGATATCAGATGTTGGAATTTAACAAACTGCTTGGTTTTGCTAAATCATTTTATATTTTAGTAACAATGAGCAGTGTATTTATATCTTGACAATATTATTTTCTTTGTTATTATATTGTGTGTGTTATGAATCATACTTTGGTAATTTTCTGTCAGTATTACAATGATGAAAACATTCAGTTAAATCTACAAGAAATTTGTCGAATGATTTAATCTACTAGTCATAACTTTTAAGGACTTATGTTGTTTTGCTTTCAGATGTCTACAAACCATGTTGAAATTATGTATCAATGCATAGATATGTAAGATATACGAGGGTGGTAAGGAAATAAATATATTCTGTACATGGTGTAGCATAAAAAATGATTATCCATACCCATTGTAAATGATATGTGAATCAATGTATACAGTCTTCATGTTCATTTCTACATGAGTTTTCATATGTGGGTGTTTGTGGCATACCATAGGCATAAATACTTCTGTTCCACCTCTTTTCTCCTCTATATATCACCAGGACATGACATGACATTGTCATAAAATGTCTCTTTGAGTTCAAGTCGTATCAGAATAATGCTTACTTGCTGAATTGGGACCTCTTCCATGGGAAAATTATAGTTTCTATGGGGATTTATACTTACAGGGCTTTAAAGGAGTTGAGTAGATGGCATAGTCCTCCATTTCAGAATTTCAGAAAGAATTTGAAATATGTATGGAAAAACAAGCACATACATTGTGCAATATGATTAAAATCATAAACAATTAAAATAAACTTATAGAAAACATTAGAGTGAATGTGATAACACAGAGAATTTATATATTAGTTTTTCATTTTAGTCTACCCAATCAAAACTATTGATTGCCTGAAATTTCTCTCTTTATTGATTCTTTCCTTTTGCAATTGCTAGCTTTTAATATCTAAATTAATATATTTGAGATGTTAAGAAATGATATGATCTTTTTCGTTTATCATTAGAATTTAATTCTTCTAGTTTGTGCAATATATTTGTTGAGAAATAACAAAAGTAATAATAAACTGATGATTTAATGCTAGTATCATTGGTTATGACACAGTCAATGATTTTACTGTAGAATGATGTCATAGTCTGAAGTACATATTGATAAAAGCCAAATGAGGAAGCAAAGTTATCAAACTTATCTGTAGCCATTTTTTTTTAGTCAAATTCAATTATCACACTGCAAGTGACCAAAATTTGCTTGCCCATTGCATATCTCTAGTGACTTTCTCAAGCCTGTGCAGATCCTCTTTAAAAGATAGAAATTGATTTGTTTTCATTTATTCCTAGCAGTAATGTATGTAAACTGGCTATTGGGTTATACTGGTTTAGTATGATCTACTCATGCATTAATTTCTTAAATAATGTATTACACATCAATCAAATATTGAAATTCACATATTTGTTTTCTTCTTCATGCTGCCGTAGTCCAAATGCATGTTCAAGCACCAGAAACTATACCTAGGGTTGATGTTGTGATAAACCATTAAATGAGTAGGAATGAAATGCACAATTATTGTTTGAAAAGGAGGTTTTGAGAACACCATAATATTCAAGATTAAATGTTTTGCTGTAGTTGCACGCTTGCCGTTCTGTTAAAGTTTTACACCTTATTATTTTTTCCTACTATTTATGAGTTGTTCCCAATGTTGGAATCTGTTATTTCGTAGTGTCGTGATGTGAAGATGGCTGCATATTATATCATAGTTTCACAATGCTGTCAAAGTATGTTTTATGATTTAATTGTGAGGTCTAAAATACCTGTATATTCACCCAAATATAGATATAAATATAAACTAATATGATTGTGATATTATTGTAGATACTAGATGCGCGAGTACTGATTTTTTAGATATGAATATATCACAACAGAAATGAGTGGTTCATATGTTTTTGTTTTTTTTCAACTTGCCTTCCTACTTGTGTTCATGGATTTAGCATCAGAGAAATTGTAATATAAAAATGGGACAAAGAGACCCATCTAGGAGCTTTCGATTAGTTCAAAACCTGTTCAAGAATTATTTAATGAATGCTATTCAACTGTTTAGCTGATTGTATGTACTATTCTTAAATTATAATGAATTTTGTTTTCATCTTTGTCATCATCTTGAATTTTTCTCTATTGTACTGATGGTCAAATCGTGGCCAAAGAAAAGCTCATTTAAAAGAATTGAATAAGACTCAACCTTGAGAAATCAAATCCAGTTGTTTCTTTCTATGTTTCTATGTTGTTGTGGTTATGATGAACATGAGTGATATTATACAGTAGGCTAACGAGTGCACCATGTGAGAGAGGGGGAATATTGGGGAGTCCTGAAAAGGACCGACTGTAATTTTTCTTTCTTGAGTGTGTGTGTAGTCTTCAAAAGGACTGTTGGTAATCTTTCTTTGAGCTTAATATAGATCCAAAGAATTATAGCGCCGGTTGGAGAGGATGGGTAGAAGGAGGGGCTAGACGTTTTGAACAAGTTGACTATCCATCGTCTTGATTGTAGTGGCATACAGGGGAACCCCCCCCCCCCCCCCAGCATCAAATGGCGAAAATAAGGGAAAGGAAGAGGGCGGGGGTAAGAGAATAAAACTAAATAATCCCCCCCTTGCCCTTGATAATTCACATGTCATTCATCAATGGGACTTTGACTAGTGCCACCCTCGTCCACCCCTTGATGCCCGTGCCCCCTTGGTGAATAGATTCACTCTTGAATTGATTACAGCATATTCCAGAATAATTAGATAATCTAACTTATTTATTCATATTAAAACAGTCAACAATCCCCCATAATACATCATAACATATTAATAAAACACTTAACACTAAAAAGTACAATCAATTAAATACAACTTAAAGTAAAGGACTCTTCCTTTGCGAAAAGATGTAGCAGGCTTCTATCTCCTAATATAGTTTTTTTTCCGAAATCAATTCGCTGACCTAACCGCGCTCCAACTATTTTTTGTAAAATATCAATGAAAGCAGAATGTAGTGACAATTAGAGAAGAAAATACCAACTTAAATCATCATAAAGTTACTTGTGATCGATAAGTAACGACTGATGCAGGAATATTATTTTTTAAGTTTAAAAGTTTACATTCATTCGACCATAATCTAATGCATAATAATGATATTTGCATTTATATAGCACATTTTCAACTAGATAAAAAGCACTTTCAGATGCCATGCATGAGTCAGTGCTAGAATTAAAATGTATATAAAAGTTACACAAATACAATTAAAAATATATATACAAGTTACCAAGTGGTTTTCAGGCCCTATCATTTATCTTTGTTTTAACATTTTGGGGGCGTCATGTTTTTTGTACAGAAGATATGAGGTTCCATTCTGTCTCTGTACCATGCGCGTACGCAGGGGGATGTTTGAAAACAAAAAATGAATAGTTCCCCTCCCCACTGAGCGAAATATCGGTTGGCGCGATTTTCACATTTGCGGAGGCAAAACAAAAATAGTTCTTTCACAACCCACCCCCCCCCCCCCTCCCCCCACTGAGCAAAAAATCGGTCGGCACAATTTCCAAATTTTAAAACACCCTCCTCGAAAAAAAATCGTGCGTACGCTACTGCTCTGTACTAATGGGTGTGGTTTGAGGGCTTTAAGAAGAGGATAGACTTAAAATATGAAATATATAATCTGAATAAAAGGTTAGAACTGATTGGGGTGGGGGAGGGGTTGGGAGGCCTTAACAAATTTTGCAGCATATTCATAACATATAACATGAAGTTTATAACATGAAATTTACATTTCATGCCATGCCATATTAATGATATCCATGAGTATTCAAACATTTTAAAATTATGATACGTTAGTGAGCATTTTGACCACTCGTTGCCACATGTAGCAGCAAAAGATAATGTTAAGTTGTATGACGTCAGTCCGGTTGAATTTGTGTGATGTGATTGAGCGTACTGGCCAGTGATTGGATATCGTGAGGCAGTCCGGTTAAAGTTGGGTGACGTCATTGAGCGTACTGGCCGCTGATTGGATGGTGAATGTTAAGATGGCTAGTTGTTTTCTAACGTTATTCCATCGAGTCTCTTGATCGGGATCATCGTCGATGAGATATAAAGCATCGACCACAGCAGGAAACTCCGCAACCGAATACCTATCGGCACTACTCGGTGCAAAGATGACATGCCTGGGTGAATGACACAGAAAGAGAAAAAATGTCGACTAAGGTCCTTGATAAACTTTTTAGATGTGGAGCGGTGTCTGTGGATTTGTCACCGGGTGGAACAAAAATGGTTAACGGTTCGAGACCGAACCGGGGTTCTTTTGACAAGTCATTAATCTACATTTGCCTCTCGCACCCCAGGTGTAGTAAATGAATACCTTGTAGAGAGGAACTCAACGATTCAGGGCAGCTTAACTTTAACCAAGGGTAGGGGCTCTAAGCATCCACTGGGATTGATAAGTGTACAGTACAAATCTTCTTCTCCTCCTTCCTGTTCTTCCTCTTCTTCTCCCTTTTTATCTTTTATTTTGTATTGTTCATTGTCATCTTCTTCTCTTTCTTCTCCTTCTTCTTCTTCTTCTTCTTCTTCACCGTCTTCTTCTCCATCTCTTTCTCCTTCTCATCCTCCCCCTCCGACTCACACTCCCTCTTTTTCTCCTTGTTATCATCCTCCTCCTCCTCCTCTAGTCTTTATTGAGTAACGAGAATACAATACTTTTAACTAAATTCTTATTTCATGATAAAGCCCACCTCATACAATGCTTTTTGAGTCTGTGTTATGCCTGTATGAGTATCCCTGAGTAAATATATATTCGTAGGTCAAGCTACAAAATTGTGCCGATATACGAATGAATGTGAGAATGATGGGGAGGAATGGTTAAATTTTGTTTCATTAATCATACCTTAACCACTGTCTGTCTGGTAGCCCAGCCGGATCAATGAAAGCTCGTTCAAGCTGCATCATCATTAACACGTCTTACTGCATAGGCGCTTGATGTAGAAAAAAGAAATAGAGTATGATAATAAGCAGTAAATAAATACAATAAGAGAAATGACTCAAACGTTGAAACATAATTTAATGCATATTAAAGTTGAAAGGACTGACTGAAAATGCACTGTAGAATGTTTTACAGGACTAGGCTAACTAAAAAAGAAATGTCTTTAAAAAGAAAAATATGTAATCACAGTTGCTTTCAAAAGATGAGAACATCCGTAAATGCACAAATAGATTAGTTATCCTAGTTGTTAATGATTTTAAGGGGGGTAATAGACAAGACATAGTGATCGTTAAAGTCGTTGGGATAAGAAGTACTTACTCGCTCAAATCGATATCATTTAGTTGCATTTCAAAATTCTGCGCGGATTCTGTGAAATTATCCAGAGCTGATTTCATGTCATCTGTAGGAGAGAAAACAGGTCACTAAAATACTGATAATCATTGTCTACCATTAGTAATTCGACGCATTTATACATTTCTGAACTATAGTGTTCATTCCATGAGTAGATTCTATCAATATTGTTGTTTTTCGCTCTGATTTTGTAAGCTATGCTTGTCAATCCATATATAGTTAGAATATCAACCTGGTTGTCCAAAACATGATTATAACGTGTACTACTTGAGAGGTATTGAATATGTGAAACTTAACCCAACAAAATTTGAAAACATAGCCTATGATTCATTTGATTTGGGTCATGTTTAAGGTTGCCTTTAAATCTAAAATAGATATAGGTCTGAATGAGGAATGTATAACATTTAACCGAAACCTTAATATGGCTACATTATCAGTAAATTGTGAAGCACAATCTCATTTTAATTTGTTGCTCGTCATTTTAATCAGGAGTAATGTAAGTAGCTACACAATTGTCAAAATATCTTTGTTATTATTCATCAATAATGAATTCGTTTTACCCAAAACGATGCCGTTTTGTGTCAGTTTGACTCCAAAATTTCTCTCTAAGCCTTGTGCAGCTTGTTGTATTTTAGCGGCATAGTCCGCACAGCCGAATGGAAGAATCACGGAGTCTGCGAGATCTCGCGAGAGTTCGAGATAAACTCTCGCAACGGTTAGGTGACGCCAAAAGTTCCGATCCAAGAAGTTCTTCACGTAGTAAAAGGTCTCATAGACGGAATGGTAGACGGGATAAGATGACAACCGTAATCTCTGAAACATGGAGAAAAGTGCAACACTATCTGAAAACCGTTTCTCTCTTTCCATATGTTTCTATGTTGTTGTATTTATGATTAACCTGAGCGATATCGTAGAAACGGCATACTATCACTTATAATTTAAGAATAGTTCAAAATACAAAGACCAACGTACAGTATTTTTGTTCTCTCTCTCTCTCTCAAACAAAATCCTGATTAGTCTTCGAAATGTTGATGGAGAAAGAAGGAATATCAGTTCGCGTATACAACCATATAAGAATGTCTCACCAACGAAACGAAGATTAATGCACATAACTTATCTTAGGCTACGGTCACAAAGGATCGTACGAACGATAATTATGTACGAATCTCCCTGTTTTTCCATTGTCTTCCCGAATTTCCGGCATTGTCTGAAAATCGTTCGTACGGCGTTCGCAGCAGTTCGTGATGGCATTTGTGACCGAGGCTTTACTCAAACAAAAATTGGGCAAAACTTTTTTTTCTCCATCGTCTCATTAATATTTGTTCTGCCCCTCTTCAGAAAAACACACTGCACGAAATGATAACTTTATCCTCCTACTCCAACCTTTATAAGGCATTTTCTTTTCCACTCAAAATGACTAGATGCAAACTGACTATGCAAACAATTTGTTTATGACGTTCCCTAAACAGTACTATGTGGGTTTTCACTTCCCTTTCTTTTGCAAGGTATACGTTCTCTTTACTGAAATTTTATTATGCAAACCGTACTTTTGTAAAGGCCCGGTCACACATAGGGGACGCATACGGGGGACGCGCGGCCCGCGCATTGAAAATTTGCAATTTTTGCCAGTGCGTTGTCGTGCGCCCAACTTTTGTCGAAGCTACAGCGAGCTGAAACCAAATGCATAATAGCGTGTTGCTAGCGCGCTGAGCGCATACAGGGCGCATACAGTGCGCATATACAGAACGTATACAGAGCGCGGCATGTTAAAAACCTCCACGAATGCACAGCGTGTTGCTAGCGCGCTGGACGAATGGTCCACGCATGCACAGCGTTCTCAACGCACACCCAACGCGCGAACGACAGCGGAGGTCTCACATAGACGACGCATGGCCCACGCATTGGAAATCGGAAAAGGCCGTGCGCCTAACTTTTGTCATGATTGTGGAAAAGCTAGCGAGCTGACACAGAATGCACAGCGTGTAGCTAGCGCGCTGTGCGTATACAGGGCGCGTGCTCCGCGTATGTCCGGCGTTGGTCTAGCGCGCTCTGCGCGTGTCTGGCGTCCTTTTGGCGTGTACATTCATGCGTCGAGCTCCGCGGATACTTTTGAGCATGCTCAAAAAATCCCGACGCACACAGCGAATGACGGCGAACGCATAGCGTTGGTCCAGCGCGCTCGACGAACGAGTAACGAATGATGACGCACACCTAGCGAACGACAACGCACTGGCCAAAATTGCAAATTTCCAATGCGCTGGCTGTGCGTCCCCCATGCGTCCCCTCTGTGTGACCGGACCTTAAGAAAGAAATTAACTTTCAAGCGAATGGTCTTACTATGATATCGTAGACGTAGAGGAGATCGGTTGAAGGGACTCCGATCCGGTGCATAAACGGAGCATAATCACTTCCCCACCCGATTCCTGCTGTGCTATATAGAGGTATATCCATTTTTTTAAAGGAGTAGAAATAAAGATGTAAGAAATACGAGCATTGATGGAGATAACAAGAGTCCAATAAGACTGAAATATCCGACCTATAAAGCTTATCTTCCATATTTGAAAACACAAACAAAAATAGGTATGACCTCACAGTTGCTGATTACAGTTCCGCTTCTGTGGTGTTAACAACGTGAATATTCTCATCTCAGATTGAGGTGGGGTGTAAGGGGTGTAAGGGGTTTACGACGAGTTTGTTTTACAAATCACGTAACTCTTACAAGCTATTAGATATGGACACAGAAAAAAAGATTGTTTGGGGAAAATTAATCGAGAAACTGAATCCAGACATTAGGTATTCTTGTGTATCTTCCCAGTAAAATATTTGAGATAGATACTTACAAAGGCGTTCCGGTCCTCGGATCAGGAACGCGTTCCAACCACACATCATAGGCTGAGCGCTCCTGGGTCTCACCATCAGGGACCTAGACAGGAAAGAGAGAGAGAGAGAGAGAGAGTGGGGAGAGGGGGAGGGGGAGAGAGGTAGAGAGGGGGAGGAATCGGAGAGAAAGAAATGATAGGAAATGAGTCGGGGGAGAATAGATGAAAATATAGAGTTATACATTTTGGTATGAAATTTTCAAAAATATTTATACACATTACACAATCTACCAGGGGCGTAAATCCCGGGGGGGTGGGGGGCTGCATCCCCCCGGGCTTGAAGTAGGGGGGATGGCCTGTACAAACATCCCCCCTGATATCATCCCCCCTGAAAAAAATGCTTATTCAGCGGTCGGCTGAGTCGTTGCGATTTTTTGGAGACCCCAAAAAAGTGTCCTCTTACCCCCCCCCCCCCCCCCCCCCCCCCGCTTATTCAGCGGTCGGCTGAGTCGTTGCAAAATTTTCGGCCCGATTTATAAATGTTAAAATCCTGCGTACGCGCCTGGCGTGTAGTATGTGATGGCTATCGCCGATCATCCCCCCCCCCCCCACTCCTCGGTACGGATTTACGCCCCTGCAATCTACCTAACAAGATATCGAACGACATTCAGAATCGTTTGATTATCAGATAACAAACTAATCTAAACTAATGATTTACATTTTGGACTTGCCTTTTTGGCAGCATCCCAGACGGCCTGCTTCAAGAGAGGCGTTGCCCTGGCAAAGAATGAATAATTCCCGACCACAGCACTATCGATATTGATAAAGGCCACAGCTCTCTCACCAAGTATCTTCTGATATTCCTGGTTACATTTGTTGGAAATTTAAAAAGAAACGCATATAATGTCGTTTATAATCAATTTTCACTTTATCGTAGAAACAATCCCCCAAATACAAAATTGTTATATCAAATACAAATATTAATATAATGACGTTGTAAGTTATACAAACATGACAAAAGAACGACTGATGAAGAGACACGCCTTACAAAGTTAGATAGATACGTGTGGACGAGTAGACCGATTAATATAAAAATATGGAAGCGAATAGTGGATAGATCAGTACATGTAGAAAATATGTAGATACCCTCCCGTGCCAAAAGTATTGCAACATAGACACACACATTACACAGGAGACAAATAATTGAAAATGAGTGCTGTTTTAATGAATATGTAGTGCATCATTTTTTATCATACTATCAGGCACATTTTATTGATATATCAATAGTCATTTTTCATGTAAGATTCACGAGTCTCTAGTATTTTGTTGGATATCCTCGCCTTCTAATGATGGCGCGCATCCTTCTTGGCATCGTCGCGTAGAGTCCTTGCAATCTTTCTTGGGTGATGCTGCCCCAGGCCCTGAAGATAGAGCGGACCAAACCTTCCCTCGTGGTTGGTCGGTCTTTGGTGTTGGCTCTCTTGATGTCATCCCACAGATTCTCTATCGGGTTAGCATCTGGTGATTGCGCCGGCCACTGCACCCTGTTGACGCCAGTTTCGTCATACCATTGGTCCATCCTGGCTGCCCTGTGTGCCGGTGCGTTGTCATCCTGGAAGACGAACGGGTGTTGCGCGTTGCCAAAGATGTTAGCAATGGATGGAAACAAGTGGGCGTCCAGAATATCTCGATATTTGGCGTTATCAATGTTCCCATCTACACAAATTTAACCACAAATTTAACGAATTTCATCATGTTGCAATACTTATGGCATGGGAAGGTAGATATGTTGATGGTTTGGGTGATGGTTAATAGGCTACAGAAATTTAGGAAGTCAGAGATTTTTAGCGTAAAAAAAAACCTTCCGTATGGAACAATCACAGTGTTAACACATAGTGAACCACACTGTGTACCACATAGTCAAACATAGTGTGGTACACAGCGTGTTACCACATGTGGGCCACATGTGATTTTGGGACATGTGGTAACGCTTTGGTGTACTATGTGGTGCGTAACACACTGTGGTGGCAACTACATACCATAGTGTGTATACCACATCGTTACCACACTGTGTTACGCACCACATAGTACACCACACGTTACCACATGTCCCAAAATCACATGTGCCCCACACTGTGGTATCAACCACATAGTCTACAACAATGTGGTATACCACAGTGTTTCCACACTGTGGTACGTACCACATAGTACACCTCAGCGTTACCACACGTCCCAAAATTACATGTGGCGCTCTGGGATCAAACACATAATTACCACATAGTCTACCACACTGTGGCATATACCGCATAGTCTGATACTGTGGCATCCACCACATAATCTACCACATACGGTAGTATACCACACCTTTCAGATAAGAAATTAATTAGTAATTTACGCTATAAGTAGCAATTATACAAATTAATTTTGCCAATGACAACAATCATTTGCAATTTCCAACAAAAAGGCATTGGTATTATTGTAGACTTGTTTATTTTAGTAAACCATGGCTTTTCCATATACTTGTATTTTATTGATTATATTTTAGTTCATACTTAATATTTCCCTAATTTATGTTTAATTGTATGTAATTTATACAAAGTAGTAGAATGTCCTAATAATTGGCAATTCATATTTTGTAGTATTTTCAAAATGAATGGCATAATATAACTAAATCATCAGTAATTCAAAAATATGCTTTAAATTCACATAAGTTGAATAAAAACATAGATCTGCACGCACCCCATATTTATTATGCAAATTAACTGGTGTCAAATGGTGTCACTGGAAATATGCCTACAGACCAGTTTAATATCCACTGGTGAAACTGTAGATATGCCAACAACCAGGTATCAACTGGTTTAACTGGAAATAAGCCCACAGACTATGTGGATATTACATTGTAGTAAACCACATGATCTAAAAAATCTCACACTGTCATTATACTGTGAACACAGATTTACACATTGCGGTAAGTATGTGGCACACTGTGGTAAGTGTGGAATACCACATGATCTGAAACCCCACACTGTGACAATATTGTGATCACAGAGTTTGCACATAGTTAAATATACATACCACACTGTGGTAAATATGTGTCACTCTGTGTGAAATATGAACGAGTATGTGGTAAACCAAACCCCACACCGTGGTAATACTATCAGCACATAGTTTTCACGCAGTCCAGTACATAAAACACTGTGGTAAATATGTGTCATTCTGTGTGAAATATGTACGACTATGTGGTAAACCACATGATTTGAATCCCACACTGTGACAATACTGTGAACACATAGTTTATACATAGTTCAATAATACCACACTGTGGTAAATATGTGTCACTCTGTGTGAAATATGTACGACTATGTGGTAAACCACATGATTTGAACCTCACACTGTGACAATATTGTGAACACAGAGTTAACACATAGTTCAATAATACCACACTGTGGTAAATATGTGTCACTCTGTGTGAAATATGTACGACTATGTGGTAAACCACATGATTTGAACCCCACACTGGGACAATACTGTGAACACAGAGTTTACACAAAGTTCAATAATACCACACTGTGGTAAATATGTGTCACTCTGTGTTAAATATGTACGACTATATGGTAAACCACATGATTTGAACCTCACACTGTGACAATATTGTGAACACAGAGTTTACACATAGTTCAATAATACCACACTGTGGTTAATATGTTTCACTCTGTGTACAATATGTACGACTATGTGGTAAACCACATGATTTGAACCCCACACTGTGACAATACTGTGAACACAGAGTTAACACATAGTTCAATACATATACATTGTACCACTGTGCTAAATATGTGATACTCTGTGTTTAGTATGTCAGTTAATGTGGATAATATGTGGTAAACCACATGGTCTGAAACTTCAGTGTGACAACAATATGAACACATGATGTCCACACAGTTTACACATAGTTGACTATGTGAATATAGTGTGGCAACACTGTGATTGTTCCATAAGGTTACCTCTACAAACTCAGTGGACCCGATCAAGCCATACTCCTCAGCTCCCCAACTGCAAAACATTACAGATCTCCGTGGTCGCCAACCTGTACACACACAAAAAAAAGAGAGTAAATAAAACATTTACAATAAAAACAAAAATATAATTTTACATGTATCGTAATGTGTTACACTGCGTGTCTGTACCCCCCCCCCCCCACACGCAATCACATCTAAGGACAAATTTCCACAAAAAAAACAATTTCAACCTGGAGAACTAAAGCTGGGTAATGAACCTCTAGAAAGGTGGTGGGATCTGCATTACATATCGCTCTTCAGCACAGGTGACCTTGAACAGCAAGATTGAAGTTACATCTTTTGAACTTATGGATGTTACTATCCGGTTCTCCGCGGCATCAGTTTTCAGATGTTATGCAGTATACAGACCTCCGCCTTCGGCAAGCAACAAGTTTACCTACAAGAGTTTCTCATTCTTCTTGAGTCTGCGGCAATTTCAGACAACATGCCCCTCATTCTGGGTGATTTTAACATCCACATTGACGATGGGTTCGACACTCAGGCTAAGTCCTTCATGAACTCCATCGATTCACTGGGCTTCTTTCAACACGTAAACGGGCCGACCCATCGGGCTGGCCACACGTTGGACCTGATCATGTCGAGAAGAACAGATGATATCATTTCATCGGTCCGCATCCTGTCCGGGCTCCCGTCTGATCATTCAGCAATCATCACTGACGTCAACCTTACCGCTCCCAAGAACACAAAGAAACTTGTGCATTACAGGCAATTTCGGAATGTTGACATTGCATCTTTTAAACAAGATATTCTGAATTCTTCCCTGGCTACTTCAACGACAGAGCATTCTTCAGAAGCAGTCGGTGTGTATAATGATACCCTGATCCAGCTCATCGACAAACATGCCCCGATGAAGAGAAAGACTATCACAGTTCGACCATCTGCTCCCTGGTACACGGAGGAGTTGAGAGAGGCCAAGAGAATCAGGCGTCAAGCCGAACGACGGATGTTGAGCTCTGCCCTTTCGTTCGACAAACAACAGTACCAGGAAAAGTGTTTGTCTTATTACACTGCCCTTTACGAAGCCAAATCCAAGCATTTGACTGCTAAGATTGCTGAAGCTGACACCAAAGAGCTTTTTCGCATTGTCAAGAGACTTACCTCTCCTTCCAGTCAGGAAACCATCCTTCCTGAACACCGGACTGCTGTTTTATTGGCCAATATTTTTGGAGACTACTTCAATGATAAGATCGCCAGTACCGTGTCCGGAGTTCAGACCTCTGCTGCAAACTCACAGTTTCTGTCTGGTGCAAATCTAGTGCCTGACTTGGGGCCAGACAAATGTCTTTCAGAGTTTACACCTGTTTCCCTAAATCAAGTGAAGAAACTCATTGACTCGCTCAAGCCTAAATCATGCAGCTTGGACCCGGTGCCATCGTGGCTCGTAAAGACTTGCGTTGACGAACTTTTGCCGATCATCACATCGACAATCAACCTCTCCCTCATGTCTGGTGAAGTCCCTGAAGCGTTTAAGACCTGCCTCATCACGCCTCTCCTTAAGAAGTCATCGCTCGACAGGAATGACTTCAAGAACTATAGACCAATCGCCAACCTACCCTTCCTTGACAAGGTGTTGGAGAGGTTCGTATCCATTCAGCTCAGGTCTTATCTGAGGTCCAACGACTTATTCCCAGCGAACCAGTCGGCGTACCGGCATCATCACTCAACAGAGACAGCCTTGTTAAAGGTTGCCAATGACCTTTTTTTAGCAGCTGACAACGTAGTTGAAGCCTGTCTAGTCCTTTTAGACTTTTCATCTGCATTTGATTGCCTGGACCACGCGACTCTCTTCAATCGGCTCGAAACCTGCTACGGCATAAAGGGATCTGCTCTGGAGTGGATAAAGTCTTATCTAAGTGGTCGTTTCCAGAGAATAACTGTGAGGGGTCACTGTCACAGTCCTTTCCTCTCCGTTGGGGAGTGCCTCAGGGGTCGGTAGTGGGCCCCCTGTTATTTACCCTCTACACTGGTCCTCTTTGTCATGTGATCAGTTCGCACCATGGTATCCAGCACGCCATGTACGCAGACGATACCCAGCTTTACCTCGTTATGAGAGCTGATGTCGGCGACAAAAGAGATGCCATTAGTAGACTCACAGATTGCTTACGTGATGTCAAGACATGGTCCTCAACCAACAACTTGAAACTTAATGAAGCGAAGACTGAAATGCTGCATATATCTTCTAGGTTCAGGCAGCAGTCTGATGATTTTCCCCCTCTGGATCTTTCTGGAGTTTGTGTGCAGAAGTCGGAGTGTATACGAGATCTTGGTGTAACTTTCGACAAGCACCTCTCCTTTTCTCAACATATACGCAACAAGTGCAGGACAGCTTCTTGGGGAATAGCTAGGATTGGCAGAATCCGAAAGTATCTCGACAATCCTGCTACAGAAAAAGTCATCCATGCATTCGTGTCATCTCACCTCGATTATTGTAATAGCCTTCTAGCCGGTCTACCTCAATCCCACATTGCACCCCTTCAACGCATCCAGAATACTGCCGCTAGACTAGTCACACGTACCAAGAAATCTGAACACATTACCCCAATCATCCAGTCTCTTCACTGGTTACCAATACAGGAACGCATTGTCTTCAAAATCCTCCTCCTTGTCTACAAAGCTATCCACAACCAAGCCCCCTCATACCTACAGAACCTCATCTCACTCCGATCCTCATTAGCTTCATCTGCATCTCGACGTTTACGCTCCCATGCTACTGCCCACCTTCAACTGCTGCCTGGACCTCGCACCAAGACACGATACGGAGACCGCTCATTTACAGTTATTGCCCCCAAGTTATGGAATAATCTCCCCATTCATATACGAGAAGCCCCTACATTAGAATCATTTAAGTCTCTCCTGAAAACCCACCTCTTTCCATAACTGTGATTACCCTCCCTCTCCCCAAGTTATTTATTTTAAGCGTAATTAATACTACCTTGCAGGTTAATGATATTGTAATTTCTATTGCATAATGTTGTATTTAAGATTTAAGATGCATAATTATTATATTGAATATAATAATTTGTATTTAAGTTGTATTTGCATATTTCACATGGTTTATGATAATTCTGATTCCATATCTGGTTTATTTATAATTTCAATCAATTTCGATGCAGTCCTTATTTTGCAGTTTAATGATGTTGCAGTTTAATCATATTGTAATTTCTAATTTCTATTGCATAGTGTTGTATGATATGTATTTTACGATGCATAATTGTTATATTGAATATAATAATTTGCATTTAACTTGTATTTTAATATTTCACATTGTTTATTATAATTCTGAGTCCATATCTGGTTTATTTATATATTTCAATCAATATCGATGCAGTCCTTATTTTGTGTAATGTCATATTCTTCTTTGCCGTTTACTTGTAATTCAATGTTTTTAACATGTTTCTTTTAGTATTTCTCACTTCTCCTTCCTTATCCTTTCTTCTTTCTCTTGCGCTTAGAAACATTGTATTAAGCGCATTATAAATGTAATGTAGTAGTAGTATTGAGTATTTATCTTACATTCAAATAGTTCATAATTACGGACGTTATGAATAATTAGAATAGTCACCTATTTTGAGCATCATGAATAGACCCTTGTTGTCTCCATAAGAATACCTGTACCACTAGATGGATCTACAGCACCATAAACTCAGGCATCACGATGGTTGCCTAGCAACACATACCGATCTGGAGGATAGACATTGGAGAGAATAAACCTATTAACATGATGTATAATAACGAATCTTTTATTCACACTTTAATATGTTTATCATCCACGATCAATACTCCATTCATATTCCAAAATGATCATTAGTTTGAATAATGAATGACACATATCAAATTATATTAATACTTATGATTTAAACATCCAAACAAATATATAATTCACCTGGTTCAACTGCTCCGTTGATCACACCGATTACGTTATAGATGGTTCGAATCTCTCTTGAAGTATGTATGCTCATCTTCACTTTTCTGTATATCAATATAAATAGATTGAAAAAGTAGCATAAATATTTTTGCCGAAACGGAGGTGAGTTGGTTCAGTCGGTAAAGCGTCTGCCTGTCGAACAAAAGATCTCGGGTTCGAATCCCACCCAGAAGAATGACTGAAACCTGCGTTGGGTGTTAACGTGCCCCTACCCTTGCTTCATAGATGCAGGCTACGTTAAGTCCCTCGAATAGGACGTTAAATGGAGGCCCTGTGTAGAGAAAAAGGCTCCACCTTTGCACGTTAAGAACCCACTGCACTATTCGTATAAGAGTAGGGGAACCCCTGTGTAGTGGTCCACCTGCACACCCAAGTATACCAGTATACCCAGTTGGACCTCGTGAAAAATTAGCCCTGTGCTAAAAAAGTTATCCAATAAAGTCTTCTACTACTACTACTACTACTACTACTACTACTACTACTACTACTATAGCTTCAGGTTGTATAGACATTACAAGACTGACTGAGTGGTTCTGGTTCAGATGGGTGAGGAGGTTCACCCTTCATCCAACAATTACTATTTGTCTCTAGTTCCTTTTGAAGTTTCGCTTGTTCCGTTTGACCGTTATCACATTAATTTTCACTGATTTCATAACTGCAAGTTAAAGTGAACACCATCCTCACAAAGGTATTCTTGACGATGTCTTTTTAACCATCCATGTGAATAAACTACTCACATATTGGGATTAGTTAATCCATGTTAATGAACTCCTCGCCTATAAGGATTAGTTAATCCATGTTAATGAATTAGTCACCTGTTTGTATTAGTAAATCCTGGCCCGTATCTGTAGGTGATGTTAAGACCTCCCTTCCAGGTATCCTGGACCTCATCACCTCCGAGTTCACTGCATCCACATCGAGTTCAAGTATGAAACAGAGAAAATCAAATAATGCGGAAAATTTTGGGGTGGGGGAAATCGCACCAGTCATTTGATTAGTATATATTCTAATTTTTGTAATTGGCATACTGTTATTTTATTGAAAGTGTTATTTTATTTATTGGTACAGTAAACATTTAGTTGAAAAGCTGGACGTGGGGTCGGAAAGTGTGTGTGTGTGAGAGAGAGAGAGAGAGAGAGAGTGAGAGAGAGTGAGATAGAGGGGGTAGGGAAACAGGTATGGGAAGGGAGACAGAGAGGGGGAGGGGGAGAGGGGGAGAAGGTGTCTTCAGTCAAAATGAAAGAGACAATTATGCAGTAATTTTATCAAAACTGTTCCTACATACCTTAACAACTGCTGCGCATCACCGTATGAAATCGGATGAACCGGGATAGTGGGCAAAGAGGGATCCGATGCGTTTAACCGGTACATATAAGCTGGTAATATAGAAGATTTAAGCCATAATAATTACATAATTCCTTAAAAAGAAAAAAGAAAAAATATTATTTTGATTCTAGTCTTTTATAAACCTATCACGAGGATGATATTGAAACACAACTAAAATAATGAAATCCCCAAAATGTGCTTAGAAATATAAGGCAATAAATAAATAGTGATTCAATGACGTCACAAACTGATAACCAAATTGCCAATTTGTGTAGTGATTTTCTAAGTTCCATCGTTTTTTATAACTTCATAAAAATTCAAAACTTTCTTATGTTATCCGATTATTCGATTTTACTCAATTTGTATTGCTCTGTTTCGCTTGTTTTTCTGCATCTATTAAAAGCAAATTATTTTTGAGTAGACTTTGTCTTTAAGATCAATTTTAAGGTTTGATGAATCCCCCCCCCCCCCCCCGGCATAACTGATTTGGAAAGAAACGAAACAGGAAACACGGGGCCTCCATTTTGACGACCTATTCGAAGGACGGTGTGTTTTCCACTGTAATTTATACCATGTAACAGGGTGGGGCACGTTACCACATAACTGAGGGTTCAGTCAGCGTTCTGGATTGGATACGAATCAAAGTCCCTTCCTTCTTTCTTTCTTTCTCTCTCTTTCTTTATTTCCCCCTCTCTCTCTCTCTCTCTCTCTCTCTCATTTTACTCACGTTATGTACTCTTCCTATGCTATATGAACCATTTTTTACTAAATACTCGCCGATACCAGCCCTGTTTACATTTTACTGAACGGTAAGTTTTGGGCTAGTATAGGCCTACTCACGTTTAGCAGGATATCCGGGAGTAATCGGATCTCCTCCTCCACTCCCAACCATTATGGTTCCTCTCTGCAGTCCAGTATCCGGTAGCCACCAATCATTCGGATAGACCGCCTCAGAGCCATCACGGGCATAATCGTTCGGATCCGAATATATGATAACTCCTATAGCACCTGCTAATTGAGCGTTTAATACCTGTCCGAATTATATATACAAAGAGAAGAAAAACATAGTTATGCAGAAGGGTTTCCATCATTACTTGTATTTACCACGATGTGTATTTATTTTATTTGGTCCTGAGAGCCTATAAGGATGTTGGTGACGTCATGACAGTGGTTCGAGCAACCCGATAGGTCTAGTAACAGCTAGTGACAGCCTTATCGATTTATGTGATTTTTTTTTTTTTTGACACACAAAAAGACATTTATCATGTATTGATATCGACAAAATATCTTACCTTTAGTCCACGGTAGACATTTCCATATTTGACGATGACGATTGACCCGTTAATATTGATGTCTGGTCTGTTCTTGGCTAGCCAGTCAAAATCATCTGCTGTTCCATAATTGACATATACAAGAGGCCCCTGAAAAAAATGGTCAAACAAAATTAGGGAACGAAAATATGAATGCAGCCCTCTATGCTATACGTTTTTCTGATGAGAGAATACGAAGGCATTAGATTATAAGCTCCAAGTCTCACATGGAGTAAATTCATCACTAACAAATTCAGAAGAAACCAATGGCATCGAACCAGAGGGGCTAATTTGACTTTTACTTTTGTATGCCCCAGAGCGAATAATTACGATGAATACATTGCCCCCCATCCCCCCACCCCCGACCCTTCTTATCCTGAAGATGGAGGACCCCCTGTTGAATAGAATAATGAGCATACTATTTTTTCACGCGGGGTATCACATTTCTACGAAAATTGACAATTCATTAAACATTTTGATTTGCATTTAAAAAAAAAGGAAAATTACAAAGATAAAGCTATGGTCACAACTCAGTCGCCTGGAATTTAGTCATCGCCCAACGATTTTTGGAGAAGTCGAGCATGCTGTAGAGCGATGCCTTCGGCGGTGCCCTATCAATTTTCAGTCGGTCGCCTGAAGATTTTAGGTCAAAACTGGGCGAAATCGGGGAGCTTCTCCGGGCGCCGTCCCGGCAGTGACCGACTGATGACCCACTGATTTCCGAGCGGTAACCCACCGGCCACCGGCTGATTTAAAAGGAATTGCCCGGTGGCATGTCGGTGATCGGCGGGGCAACAAATTACGCTCGGTGCCCGGGCGATCGCCGCCCGGGCATCGACCTAATCAATGCGTTCGCCGTCGAGCGATGTAGGTCAAAAATTGAAGCCACTAGGTCAAAGGCTGCCGACCGGTTTTGAACTCGCCGCCCAGTGACCGACTGATCTCCCACAGGCGACTTGGCGGCGACCGGACGGCGACCACTCGGCAGCCTTTGACCTAGCGGCTTCGACCTTTGACCTACATCGCTCGACGGCAAACGCTCGGTTAGCTCGGTGCCCGGGCGGGGACCACTCTGGCACCGAGCGTATTTTGGGAGGCGAGTGAAAAGTGAGCAGGCGCCGCCGAATTTTAACTACGCGCTTAAACTTCAGCGGCGACAGAGCGATGCCCTAAAAACAAGCGGTGCCCGGGAGGCCGCCGCTCGGTGCCGGGCGAAATTGGCTAAAAACTCGCCCGGTCGCCGACCAGTCTACTTTTTGTTAAACGATTTGTTTTCATTAACATGTATCCCACATCAACTGATTGTGGGTAGATTTACATCTCGATCAAGCTAACTAACTATAGTGACCAGTGTATTTAATGAGTGTTAAACTCGTGTTCAAGTGAATGGATCATATTGAACGTACGTACTGGTTCTCCCTTTGCTGAGTATGCGTTGAATGGTGGTACAACATCTGTATTATTATCTTCAGGTCGAAGAACGGCCTCAGTGAGAGCACTGGTGAAGACAGCTACTCCATTATCAGTTATCATCACCTTATTGAATCGTTATAAATCAAGATCATAGGAATACTTTTTAACACGATTGATAAATACAGGAATAAACAGAGGGAATATGCGTGGCGGAAAAAAGAAGAAAGATATGGGAGAAAAAAAGGGACGGAAAAAAGACTTAACCGTACCTAAGAAATAGAACCCAGATAACAGGAAAATTGAAAGAAGAAGTGTGGAGCGAAAACAGCCGAAACAATGAATGCGCATTACCTTTTGAATAAAAACAGAGACTTACCTCCAGCCCCCTTGCACCTCTAGAAATTAACCCACGATCCCAGAACTGCTCTGACTTCTATAACATTAATGATATTTCAAACCCAGATAATCATTGTACTTGTGCTAATCAAATATAAATTAGACCACATTTTCATATTCTTTTCAACCTTACCTTATTCGGATTATCAGGATCCGGATAAGCCAAGAGAACATCATAGGGTAGTAACCGAACCGAATCGAATCCGTACTCAGTCCAGAGATTAACAAGCATCTCAGCATTCTCCTTCTCAGCTGGTGTTCCCGCCAAATGAGGTCGGCTGCTTAATTGTCTAAAGTTATCAATGATTAGGAAACTTATCAACTATTATTTAACTGTTTTCCATTGCAATCACGTCGAAGTGGATTTTCTAATCGGAGGTAATTCGGCTTTTATTCAACTGTTAACCGGAAAATCAGGTCATTTCAGCAACATTTCTAAATCACTGGTAGCGAATTAGAAATACCCTGGGGGGGGGGGGGGGGCGAAACTGCGTTTTGCCCCCCCCCCCCCCCCCCCCCCCCCACGTTTTTGGGAAAAATATAAAATTTAGATTTAAAAAAATGTCAATTTTTATCAAAAAAAGATTTAAAATATTTTGTTTTCATTAAATTGGGATTTGAAAAAGAAAAAAAATCAATTAAAGAAAAAAAATTCACATGCACAACTCCCCAATAGTACTCCCAAATAGTACTCTCATATAGTACTTTTTCAAAACAACGTTAAAATAGTTGAAATAATTCTGGTCACGTGACGAGCTCTCAACCAATCGAAAACCAATAAATTATGATGCATGATATAATAGCACTTACTATAGGACTTCATCTTAGAAATGGTACATTTTCATTTCTTTCACGATCTTTATGTCTGCGTTGAGTTAGTTAAATAGAATTTACCTGACATTTTCCTCGATGTTTTCTGCCTGACATTCCTCGATCATGAGATCACTGATGGTTTCATTTTCACTTGGTGTGTTGGTCGAAGGCGATGATGAGGCAGAGCAGGAACCGTTGTCAGGGATCCCGAAATGTCCGATGAGAATTCCGACGACGAACATGGCGGCTCCGACGACGATCAGGCCAAAGATAAATACTCTTGATTGAGGTTTCATGATCAATCTTCGAGGAGGAATCACCTCCTTTCGTACACCACAAACTGATTTCTCTATTGGCTCTCAGGCTTGCATGAGAGCTAGAGCTACTGTGGTGTGTACGAATTGATAAATATGAATCAAACACAATATTATTCACCGTATTTCCTTTTCCGCTTTGGAACACAACATTGGCCTATTCTATTTGCTCATTCAAGGCTGGAAAGTATGCAGTCCTACCTGTTCGCAAACAGGGGCGTCGCTAGCCCTTTTTCAGTGGGGCGGGGGGGGGGTGGTGTGTAGAGATTACCTACAAAACTAGCCACCAATTACCGACAAATGTCCCAATGTACCGTTCTCGACTCTCAATCATTGTCTAAACTCGGTGCCCCCCCCCCCTCCCGCGCGAAGCGCAGAAGCCTGGACGTTTAATTAAATTATTGGAGATAGAAGACGATTCGTTGTACCGTTCTCGACTCTCAATCATTGTCTAGATAGATAGAAATGGTTTTTATTAAAAAGATCATCGCAGCCAATGGCTGAATTGCGATCCATTTCACAAGGTTATATACAATACAATTGCAATTCAAATTGAAATAACACAACATATGACATAAATCAATAATCAAACATATAGACATTTCATAAAAATTCATTGATCAGATTCAAATTTTTGTTAAAAAAAGAAAGAGATAGGGAGAGGTGTAGGAGAGGGAGAGTTGGAGTGATGACAAAGAGAGAGAAGGAGAGAAAGAAAGAGAAGGGGGACGGGAGAGAAAGACGGAAAGAGAGAGAGGGTTGAAGAGAGGAAGAGACAGACAAAGGGTACCTTATCATTACAGATGAGGGGAGATGGCAAGAAATATTCAGTCTGAATACAGAAGCGCGGAAGCTTTGACGTTTCATTAGATTATTAGAAGAAGAAGACGATTCGTTGTACCGTTCTCGACTCTCAATCGTTATCTGAATCCAGTTTCCCCCTTTCGCGCGAGGCGCGGAAGCTTCGACGTTTCATTAAATTATCAGAGAAAAAAGACGGTTCGTTGTACCGTTCTCGACTCTTAATCATTGTCTGAATTTAGTTCCCCAAAATTGTTAAACCTCTGATTTCCTTTGCTGATATTTTAGGAAGGTGAAACTTCGAGAAAATACAAATAATATAGTTGTAGTCTCTCGAAGTCGTCACAGCAAATAGAAAGCCACAGTTCGTAGGGGAGAAAAATTACCGGGCGACCGACATTATACATCTCACCGACTTCAAACCTCTGCATTGATATAGTACACGAAGATCGAGCGAGAATACCGACACAGCTGACCTGACACAGCAACATATCTATGCATATCTTTCTTGCTCTCTAGATGAGACGACTTCACCCAACAACCCCCCCCTATCCTTTACTCCAACCCCTCCTCTCTCAGGCTCTTACCCTCTCTCTCCTATCTCTCATTACCCGTTTTATTTGTTTCCGTTTTCTTTCTTTTCTTTTCGTTCTTTTCTTTTCTTTCTTTCTTTTCCTTTCTTTCCTCTTCTTCCTCTTTTTTTTTCTTTCTTTCTTCTCTTCTCTTTCCTTTCTTTTCCTTTTTTTCCTTTTTTTTCATTTGTTTCCGTTTTCTTTCTTTTTTTCCTTTTTTTGTTTTCCTTTCTTTCCTCTTCTTCCTCTTTTTCTTTTTTTTTCTTTTTCTTTCTTCTCTTCTCTTTCCTTTCTTTTCCTTTTTTCCTTTCTTTTCCTTCTCTCCTTTCTTTCCTTTCTTTTCCTTTTCTTTTTTCTTTTCTTTCCCTTTCCCTCTCGTTTTTTCCCTCCCCCTTTTCTCATTTTCCCGACGGCAGCGCAATTTTACCGACAATTTCCTGACAGATGGGGGTGTCGCACCCCCTCACCACACCCCTCCCCCTTTAGCGACGCCCCTGTTCGCAAATAGCATCCATTATTCGGAACCAATAGGGTTACAGGTCACCGAGCTGTGTCAGAGCATGCTTTCATTGTACTATTAATATTGTATGCAATGTATTCAATGCAAGTTGGACTTCAATCTATGAAACTTATCAAAAGAAAAAGATTGTTAAACCCTTTACGTAAAAATCCTACGCAACTCAGATTCATGTGCTCTGCATAATGCACGTCAGCTTCCAAGGCCCGTAATAATACTATGTCACATTTTGTCAGAATCCGAACTATCATAAATACAATCAATCATTGAACCATGTTATAAACAGATATAACTATACTGACATTGCTTTATTGTTTAATACATGATTGCTATGAAACACCATAAGACAAATAAGAAGCAATTAGGTTGTATGTTAACAATTTAATAAATCATAGTATATCATTATAAAACTTATATACTCTGAATGTGCTCCCAATTCATAACCCCAAGTTAGGTGTTGTGTTTCGATTATAATAAATCGTTTCTCGATCCTAATAAATGGAAATTACAAATTAATAAAATAGGATTCTAGTATGACACAAACGAGGAAACAAATTAAATGACACTATAGTCAATGCGTAAAATGAAGTCAAGACATGGATCATCTGTATAGAAGGTAAATGCAGTTCAAATATCAATCTTTTTGGCCAACAAACGGGGATACAGGCCTATAGAAGTTACTAAAGCATACGATCTTTCATTTTCCGACAAAAATGAGTTGTATAGCATAGGGTATTTATAGCAATGTTCCTGTGAGGACTTTCTCCTTATTTGTTTGTTTCCTATCATTTCGAACGCAACCTGAACATCATTGACTTTAGGTTCTAAAATGTCACAATTAGGTAACGTTAGTTGGCACAAGGGATAGGATCGCGAAGAGGGAAGGGTTATCATTGAGCATACTGACTGCTGATTGGATATCAAGAGTTAAAGTTGTGTGACGTAATTCAGCATACTGGCCAGTGATTGGATATCATGAGGCGGTCCAGTTAAAGTTGTGTGACGTCATTGAGCGTACTGGCCGCTGATTGGATGGTGAATGTTAAGATAGCTAGTTGTTTTCTAACGTTATTCCATCGAGTCTCTTGATCGGGGTCATCGTCGATAAGATATAAAGCATCGACCACAGCGGGAAACTCCGCACCCGAATACCTATCGACACTACTCGGTGCAAAGATGACATGCCTGGGTGAATGAATCAGAAAGGGGAAAAAAGTCGACTAAGGTCCTTGATTAACTTTTTAGATGTGCAGCGGTGTTGTGGACATATCACCGAATGGGAATCAAATGGTTATCAAATGAGTTCTTTTGACAAGACATTAATCTGCATTTGCCTCTCTCAACCATTGTGTAGTAAATGGGTACCTTGTAGAGAGGAATTCAGTGCTTCAGGGCAGCTTGGCTCTAACCAAGGGTAGGGGCTCTAACCCCCCCCCCCCCCCCCCCCCCCCCACTCCGTGAACGGAGGGATGCCATGCGTGTTACCAAAATGTCCGGTAAAGGGGTACTTTTCACGCACCAAAGTCCGGCTTGTACATACATAAACAAGACTTTACACACCGGACTTAGGGGGTGCTTTTAAAAGGAGGGAACATGCATATGCGTACCCTAAATAACACTGAGTGGAGGGGCCAGGGGCTCTAAGCATCCACTGGGATGGAAATTTGCACGGTAAAAAAATTCTCCTCCTTCCTTTTCTTCTCCTTTTGTTTAATTAAAAAAAAAATGTATTGGTCATTGTCATCTTCTTCTTCTCCTTCTTCTCCTTCTTCTACTTCTTAACCACTCCTTCTCCTTCTCTTCCTCCTTCTCATCATCCTCTTCGACTCCCACTTCCCCTTGTTTTTATTTCAGCTTCTTCTTGTTATCATCATCATCCTCCAATCCTGTACTGAGTAACGTGAATACAATACTTTTAACTAAATTCTTATATCATGATTTAGCCCACCTCATGCAATGATTCTAGAATCTTTGTTATGCCTGTATGAGTGTCCCTGAGTTAATATAAATTCGTAGGTCAAGCTACAAAATGATGACGGTATACGAATGATCAATGTAAGAAGGATGGGTAGGAATTGGTGAAATTATATTTCTCATATCATACCTCAACCACTGTCTGTCTGGAAGCCCAGCCGGATCAATGAAAGCTCGTTCAAGCTGCATCATCTGATCATTAACACGTCTTACTGCATAGGCGCTTGATGTAGAAAAAATAAATAGTGTATGATAATAAGCAGTAAATAAATATCAGGAAAAAATGAACCAAACGTTGAAAGAGAAGTTTAATGCATATAGTTGAAAGGACTGATTGAAAATGCACTGTAGAAGGTTTTACAGGACTAGGCTAACTAAAGAAGAAATGTCTTTAAAAATATATAATCACGGTTGCTTTCAACAGTTGAGAACATCCATAAGTGCACAAATAGATTAGTTATCCTACGGAAATAGTTGTTCACGATTTACGGGGATGATAGTCAAGTGATCGTTAAAGTCGTCGGGATAAGAAGTACTTACTCGTTCAAATCGATATCAGATAGTTCCATTTCAAAATTCTGCGCGGATTCGGTGAAATTATCCAGAGCTGATTTCATGTCATCTGTAGGAGATGAAAAGGTTTCCAAAATATTGATAATCATTGTATACCATTAGTTATTCGACACATTTATATATTTCTGAACTTTTGTTTATTCCAATAGTAAATTCTGTCAATATTGTTGTTTTTCAATCTGAATTTGTAAGCTATGCTTGTCAATCCATATAGTCGGAATATTAAACAAAACATGATTTGAACGTGCACTACTTGGACAAAGAAGAGGTATAAAATATGTAAAACTTATCCCACCAAAATTTGAAAACATAGCCTATGATCTATTTGATTGGGGTATTTTTTTAAGGTTTTCTTTACATCTAAAACAGATTTAGAATCTGAATAAAGATTGTAACAGTTAACCGAAACCTTAACATCTAAATTTTCAGTGAAGTGAGAAGCACTATCTCAATTCATTTTGTTGCCCGTCATTTTAATCCAGAGTAATGTGAGTGGCTACACAATTTTCAAAGTGTTTTTGTTCTTAATCATCAATAATGAATTCGTTTTTACCCAATACAACACCGTTTTGTGTCAGTTTAACTCCAAAATTTCTCTCCAAGCCTTGTGCAGCTTGTTGTAGTTTAGCGGCATAGTCCGCACAGCCCAATGGAAGAATCACGGAGTCTGCGAGATCTCGCGAGAGTTCGAGATAAACTCTCGCAACGGTTAGGTGACGCCAAAAGTCCCGATCCAAGAAGTTCTTCACGTAATAAAAGTTCTCATAGACGGAATGGTAGACGGGATAAGATGACAAACCTAATCTCTGAAACAAGGAGGAAATTGCAACCTTATCTTAAAACTATTTCCATATCCTAAATTTGTGACTTTCCGAGAGCATAACAAACATTTAAATTGGCATGATATCCATAGCTATTATATTTGGCTCGTCTGTACACAAACGAACACCATCATACAGTATTATTTTTTTTTCTCTTCAAAATGGTAGTGGAGAACATTAAGTTCCGGAAGGAAGGAATATCAGTTCACGTGTACAACCATACAGAATATCTCACTAACGAAAACGATGATTAATGCACGTTACTCAAACAAACAAAAATGATGTCCCTCTTAAGTAGAACACACCGCAAGAAATGACAAATTTCTCCTCCTATTCCAACCTTTATATGATATTTTCTTTCTCACTCGCAATGACTAGATACAAACTGACTAGATGCAAATTGACTAGATGCAAACTGACTATGCAAACACTTTGTATATGATGTTCCCAGCACAGTACTGTGTGGATCTTCACTTCCCTTACCTTTGCAAGATATATGTTCTCTTTACTGAATCTGTCTTATACAAACCGTTCTTTTGTAAGAAGGAAATTAACTTTCAAGTGAATGGTCTTACTATGAAATCGTAGACGTAGAGGAGATCGGTTGAAGGGACTCCGATCCGGTGCATAAACGGTGCATAATCACTTCCCGACCCGATCCCTGCTGTGCTATAGAAGTATATTTTTTGTTTTGTTTATGGGGTAGAAATAAAGATGTAAGACATACGAGCATTGATGAAGATAGGAAGAGTGCAATAAGAATGACATATTCGACCTATAAAGCTTATCTACCATATTTGAAAACACAAGCATAATAGGTATGACCTCACACTTGCTGATTATAGGCACGTTTCTATAGTGTTTATCAAAATTAAGAGGGAGGAAATATTCTCAATCTCAAACTGAAGTTGGGTTTGAAGGGGTGTACGACGAGTTTGTTATTTAAATTATGTAAATCTTACAAGATATGGGTACGGAAAAGGTATTGTTTGAGGAGTATTAATAGGGAAACTGAATCCACCCATTAGGTATTCTTGTGTATCTTCCCAGTAAAATATTTTAGACGGATATTTACAAAGGCGTTCCGGTCCTCGGATCAGGAACGCGTTCCAGCCACACATCATAGGCTGAGCGCTCCTGGGTCTCACCATCAGGGACCTAGACATGAAAGAGAGAGAGAGAGAGAGATAGAGAGAGAGAGAGAGAGAGAGAGAGAGAGGGGGAGAGTGAAGGGGAGAGAGAGAGAGAGAGAGAGAGTGAGAGAGAGAGAGAAGAAAGAGAGAGAGGGGAAGAGAGAGAGAGAGAGAGAGGGAGAGGTAGAGAGAGAGAGAGAGAGAGGGGGGAAAGGGAGAAGAGAGAGGTAGAGAGAAAGAGAAAGGGAAATAAGAGCGAGAGAGGGAGAGAGAGGGAGAGAGAGGGAGAGAGAGAGGGGAGTGGAGACAGAAAGGGAAAGAGGAAGAGAGAGAGGGGGGGGAGAGGAATCGGAGAGAAAGCGAGGAAAGGAGTCGGGGAGAATAGATGAATAAGACGGAAATTAGAGTTAGAACATTGGTATGAAATTGTCATAAATATTGATACACATTTTATCGAACAATATTCAGAAATCGTAAGTTCAATTTGATTATCAGATAACAAACGAACCTATTCCAATGATTATCATTTTTGGACTTGCCTTTTTGGCGGCATCCCAAACGGCCTGCTGTAAAAGAGGCGTTGCTCTTGCCCCAAATGTAAAGTTCCCAACCACAGCACTATCTATGTTGATATAGGCCACAGCTCTCTCACCAAGTATCTTCTGATATTCCTGTTTAAATTTGTGGGAAATTAAAAAAGAAACACATATAATGTCGTCATTAATCAAATTTCACGTTATCGTAGAAAACATCACAACAGTACAAAAATTGTATATTAAATAGAAATATTATTATAATGAAGTTGTAAATTACACACACATGACGAAATAAAGACTGATGAAGAGACATGCTTTACAAAGTTGGATAGATACGTGTAGATAGATACATATACAAATGTAGAAGGGAATATTGAAAAGATAAATACATGAAGATAATATATAGATATGTTGATGGTCTGAGTCATGGATACAAAAGGCTACATAAATCTAGGGAGTGGGAGGTTTTGTAACCTTGTTTACCTCAACAAACTCAGTTGATCCGACCAAGCCATACTCCTCAGCTCCCCAACTGCAAAACATTACAGATCTCCGTGGTCGCCAACCTGTACATACACACACACAAAAAAGGTAAATAAAATATTTTCAATAAAAATAAATATATTTTGACGAGTATCCTAATGTGTATTACTGCGTGTCTGTACCCCCCCCCCCCCCCCCACCACCACCACCACGCGATCACATCTAAGGACAAATTCTGCTATATAGAACAATTTCGACCTGGGGAACTAAAGCTGGGTAATGTACCATCCTTTGGGTATAATTACGGACTTTATGAATAATTGTAATACTCACCTATTTTGAGCATCTGTGAATAGACCCTTGTTGTCTCCATAAGAATACCTGTACCACTAGATGGATCTACAGCACCATAAACCCAGGCATCACGATGGTTGCCTAGCAACACATACCGATCTGGAGGATAGACATCGGAGAGAATTAACATTTCTAACCTAATGAACATTTCTAACCTAATGTATAATAACGCATCTTCTATTCACACTTTAATATGTTTATCATCCACGATCATCACTCCATTCATATTCCAAAATAATAATTAGGTTAAATAATGAATGACACATATCAAATTATATTAATACTTATGATTTAAACATCCAAGCAAATTATAATTCACCTGGTTCCACTGCTCCGTTGATGACACCGATTACGTTATAGATGGTTCGAATCTCTCTTGAAGTTTGTATGCTCATCTTCACTTTTCTGTATATTAATATAAATAGATTGAAATGTAGGATTAATATTTTTGCCCAGACTGAAATATTGTTTTTATTCCTCTATGTAATCGTAAGAAGATTATCTTTTTCAGTATATACTGTCTCTACTAAGAAATTGAGAATAAGAGATGGATAGTGTATATAGCTGCATGTGATAATTGGTATAGGTATAAAAAGACTGACTGAGTGGTTATGGTTCAGATGGGTGAAGAGGTTCACCTTTCATTCAACAATAATTACGTCAATGCATAATGCTTGATGATAACGATCCTTATATACCTCACTTAAGAAATCCAGCCATCTGATTGGTCGAAATTGCAGTCGTGGTTTTAGCCATTCCCGTTAATAAACGAAAATTGCCAAAACTATGTAATAGTTCTAGAGTAAATCAGTAAAATCCCGGCAAAATTTCAGTTACCGGGAAAATAGTTCAATCTTGCTGAAATATCCGTTGGTTCACGTGTTAAAATCTGGTTTGAGCGAGCGCGGATCCATACATTGTGTGTGTGCGAATTGGTCGCTAGCTTAATTTTTTGTTAATGTCGATCGTACTACTAAATCCGGCCTAGATTCTATTTATAGTTTTCAAACAAGGCAAAAATGGCTCAAGAAACTCTTCCTTAAAGGTACTATGTCCCTTTTGCAGCCAACCTCAAATTCTGTAGAACTTTGCAGGAATTATGAATATGTCATGTATGTCCTATCTGTGAAATGTAAACGTTAGCAGTGTCCTCATATTCAAATTATGCAAGGAAACCCGTTTACTTGCTAGACTTCACTGTCAGACACTATTGAGTGACTGACTGGCTTTTTTCCTTCTTTGGTAATAACATACATGAAAAGAGTTGTAAAGGGTACATGCGCATTTGTCTACATCAATAACCCACTTCTTGTGATGGCCAAGATTAAACTGATTGAATCTTTGCGCAGCATAAAACGTATGACCATTCGGTACAATTGTCTGACTATTACTTTTGGGCTCTATAGCCCTAAAGTCGATTTGACAACTAATATTCGTTATTTTCCCACCTGAAGACATTTTCAAGCCCCATCTTTTTTAGGGAAGTTCTAAATTAGTATTATCTTTCAAATGCAGTTGGAATTTAACTTTTTCATTTTTTTGGCCTGCAAATGGGACATAGTACCTTTAATTTCAACTTCTCGATGATGATCAATGCAAGACTTGATTAATTCTGCTGAGTGCTGACAGCAAGAACACCAAAAGGGTACGTGAAATTCATAATGAAAACTGTTGGACATTTGTTCTTGGAATTGTGTGCGCATACGTGTACGTCGCTACAGCTACAACACGTAAACTACTACTACGAATTATGACATTTTTGCATCAATTCGACCGTATCTTAAGTTACCATTAACGTTATAAATTGGGGAGAAACGCATTAGAAAGCACAGAATATCTGCTAGTTTTTGGAGTAGAAATCATTTATGGGGAACTTTAAACCCCGCTGCCTTTTGTTCTTGAATGTTGTTACGCATTCACTTTCTGAGACAAAAGTCTATGGCAGATAATTTGGTGTGATACATGTGCAGATAAACTAGAGAAAAGCCAAGGTGGTGTCATAAGTTGACTTTTTTTTTTCGGTATATAAAAGTAATAATGACTGTTTTAATATTCGAGACATAGTTGTTTTTATACGCTCTCGGGGAGGTTACAATATTGTGCCATTGCCCTCGGCGTCTCTCAAAGCAGTCATTATCACTATACTATTTGTCTCTATTCACTTCTGAAGTTTTGTTAGTTATTCCGTTTGACCATTATCGCATTCATTTTCACTGATTTCATCACTGCAAGTTAAAGTTTACACCATCCTCACAAAGGTATTCTTGACGATGTCTTTATAATCATCCATGTTAATAAACTACTCACCTGTTTGGATTAGTTAATCCATGTTAATGAATTACTCACCTGTTTGGATTAGTTAATCCATGTTAATGAATTACTCACCTGTTTGGATTAGTTAATCCATGTTAATGAACTACTCACCTGTTAGGATTAGTAAATCCTGGTCCGTATCTGTAGGTGATGTTAAGACCTCCCTTCCAGGCATCCTGGACCTCATCACCTCCAAGTTCACTGCATCCATATCGAGTTAAAGCATGAAACAGGAAAAATATAACAATGACAACAAGTTTTATTATTTTTTTTGGGGGGGTGGGGGAGGGGCATATGGCACCAGTCATTTGGCTAGTGTCTATTCTAATTTTTGTTATTGGCATTCTGTTATTTTATTGAAAACATTATTGTTTTAACGTAGCTATTGGTACAGTAAACATTCATTAGAGAAGCTGGACGTGCTGTCGGGAAGTGTGAGAGAGAGTGAGAGGGATGGGGGGAACATAGAGGGGTGAAGACGGATGTGGAGGGAGAGAAGGGAAAGGAAATGAAAGAGACAATATTATGCAGTTTAACCCCTTTCCTACATACCTCAACAACTGCTGCGCATCACCGTATGAAATCGGATGAACCGGGATAGTGGGCAAAGAGGGATCCGATGCGTTTAACCGGTACATATAAGCTGGTGATATAGAAGATGAAAGCCATTATTATATTATTCCTTAAAAAGCTATCACGAGGATAATATTGAAACACAACTAAAATAATGAAATCCAAAAAATGCGCTTGGAAATAAATAGGCCTGTCATCTGCACCGCACTACCTCACCCCCCTCATTTCTCTCTCTCTCTCTCTCTCTCTAATCTTTATTTTCGTTGTAAAGTATTTGGCGTCACTAAATCATAAGAATCCAAGCCAGACTTAATCGGTTTCATAGACACAGGGAATACGTTATAGTGCGAAACACGACGTCCCTCGGATAGGAGGTTAAATGGAGGCCCCGTATTGAGGGGAGTCACCTCCTCAGCACGATAAGTACCCATCCACTACACCCTCCGTTAAAAACCCAACTCATTAACCGTACACGAGAAGGGAGGACGACGTGTAGGTGTCCAACTGAACATCCAGATCGATTTGACTCACGAAATGTACTCTTCTTATGCGACATGACTTGTATTATTATGAACCATTATTTACCAAAAACTCGCTGTTCAGTAAACTGTATATTTCCGACGTAAGTAATGAATTAAATACCAGCCCTGGTATACAGTTTACTGAACGGAAAGTTTTTGGCAAGTACTGTACTTACGTTTAGCAGGATATCCGGGAGTAATCGGATCTCCTGGGCTCCCAACCTTTACGGTCCCTCTCTGCACTCCAGTATCCGGTAGCCACCAATCATTCGGATAGACCGCTTCAGAGCCATCACGGGCATAATCGTTCGGATCCGAATACATGATAACTCCTATAGCACCTGCTAATTGAGCGTGTAATACCTGTCCAAATTAAAGAGAGAGAGAGAGAGAGATAGAGAAGAAGCAAAATACTCATGCATAAGAAAAGGAATAACGTTTTCATCATGATTGTATTTGCATTGATGCTTATTTATTTTATTTATACCAGAGAGCCAAATGATGTTAGTGACGTCATGGCAGTGGTTCGAACAACCCGATAGGTCTAGTAACAGCTAGTGACAGCCTAATCCATTTATGTTTTTTAAATTTTGTTTGGGTTTGATACGCAAGAAGACAATTAAATTATCATGTATATTTATCGACAAAATATCTTACCTTTTGTCCACGGAAGTTATTTCCATATTTGACGATGACGATTGACCCGTTAATATTGATGTCTGGTCTGTTCTTGGCTAGCCAGTCAAAATCATCTGCTGTTCCATAATTGACGTATACAAGAGGCCCCTGAAAAAAAAGTAGTCAAACAAAATTAGGGAACGAAAATATGAATGCAGCCCACTCTGCTGCATTGGACTTTGTTTTATGATGAGAGAGTATACGAAGGCATTAAATGCTAGCTCTAAATCTCACATGGAGTAAAATCATCACTAAAAAAATCATAAAAAACGAAAGGCATCGACCCGGAGGGGAAATTTAGCTTTTAGATGTGTATGCCACAGAGCATATAATAAATTACGAGGAATACATTTGCCCCTCCCCCTCCCTCCTCCTCCCCTCCCCTTCCTATCCTAAAGATGGACGGACGCCCTGTTAAATAGTGCAATATTTGCACACTATGTTTTACGCGTGTTATCAAATTTCTACAAAACTTGACAATTCATTGATTTGCAACAAAAAAGAGTAAAATTATACAGATAAACAATGTTGTTCATTAACATGTATCCCAACATCCACTGAGTAATAATTGTGGTTAGAACTATATCCCGATCAAGCTAACTAACTATAGTGTCCAGTGTATTTAATGAGTGTTGAACTCGTGTTCAAGTGAATAGATCATCTATTGAACGTACCTCTGGTTCTCCCTGTGCTGAGTATGCATTGAATGGTGGTACAATATCTGTATTATTATCTTCAGGTCGAAGAACAGCCTCAGTTAAAGCACTGGTGAAGACAGCCACTCCATTATCAGTTATCATCACCTTAAGTCGTTGTAAAATAGGAATCATAGAAATACTATTGAACTGATTGCTACATACAGGATTAAACAAAGGGAATATGCGTGGCAGGGTAAAGAAGAAAGGTATGGGAGAAAGAGAGGGATTTTTGTTTACGTACCCAAGAAATAGAAACCCAGATAACAGGAAAATTGAAAGAAGAATTAGTGTGGAGCGAAAACAAAAACAGCCGAAACAAAGAATGCGCATTTCCTTTTCAATAAAACAGAGACTTACATCTAGCCCTCTGGTACCTCTAGAAATTAACCCATGATCCTGGAATGGCTCTGATTTCTATAACACTAATGATATCAAACCCAGATATCATTGTACTTGTGCTAATCAAATCTAAATTAGACCATATTTTCACCTTACCTTATTGGGATTATCAGGATCAGGATAAGCCAAGAGAACATCGTAGGGTAGTAACCGAACCGAATCTAATCCGTACTCAGTCCAGAGATTAACAAGCATCTCAGCATTCTCCTTCTCAGCTGGTGTTCCCGCCAAATGAGGTCGGCTGCTTAATTGTCTAAAGTTATCAATGAATGGGAAACTTATATAGCCGCGTCTTTAACTATTTTCCATTGCAATAATAAACCAATCACGTCGAAGTGGATTTTCTCATCTTATATATTTGTGTGTGGATTAAATGAAAAGACCACTAATTGAGATGTTATTCAACCGTTACCCTCTCACCACTCATCAAAGCTCACTTTTATCAACATCCCAGGATATAATCAGTTGAACCGGCAGACCTGCTTCCGTTGGTCATTAATAATATATAATCATGTTTAATACTTTCTCCCTTGTTTAAAATTATAATCTAAGTAAACATTCATAGCCTTCTGAAGATAGAGGCTTATATTTGATCCAAAGATCCTATGGCGTTGTCCGCCAGGAAAATATGACTAGGCCTATACAGTTACTTCATGACATTAAAAAAGAGTTCTTCCCCCGTACAAACTAACTAGTATACAAATATACACTGTCTTGAGAGGTTCTGGTTAAAACTATGCGCAAGAGGTGACTCCAATACTACTATTTGCTGAGGGGCGCAGCCCCGAAGCAAATGGTACTTTTGGAGTCACCGAGGCCCATTTTTTTTAACTAGTACCTCGAATATAAGGCATGGTATATTTGTTTTATATCCTGCATCAACAAAATATTTTATTTTAAAAAGAACATTTAAAAATTGTGATTTTGTTTTATTTAGAACCCCAAAATGTCAATTTTTATCTAAAAAGATTTAAAATATTTTGTTTTCATTAAATCAAGATTTGAAAAAAAAAAAAAAAAAAATTATAAAAAAAAAAAAAATCACATTTTTTTTCAACTCCCCAATAGTACTCTCATATAGTACTTTCTAAAAATAGTTCAAATATTTCTGGTCATGTGACGAGCTCTCAACCAATCAAAAGCCAACAAATTTTTGATGCAGGATATTATATTTAATATAATACTTCACTCCCTCTGAGTAAGCTGTATATACAGCGTACTATACGTTGGAGGGCATGGGGCGGAGGGGGTGGGGCAGGCAAAGAGAGTGAGAGAAAAAAGGAGAAAGGGGAAGGCAACCTAAAAAAAAACGGTACTACTAGTCATACGACCCCACCACACCAATCATCACACTATATAGTTTGTTGTCTTACTCACATAATACTTGCTACGCTGATTGCTATGGACATCATACGGTAGGTGTGAAGCTAAGTAGAGGGTGAAATTATCTGAAAACATGGTCGTTTAATCTTACCTCACCCCCACCCCGACCCCCTCTAACAAGAGTAGTGGCGGTAGTAAAGCAGAAGCAAATATGGATTCTTCCTGGTATAATAGTATTTCTAGAAGAAGGAGTAAAGTACACAAATAAATAGGAGCACTTACTCCTCTTATACTCTATGCCTATAGGTCAAATTTGCCATTTCTTGTATTGGCCCTCGGGGGCAGGCCGGGGCAAATCAGAATCAAATACAGAGGCTGCTCGGAGATTGTACGGATATCGTGCAATTTCAATGCAGTATACTTGTTGTCTCCACAGCCTCCGCACGGAAATCGTACGGAGCCCGTGCAGCTTCCGTGCAAAGGTTGCGCGGACAAGGCGCGGTGACCGTGCAACCACCTTGCCGTTTTTAAGCGATTTGTTGCCTCCATGTTCACCGAAAAATCGTGCGTTTACTGCACGATCTGCGCGAGTCCTCCGCACGATGCCCATGCAGGGCTTGTGCAATGACACCTACGGCATGTCTACGGACTACGGGCTTACGATTTTTCAAATTTGTATAACTTTCTGCAAAACAAAATCGTAAAGGCCGCAGAGCTCCGTGGAGCCCGTGAATCCGTACGAAAAATCTCACGGCCGCCTTCTGCCTCCGTACGGAGGCCGCATACGGGCAGGATACGGGATCCGTAGACTAATCGCAGGCCAAATGTAAGCCAGGCATTAATTATGTTAGGGTAACCGCACGGCGTATTTTGAATTTGTGGAGACAGAAAATCTACGACTGCCGTACGGCCCTTGAAGTGATAACGCACGGTAGCCTTAAGGCGTCCCTACGGCGGTCGTGGCTTTTTGACAAATACTAAGGCAGACGCAAGGTAGCCACAAGGTGCTAGCAAGGCAGTCGAAGGGGGACCATACGGCCCGATTCCACCGCTTCACCACTGGAGTGTATAAAACGCAAGGCTACCGTACGCCTGCCGTACGGTCGCCGTGGAACCGCTCTACGGCATGGCTACAGCGTGTATAATCGTTACGGCGAACCAAGAAATGAAAACAGTTATAACTCCGCGTTATAATCCCACGGCGACCCGTACGGCCTGTAAAGATATGGATACGCCCTTGGGTGACCCTGAGGCCACCGCAGATTCTCTGGGGCCGCCGCAAATATCTCTCGATTTCGGGGGCGTACGGCTGCCGTATCTTAGCCGAAGAGCAAATGTGACCTTTACGCATAATTCTTACTATAGGACTTCATCTTAGAAATGGTATATTCCATTTCTATCACGATCTTTATGTCTGCGTTGGGATAATATAATTTTTTACCTGACATTTTCCTCGATGTTATCTGCCTGACATTCCTCGATCATGAGAACACTGATGGTTTCATTTTCACTTGGTGTGTTGGTCGATGGCGATGATGAGGCAGAGCAAGAACCGTCAGGGATCCCGAAATGTCCGATGAGAATTCCGACGACGAGCATGGCGGCTCCGACGACTATCAGGCCAAAGATAAACACTCTTGTTTGAGGTTTCATGGTTAATCTTCGAGGAGGAATTACCTCCTTCCTACCTACAAACTGCCTTACAAAGTTGGACCGATTTCTCTATTGGCTCTCAGACTTGCAAGGGAGAGCGTCCGTGTTGTGTGGGAATCGAATGATTATGAATCAAACGCAATATTATTCACCGTGTTTCGTGTTCCGCTTTGGAACACAATATTGTCCTATTTTTGTTTGCTCAGAGTCAAGGCTAGAAAGTATGAAGTCCTATACCTGTTCACAAATATCACCCATTATTCGGAACCAATAGGGTTACAGGTCACCAAGCTGCGACAGAGCCTGCTTTCATTGTATACAATGTATTCAATCAAAGTAGGACTTCGATGTATTCAACTTATCAACAAATTTTAAACCCCTTTATATTAAAAAAAAACTACGTAACCCAGATTCCTTGTGCCCTGCATAATGCACGCGAGCTTCCAAGGCCATCTACAGTGTTGATATGAGCCCATAATAATTTTGTCAGAATACGAAATATCATAACTACAATAAATGACCATGTTACACACAGATATGACTATACTGACATTGCTTTATTGTTTACTACATGACTGCTATGAAACACCTTAAGACAAACAGAAATAAATTAGGTTGCATGTTAATAATTTAATAAATCATAATAAATCAATTAAAAACTTAGTCATAATGGTGCTCTGAAAAGCACACAAGTCGTCCACTGCATATGGATTTTCCCAATTGATAACCCTAACTTAGGTGTTGTGTTTCGATTATGATGAATCCTCTCATAACAAGCAGTAAGGCATCAAACCAACAATAATACAGTTCGACTAAAGGCTTGGTGGTTGATTGGCGTTATACATTCCTAAAGGGCCTATCTCACTGAGCGGCGAATGCTTGCGAACGTAGCGAATTTGGGGTTTCGCCAGAGTTTGTAAAATGTTGTAAAAGGTTGCAAGAAAGATCGCAAACAGTTTTCTTTGTTGTAAACAGTTTTTCTTGTCGCAAAGAAATTTTGAACATGTTCAAAATTTCTTTGCGAATTTATTTTTCCGCAAACGTTTGCAAACAGTTGTAAGCGTTTGCAAAACAGTTGCAAGTGTTTGCAAAACAGTCGTAAGCCTTTGCAAACGGTTGTAAGACGGCGTCGCTCTTTGTTGTCGTCAGTTCTCTTTGTTTTGCCAATGCTAGCGACCAAGTTACCATATGGTTCCTTTATAAAAGCGACCCATTGAGTTATCAAAAAGTCTCAAACGTTCACAAATAGTGGCAAAGGATTGGCAAATAGTTGCTAATCTTCGCAAAAACTGTCGCTAACATTGGCTTACAGTCGCAAATAGTCGACAACTGCCTTTCGCAAACACTTTCAGAAACATTTGCTCAAATGTTGCTAATTGTCGCTAAACGTCACTAAAAGTCACCGATTTTCGCCAACATTCGTCAGAAAAGTTCGCGAATTCAAATTCGCTACGTTCGCAAGCATTCGCCGCTCAATGAGATAGGCCCTATAAAGCGAGGTCACAGTAAAAAACGACACAAAAGAACTGGTCCACCTGAATTACAAAAAACAACCATTGTCACATGTTTACATTGGGACAATCAATAGAAATCCAGATTTTCGAATTCATATTTGTTTGTAATCTGAACAAGATCTGACCTATTTTTTTCTTCGAGTTTAGCATGGTTGATAGATTCCAATGGCGACAAGTCTAAACGTTCGCACGTAGGCCCTATATTAAGTGCAGTGACCAAAGAATGTATTTTCCCCTGTTAAATATGTGTACACTAAGATGAGGACATATCTGTGATATGCGCTCTTTAAGTACGGTATATAATTATAATAATGCAAATTGGTAGTAATAATAGTAGTAAGAGTAGTATCATAATATATAATCATGTCTTTCTGTACAAACATAGGCGGCGTACAGGGACAGTATTTTGCCAGGGGTTGATATATCTTACCTGACTATAAAATTCTAAAATTTCATATATTGCGAGCGAGGAAAGCGAGCAAGGAAAAGTTATTACACTTTATTGTATTGACGATGCAATTTTGTCAAAACTATTTTTCATAAGATATAAATATCGCTAATAGTACATCTCGATATTCAAGGTTGCGGTTGCCCAAATATTATAGTTATATCAAACTTCCAGGGATTGCAGCTCCAACCCGGTTTGGATCGCGAAGAGGGAAAAGTTATTATTGAGCATACTGGCTGCTGATTGGATATCAAGAGTTAAAGTTATGTGACGTAATTCAGCATACTGGCCAGTGATTGGATATCATGAGGCATTCCGGTTAAAGTTGGGTGACTTCATTGAGCGTACTGGCCGCTGATTGGATGGTGAATGTTAAGATAGCTAGTTGTTTTCTAACGTTATTCCATCGAGTCTCTTGATCGGGGTCATCGTCGATTTTATACAAAGCATCGACCACAGCAGGAAACTCATCACCAGCATAGGAATCAACGCTGCTAGGTGCAAAGATTAAGTGCCTAAGATAATATCATGGAAAGGAAGAAAAATATAATTCGCTTTTTAAAATTATTTACGGTTCATTTCTTTCAAGTTTTGGTCATAAACACACGACAACAAAAGTTCCATGAAAATACAAAATATCAAATATGCGACATGTGCAGTGATTTAATTTGAATTTTCTCACTCACATTATATAGATTTTCTTTACAGACTTTCTTTCTTTGTCCCTTAGTTTCATAAATGACCTAGAGGATTTAACGTAGTCGGATCAGCTGGTTCAGGTCAGTATCACTAAGAGGGTTATAATCGAGCCCCCCTCTCCATCGCCAAGTGGACATGCAGGAGAAGAGATCCTGTGACTATCTGAGTTATAGAACAATAACGTGTATTGCTACAACCCACATGACCCGGTTGACCAAAGGGCCTTGGAAGACCGAGGGCCAGTGGTCTCTTCGGCCTTTGGTCTCATTAGCCTCCGGTCTCGTGAACTCTTTCTTTATTCTACTAACAGTCTCATAGACTTCTCATCAGCTGGGGTTTCACTGATCTTGTGTTAGGTATTTTTGCAGTTTTACAGTATTACAGTTTTGTCACCCCCTGATAAATTCTTTTGTATTTAAAAAAAAAGTACCAAATCTTTCTTTCCTCCTCACCTCAACCATTTTCTTCCTGGAAGCCCAACAGGATCAATGAAAGCTCGTTCAAGTTGCATCATCTGATCATTAACACGTCTTATTGCATAAGGGCTACATCGGTAGAAAAGGATGAGAAATGAATACAGGCAGTAACCCGTGTGTTGGTGTATAGGATTCTTAACCCACTTGTGTCATATTAGTTTCCAGTGAGGAATACAACCTTTGTCGAATTGAATTGAATTAAATTTGAAAATAGTTCTGTGCAGAATTATCTACTACTTCTTGATCTAAAATCGTTGGTCTCTAAGAGGCATTCATCTTTCCTTTTCTGTCTGTCTTTCTTTCTTTCTGTTTTGGTGGTGGTGGTGGGGGGGGGGTCGCTCCCAGAGCCCCCACCCCGGACAAGCTAACTAATAATCTTAACGTGAATATAACTCCTATATCTTTTATCGACATGTCTCTTTACCTTTTGAGCGAAAAATAATGCATTTTGCCTTTTTTTAGTTGTTGATTTATTGAAAATCCCGTTTATATTACAACCAACAAAAAGGAATTAAATATGAACTTCACAAAACACTACTTACTCGTTTACATTTATATCAGTTAGTCGCGTTTCAAAATGTTGTGCTGCTTCTGTGAAATTATCTAGAGCCGATTCCATGTAATCTAGGAGAGAAAAGGTGATTTCAGTTTAGAGTGATTTTTAAAAATAAACCTTATCATGTTAAAAGTTTGTATCAGATGCACATACTCATACGAGGCTCATATTTTATATTATTTTATATATCAACCAAAAGATCGGCTGTTTTTCGTGACATGTAATGTCTGAGATTGAAATCACTTTCAATACAGAGAATCTGTTCATAAAGTTAATTACTGTGTCCATTTTTTTCCATTGTTACAACATAATCTGGTAAGACTGTCATTATATTAATAGAACAGACAACTTAATTTTTTTGTTGTACAGAAAACCTAGGTTGATCAGAATTACAAATACTATCTTAATGTAACTGGTATCATTTTTTTATTTTGATAAGTGGTCGACTGACTTCGTATGAAGATTGCTAAGGGTAGCAATACAACCTCTTGTTTCATTCTTACCAAAATCGATACCATTTTGTGCCATCTTTTCGCCGAAATTGCTCTCAAAGCCCTGTGCAGCTTGCTTCAATTTTGCGGCGTAGTCCACGCAGCCGAATGGAAGAATCAAGGAGTCCGCGAGATCTCGCGAGAATTCAAGATAAACTCTTGCCATGGCTTGGTGACGCCAAAAGTTCCAATCCAAGAAGTTCTTCACGTAGTAAAAGTTCTCATAGACGGAATGGTAGACGGGATAAGATGACAACCCTAATCTCTAATGAAGGCAAATAGTTGAAATTAGATTTCACATTCTTTATGTAACTTTTCGAGTGCCTATTTATGAAGAAAAAAACAATGATTGAGCTCAGTAATTCAGTAGTAAATAAACGCAGGTAAAAATCTTTGTTTGTTGGCATAAGCTCGTGTTCCAGAACTTATTTTGATTTACCTTAATCAGTAGATAGTCATTTTAAACTTAAATCTCACCATTTATCTAATTTAATGTTAACCATACTATGTGCATTAATTACATATTATTCGATGCTACCTCTGCTTTTGACTAGACTGCAAGTAGACCAGAATTATCAGTTATTTTTTAGACCAAAACAAATCGGGCAACAAAACAATTTGTACAGAAAACAAACCATCTGGAATGATAATGATACCATCTTTCCTTATACTATCCTTACGATCTCTGAAGAAATACTACATGTCGATCAAGCAGATAACTATAAACTGATAGGAACGTTACGAGATCAAGTTCTTACGAGATCGAAGACATAGAGAAGATCGGCAGCAGGGACTCCGATCCGGTGTATGAATGGGGCATGATCACTACCCGATCCGATCACTGCAACGCTAAAGGAAATTAAAAAAGAATGGGAATGTAATTACAACGGTCCAGTTATAGTTATGTTTCCACGTAACAGGTACACAATAATCTTGTGGTAATAAAGATGGCAAAAACACGGTTTGTTTTCTCGTCATTTCGGGATTGTTAATTTTGGGGCCCTTTTTTTCTAAATTTAAAAGCATTTTAAGACAATATTTGTCGATCCTGTATATACTGACTTTATCTCTTTGTTATTAATGTTCAATATTATCCTAAAATAAAATAAAATTTACTAAGGATTGCCGGCAGGATCAGGAATTCGCTGCAACCACAAGTCATAAACCGATCGTGTTTGTGTCTCTCCGTCTGGTACCTAGAGAAAGAAGAAAAAAGAGAGGAAGAGAAAGAGAGGAAGAGATTGGAGAGGGTGATATGACGAAACGGGATTGACACAGATAAGAGCACAACATTCAGGATTTTATTGGAGCGCAAAGTATTTTATGGGAAAACTGAGGGGTCTATCACATACGAGCAGTTTAATATTATGTGATAATCTACATTCTCTATAACTGATTACTATTATTTATAAAGATTGCTCAGACATTTCAATTCCTATTTTGACCCGACTGATAAATTATCGCTCTCACAAGCGTAGCTTTCACCATAGGCCCCCTCCATATTACAATTCGATATGACGTACTCACTTTCTGTTTTTGTCCCTGTTCATATAATTCACATTTATTTGTACCATTTATTTTGTGAAATCTTCGCATGATGAAATATATAATGTGACTTATAACGCAATAAACTAAAACTGAAAGTTCCGCATAAACACCTATACAACAATATAACAATTACATTTTAGACTAGATTATCTGTCCAAACTTGCCTTTTTGGTGGCATCCATTAAAGCCTGCTGCAAGAGAGGCGTTGCCCTGGCAACGAAAGAATAATTGCCAACCACAGCACTATCTATATTGATATAGGCCACAGCTCTCTCACCAAGTATCTTCTGATATTCCTGCTCGTAGAAAAATTGGCAATAATTGTCGAGAAGTCAGAGTAGTTAAAGGCTATTTATTTATTTATTTATTTATTTATTTCTGCATGGCTCAATATTTTGCATAGTATGTTCATGACCATCGCAGTAGTAAACACTAGGAGATTACGATCATTATACATTTACAATTGTAAATGATACAGAAATATACAGAGCTATCAAGAAAAAGAGTTTACTGATGAGCAAATAAAAATTATAAAGGTCTTATCTGAACTTCATGACGTCCATAACGTTTTTAGGGCAATTAGGGAAAGACCAATTCTGACTTTGGCCGAGCTCTTCTTCTTACCATTTTCCCATTCATCGCACCTAGGTTGAGAGTAGAACATGTATAAAACATTAACATTACAAAACAATAAGTAGATAACTAGAAATGCAATCGTGTCACAACGATGTGCGTGCAATGACGCCATGTTTCTACGTGTCAAACGAAGAAGCTACTCTCGGACTATCCAGAGCAATATGTAAGAAGTCTGTAGCTTCTGTGATAGTGGAGATAGTTAGGGCGAAAGAAAGGTCATCAAAACGGCCCGAAACGGAAAAATGGTGCCTGGACGGTCACGCATGAAGGTTTCCGGAGAACGAAGAATTTAGTGACCTTGAAGGAATGCTAGAGACTACGCCTACAAATTTTTAAGGGAATTGGAGTGGAGGAAGGGATCTAGAAAGGGCTCGCAAGCACTGCGTGCAAAACCAATAGGACTTGGTGCATGATGAACATGTTACGACGCGTGCTTTGGCACGAACGGCCGCCCATACTAACACAAAAAAATGACGTCATGGCCGAAACATGTTATAATAGGGCGGAAACTTGGCGGAATACGTATAGTGACCCTTGTTCAAATGCGATTTACTCAAAAATTTCTGCGTTAACATATACCATAGTAGGTATCATTCGAAAGGGCACTTCAGTGCGGTCAGTTTGACACCATTGTCATCTGCGCAAAAACGTACTGCACGCATCAAACGCGCTATTACGTAAAGCATAGTAAATTCATCATTTTTGGCGATAACTTTGCGAAGAGGGCATTACAATTTACTAAACTTAGCAGACAGTTGTCACGTATATGGATACATGTGTCTGCCAAGTTTCATTGATGTAGGTATAAAGATCGCCATTTTAGAGCAAGTTGAAGTTATTTCTCAATTTTCTTGAAAATGGCGAATTTGGAGGGCAATTTTCTCAAATTTGGTCAGTGATAGGGTATATAATTTTGAATATAGCTGGAAAGGGCATAACTTCAAGTATCTAAATCCAAAAAAGGGTACGGGTCTGCCAAGTCATAATGGAGATACGGCCACAGAAAGAAAGCCAATTCCCAGAACTTTAGAGGGCGCGATTTATGTTTTGCAAAGTCATTGGAGCGTGAAATTTGGCATGGCTATGTGCAATCATGAGATAAAGATACTGTGAGATTTAAATACAAAACGGAATTTATATAAGAAAGTTATGGCAGTTTTAGATTATTTAGGCGTCCATTTTTCAAGAACTTGAGAGATTTTTGACGGAGTCGGTTTTAGATTTAAATTTCGAGTATGAAGATGGCATTTTGAAGGTCAAGTCATGTGTCGCAGATGAAAGAACATCTCTCAGACTATCTAGAGGAATTTGTTAGAAGTTTGTAGGATGAAGGATAGTGGAGACAGGAAGAAAGAAAGAAAGGCCTTAAAATGGACCAGAAACGGACAAAATGGCGCCTGGACGGTTATGCATGAGTGATTTCGAGAATCGAAGAATGTAGTGACCTTGATGAGATGTTAGAGACTATGCCTATGAAATTTGAAAGGAAAAGGACATGAGTAAAGCACCTAACTAGGAATAACAAGCACTACGTGCAAAACGAATGGGATTCCGGACGACAAGAAGAAGAGGAGGAAGTAAGAATATTAATAAGAAGAATGTGAACGAAAACAAGGCAATGACGAAGGTTCGTCATTGCAATGAATAAATGGATAAACGATCGAATTGATAGATAACAGCTGGAAAGACAGGTATCTGGTTTACCTCTACAAACTCAGTGGATCCTAACAAACCATACTCCTCAGCTCCCCAACTACAAAACATTACAGATCTCCGTGGCCGCCATCCTATTAGATAGAGAGAGAACAAATTTGTTATACGTGACACTCTATTCCCCTACATACTCCTATAACAGCGCCATGTACCCCCCCCCCCCCCTTCCCGGCCGCTATCGACTCAAGCATTCTTGCTTATGATAGTTGGCCTCTGCATTTATCTCGATTATTTTTACTTACCTCGATACTTTCAAACTTTCAATTATGCATTTTCTATTTGTGTGTATTTAAGTTGTCACTCTTTATGTAAATCAATTATTATTGTAATATTTTAATGTTTTATATTTGATTTATCAATAAATGCAGAAACATCTGCTAAAAAAAGAGAGAGAGAGAGAGAGGGGAGAGAGAGAGAGAGAGAGAGAGGGGGGAGGAGAGAGAGGGGGAGAGGGGGAGGAGAGAGAGAGAGGGGAGAGGGGGAAACAATGTTCGTGAAAATAGTAGAACCTTTTTCCAAACAGATCTCTAGGAAAATAATATATCTAAAAGTATTGTACATTAAGAATAAACAACATGCTAACCTTTCTTGATCATCTGTGAGTATACCCTTGAACTCTCCATAAGAACTGCTGTACCACTAGATGGATCTACAGCACCATAAACCCAGGCATCACGATGGTTGCCTAGCAACACATACCGATCTTGAAGAAAATAAGCAGAGAAAACTTTAGAGAATCCAAAAATGGGTAGTTAATAAATTATCTCAACATTTTCCATAATTATTTTATGTTTTGATAGTCAGTCCGTATAGGGATTTAGAAAACGAATACAATACATCAGCAGAGGCAGATAACATTAATGTTCATCTGATTAAGAATGAAGCTTAATTCACCTGGTTCCACTGCTCCGTTGATGACACCGATTACGTTATAGATGGTTCGAATCTCTCTTGAAGTGTGTATACTCATCTTCACCTTTCTGTAGATCAATACAAAAAATAGTTAGAAATGTGAGAAAATATGTTCATAATCAAGCACAAACTCTCACTCATAATCTAAACGTGAGAGCAATGTTATCTAGTAGGCCTACACACAGAGAAAAAGACGTTTGAACTTACTCCCTATAGGGAGTAAATGCTTGTCGCATAAGTGACACCCTCAGGGAGTAAATTTACTCCCCGATGTAGGGATTAAATTTACACCCCACAAGAAGGTGTACATTTGCAACCCTAGGTTATGATTTTTCTCCCTTTTAGGAGCGAAATTTGCACCCAATGGTGCTTAATTAACACTTTTTGGTCCCATTTTCATGAAAAATGGGTTCAAATCTACGTCCGTGGGGTTGAATATTATACCCTATAATTATGATCGATTCCACACCCTGTGGGGAGTCAATCTATACCCTTCTTATGCACAGCATCAACCAATTGATCATCCCTCGAGCAATATATGTCGAAAGCTTTAATGCTTACCTGATTAACAATTAGTTTGAACTCAACACAAGTGCAGACTGTAAGAAACAACTTAAAATTAGCCTCGGTGAGGCTGGCCTGGATGGACGTATCGAATCATCAAATGTAGTATAAATACCTAAATACACAATCCTACCTTCCAAAATATCTTCCCTTTATTTATACGTATAAGAAGGCAATTATAAACTAGTTAGTCAAACAACACTTCTGCTAATTTCATTAAATTATCAAATATAACCTTCGGTACAACCTCTTAATCTTAATCAGATAACTTTCACACAAATAATATGCCCAAATGAAACATTATAATTCCCCCAACATGACTAAATGTGTAAATTATGCTAATTTTCCGTCATTTGGCAGTACCTATATCGACACGATGCGCTCGTCTGACTGAAAAAGGGTGTGAAATTACATCCCTCAAATGACTATTCTGTACACCCTTGCGTATTTCCGTTTTTTACTCCCTAAAAGGTGTAATAGGGGGCGCCCTATTTTTCCAATTTCGTTTCACTCCACAAGAACACCTTTTATTTCTCTGTGTGTACATGTAATATCTACCCATCTCACCACCATCTTCACCATTATTCCACCAAGGGTCCTAAGTATTGAAGCAAAATTGTGCTGAAATCATCAATACATTATGCCTGAAGTATATCCTTTGGAACATCTGGTTCTTTCTATTCACTCTCATTCTCCTTTTGCTTTAATTCGTTTTATATTATCCACATGCCTCATCCATTTTCAATAAGAAATGCCAGTTTCAATGATCATTGCAATCGTTCTCCTCGTCATCATCATTCAGTGTAAATTCAAGACAATATCCATGTGAATGACCTTCTTACCTGTTAGGATCAGTAAATCCTGGTCCGTATCTGTAGGTGATGTTAAGACCTCCCTTCCAAGCATCCTGGACCTCATCACCTCCAAGTTCACTGCATCCATCAATAACACAATCAAAAAGACAATGGTGCTAACTTATAAAGTAAACACCAGCTTGTTGTGTTGTGACAGTAATATTCATAATATTAGGTATTTCTTATTACACTACATGTATCTATATCTAGGACTTCTATTCCGAGGCGCACAAGGAAAAATAGATAAGAAAGAAGAGTCCGAATAAGTGCTACATTAATTTTCAATGTCAAGCGTTAGATAAAACAATTAGTTCAATTAACCAATAAAAAGTATCTTTATTTCATCTAGTGAAGGAAAACATATCTTGATTTCATTTTATAGAATACATGTTCAAATAACTGTACTATTCTCTAGTTTCGCTTTTCCATACCTTAAAAGATGTTGTGCATCACTATATCCGATCGGGTGAACTGGTATAGTCGGCAGAGAGGTCTCCGAATCTTTTAACCGGTACATATAAGCTAGTTATAGAATGAGGCGGGAGGAACGTTAGTTAGAAAAAAGTTTGTTAGATAAACGATACCGTGTAAAAAAAACAATCATATGAAACTGTGTATATCTTGTAAAAGACAGAAACAGCACTTTAAACTATGAATCATTCATAGTTCAAATATACCCTCTCTTTCACTGTCTATTTTTTTTTCTTTCTCTCTCGATCTCAGTGACTATTTGTTTAAAGGTAATATTCTGTCATATTTAATTGTACAATGCTGTATTAGACATTGTAGCTCACATCATATTCGCGAGGAATAAAATAATGACCGCTTATTACTTACGTTTGGAAGGATAACCGGGAGTATCCGGATCTCCCTTTCCGCTACCTACAAACACGTTTCCTCTTTGTGTACCGGTATCCGGTAACCACCAGTCACTCGGATAGACAGCATCGCTGCCTTCTGGAGCATAATTAGTAGGGTCCGAATAGATGATTACTCCTAAAGCACCTGCCTTTTGAGCGTTTAGTACCTTGTCACGAAAGAGAGAGACAGAGAAAGAGAGAGAAAGAGAGAAAGAGAGAGGGAGAGAGAGAAAGAGAGAGAGAAAGGGAGAGAGAGGGAGAGAGAGAGAGAGAGGGGGGGGGGGAAGAGAACAAAAAATGCTAGTGTCAGCTGGGAGTTGGAATCTGGTGTTAGTTTGAAATTACAATGACACGCATCACTATAAGGCGATCGATCTTCCAAATATCGTTTTTTAGAAACCTCTGTGAGCTGAGAGGAGCTCGACTGTCATGATGTACGTCGAACTATTTATGTAAATAATGATTCAGCGCTAGAAGTTCAAACGTGAAGGTTTAAAACCCATTTTGTTACACTAACAACACCCATTTCCCCTATAACCATTCACGTATTTTCAAGCTCACTGGTCAAACTTTCCATTGCAGGTACAGGGGCGGATCCAGCTTTTTATAAAGGGGGGGTTGGGGTGGTATGCGAGGGAGCGTAGCGACCGAGTCCAAGCGAGCGGAGCGAGCGAGGGGGGAGGGTGTGGGAGGGGGGTGTCCCCCCTCCCACAGTAGGGAAAATTTTTGAAAATCTGTGTGTGAAAATGGCGTTTTCTTGCGATAAGATTTTAAAAAATGGTCCCCGGATTTTTTTTTTGGGGGGGTTGCAACCCCCCAACCCCCCCTAGATCCGCCACTGAGGTAACTATCATCATCATTAATGTAATCATTCTTTTTGTACAGAAACTATTTATTTCCATTACGATTATTGTCGTGTTTATCATTTATATTAACTTGGTTATTTCGCCATGTTGAATGTAGAAGGAGGTGGAGATAACGAATCAGACAAAATTAAAGAACTATATACATGACAACATGGATGCTCATAATTATGAATGAAGTTGGTATAAAAAGACAGCCATTAAGTTCAGTCTGAAACCATGAAGCAACTACATTTGTATAAATAATATGAATATTGTGAAACCGTCCTGATGCTTAAAGTTAATTCTTGTTGTCTATTATATACTAAAACTGTTCATGGTATCTTAGGTCAGTGGGTAAGCCATCTATTATCTCTTAAGTGTTATTATATCCCTGTTTAATAACCCCAATCGTTTACCATAAATACAGATAGTGGTAGAATTACGTAATAAGTAAACACATTAGTAACACCTGTCGAGGTTCAGCATATATTCCTGTTGATACCTCAAAACGTTTACCGCAAATTTTATGATGTATTTAATTTTGTTTTGTCCAGGCCTTTTATGTGGAGAGGGCATACGCTGATGTGTTACCATTTTATCTAGTTTGCAATTTGTCATCTGATGAGATTTCCTGAAAATGTTAATCATTTTGTTGCTCTATATATGTAATCAAACAAAAATCCAAAAATTCTAAACCATCTCACTCTTCTGGAAATTCTGTTAATGTTTCATAATTATGTCTAGATATTGTAGAGCGACTTGTAAACTAGTCTAATTAGTTACATCATAAAGGATTATTTCAAACGAAATGAAAAATAACGAATTACTTCTTCAGTTTGAGACTCTGCGTAATTGATACAAGAATATTTTTGAAATATACGGGAAGCAACGGTAATATCGTATTGTGTAATAATCATTAACAATTACATGAATAAAGATTACAAAAGATGTGCATGTATATCAATAAATAAAATCCAACTTACTTTATGTCCACGGAAACCCTTGCCATATTTGACGATGACGATTGACCCGTTAATATTGATGTCTGGTCTGTTCTTGGCTAGCCAGTCAAAATCATCTGATGTACCGTGATTAACGTATACAAGAGGCCCCTGAACAAAAAATGATGGTAAACCTGACTAGACCGCACGATATAAAGTTATTTGAGAGATATTTTAGGAAGCTTTTAACCATGCTTATCCGCATTTATTTGAGAACAGATAAGTTTGATATGTTCGCAGTTTTTTTTTAGAAAGAAATATAGAAAGAAATATAGAAAAATATATATACATTGTACATAATATCATTTTCTTAGGACATTTAACGTTTTACCATTAATTATGTTGTTTTATTCATACCAAGAATGCATCTACATGTAATCTATTAATTGGAGAGAAAAAACGTCAGAAGATAAAAAAATGCTCTGTGAAGTTTAACATGAAAATGTGTAAATTCCGTTTTACCTTCTTAATTGAAATCTATATCTGGGCGTAGTTGTAAGTGTGTGTAGTGAATATTATATTGGGTGAGGTAAAACATTTTCACCCACCCTATCTATTAAATCAAGTGAATGGATCATGTATTGAACGTACCTCTGGTTCTCCCTGTGCTGAATATGCATTGAATGGTGGTACAACATCTGTATAATTATCTTCAGGTCGAAGAACAGCCTCAGTGAGAGCACTGGTGAAGATAGGTACTCCATTATCTGTTATCATCACCTATACAAGAACGATGGTAATCATTTATGCCAATCTCTTTGTGAAGAGTGATATGGTATTATCTCTGGTGAAGTACACACTTTTCAAAAGTAAAAGGAGCTAGATGTGAACAGAGCAGTGAATATATATATAACATTATAACATATAACAAAAAGGTTTAAACAATTGTGTTCTTCGAATCAGAATCTAGTATTTTTGTTTAAATTATAAATATGTACATGTATACTAATATAATTTTCATCTATCAGTTGAGAAACGTAATACCATAATATGGAGGCGCTATGAGCAGTATAGATTTGGAATAAGGGCTCGGTAATATATAATCGTAATGTCCACTTTATAATGATTTAGAAGTAATGCTCTGACCTTATTCGGATTATCAGGATCAGGATAAGCCAAGAGAACATCATAGGGTAGTAACCGAACCGAATCGAATCCGTACTCAGTCCAGAGATTAACAAGCATCTCAGCATTCTCCTTCTCAGCTGGTGTTCCCGCCAAATGAGGTCGGCTGCTTAATTGTCTATCAATCAAATGGGATCAGGTTATCTCAAAATATGTATGTTAATTGCACATGCATTACTGGTATTTTGCATTTTTTATAATCTCTATATCCATTTCTCGAAATATGCAGTTGGATACATCTTGTTCTAAATCTCTTTTTATTTTACTATAGTGATTCAACGAAGTCAATATAATCCGATGAAAAGGAGAAGTATAACTCGTAAATCATTTGCATGCTGTGACCATGGTGACATGAAATATGCCAAAAATGGTGTGTGATGCAATAGCATTTATGTTAGATGTATATGATATGTTCGATGTAGTATGGTTTTGCTCCCCAAATCCGTCACAAGTACATGTACGACTCTTACCCATAATCTCACTCATTTCCATTGAAATAATATCATTCATTATTTTTTACCCAACTCCTTTAAGATAGGTAAGGCAGTAACCATAGGTTGCATCTAAGAGAGAACATAATAATAATTAATTACCGAATTAATTGAATACCTTCAATTTGTAAGATCAATTGGAGACCAACAATACTTTGTCATGTGATTTCAGAAAATGGCGTGTTAAATGACTGTGATATACTGTATAGCCGATGATATCAAATGTAGTACTGGTATATTATAGCAACCGTATAACTACTACAGTTTCATGTATTACTCTCCTAATTCTTCTACTACTCCTATAACTATGATGGCAACTAGTGATGATACTACTAGTACTACTGCTACTGATACTAGTACTAGTACTAGTGTACTACTACTACTACTACTACTACTACTACTAATACTTCTACTACTAATAATAATACTACCACCACCATCACCACCACTACTACTAATTTTCTTCTTCTACTATTATTAAAACTATAACCACTATAACTAGTACCAAATGCAATTGTAACAGAGGTGTAATTGATATCTCCATATTGTACAACTTACTTGAGATTTTGCTCGATGTATTCTGCCTTGCATTCATCGATCATCATACCACTGATTGTTTCATCTTCAATCGACGTTGATGAGGAGGTCGAACACGGTCCATCTGAGATTCCGTAATATCCGATCAGAAGTCCCACTACGAAAAAGAGGGATCCGATAATAACCGCTAACCCCACGTACAGCAGACATGTTCTAGATTGCTTCATTTTCATACATAATAGGCTACACTGCAACCAAGAACATCTACTGATATACTAAACGCGTACTCCTCGCTAGAGAAGGTTAAGACACAATAAACATTATAAGGGTAAATTATTTGAAAATAACGAGTCAGTCGTCAGTTTTATTATGGCTTGCACTCCCTTTAGATAGTACAAATACAAAACGTTGCTTAGCAGGCGGATAACAAACATTTACCCATGACTAAAACTCCAAACAGAGGCGTATTTAGAATAGAGCTTAACTGGTGTTCCCCCCCCACCCCCCCCCCCCCTCCCCCGCTATTTGGAGGCCATGAAAAGAGATCAACACTACTCATGAAATTGCAGAGAACATTGAGCCTCTTATGTAATTGTCATATATTTTCTTTTCTTTTGTTTGTTTTGAGCGAGGTCACCACCTATTCTCTTTACAGGATTTGTTGGCCACAATAAGTTGCCCGCTCATGACACGAGGCCCATTCTTCAAAAAATTGATTTGCTTTCTTTTTCATTTTGTTTTATTTTTTCTTTCATTATGTATTACATGAGTAACAGAAGAGATAGAAAGCACAGTGAGGGTGAAACTGCGAGTGCAAGAGAGAAAGAAAAGAGAGAGAGAGAGAGAAAGCAAGAGAGAGAGAAAGGGTTCTAGGACAATTACCCCCTGGGCAATCACCCCCCGGAAATTTACCCCCCGGAAAACTACCCCCGAAGGACAATTACCCCCCGGAAAATTACCCCCCGGAGAATAACCCCCCGAGGACAACTACCCCCCAAGGACAATACCCCCCGGAAAATTACCCCCCGGAGAATTACCCCCCGAGGACAACTACCCCCCGAGGACAATTACCCTCCGGAAAATTACCCCCCGGACAACTACCCCCGAGGACAATTACCCCCCGAGGACAACTACCCCCGAGGACAATTACCCCCCGAGGACAACTACCCCCGAGGAAAATTACCCCCGAGGACAATTACCCCCCGAGGACAACTACCCCCGAGGACAATTACCCCACGAGGACAACTACCCCCCGTGGACAATCAGGATTCAATAGCAAAAGACGATCTGATACATTGAGAGATGGCTACGAGCCTATAAGACCCCCTTCATGAACCCATATTCGCTCAAATACTAGCACGTTGTCTTCCTCGTTACTAAACATTTCCCTTTAATACATAATTATAAGTTATACAACGGCAGTGCGGCTGCTGATTTCCACGAAGGATGTAAGTTTTAGGTAATTGTCAAGCGCTTCTCAAAATGCATAGAAATACATTTCTCTTGAGAAAAAAAAAAAATTAGGTGGGGGGGGGGGTGGCCTGTCCAATCATCCCCCCCCCCAACAATTCACCATCAACAAAAAAATGAAGAGAAACATTAATGATGAGAGCCCGATGAGAGTAGTTAATGGTTATTACTCGCAAGATGACCATCAATATACACATTTTGCTATCTCATTTTCATAATACATACGTAAATGATACATCCGTATATGAGACAAGAATAAATTGAATTCTCGCTCATACGGCTTCATCAGGAATTGATCAATTTATTCAATCAACAGCATCATAGAAATGCAGTGCGCCAAATGCAAAGCCGCAGCGTTAAAAAGCAACGAGCTAAATATCAAGCGCGAAGCGCAAAAGTGCAAAAAAGAAGTAGAGAGTGGGAGAGAGAGAATATGAGAGACAGAGGATACAGGCGCGTATACAGGCGCGCGTAAAAAACGCCGGCCAAAAAAAAGAGAGAGAGAGAGAAAGAAAAAAGGAAGAGGACGTAGGAAGAAAAAAGATTAAGAGTCAAGAACGGTACAACGAATCGTCATCTTTCTCTTATAATGTAATGAAACGTCGAAGTTTCGCGCGGGAGGGGGGGGGGGGGTGGGGAACTGAATTCAGACAAGGATTAAGAGTCGAGAATGGTACAACGAATCGTCTTCTTTCTCTAATAATTTAATTAAAGGTCAAAAGAAATTGAATTTAGACAAGGATTAAGAGTCGAGAACGGTACAACGAAACGTCTTCTTTCTCTAATAATTAAATGAAACATCAAAGCTTCCGCGCTTCTCGTGGGACGGGAAAAACCCCGCTCCCTGCAGCTACGCGCTTGAGAGGATAATAACCCAAGTTGCAAGCCCACATGGGTCCCATATTCGCTGAAATGTTATCTGTATTGAGGGTGACTTGAAAAAATTAATAACTTGTAAGGGAGGGGGTGCAACCTGCCACACACTTCTACCTCTTGGTTGCTTTGATCCATTGCCGAAATTATTTTGGCACCTATCACCCCCCCCCCCCCCAACCATGGATAAAAATCGACACCGTTGTGACCAACAATGACGGTCGCATAATACCGGGTACCCATTTAACACCTGGGTGGAGAGTAGCAAGTGCAGGTTAATATCTTGAAAAAGGATATTAGTACTGGTGTCGTGATTCGAACCCTCGACCTGCGCATATCATACTCCCGCATGACAACATAAATATATAGATAACAGAAATATATAGATAACGTGAAGAAAACTTTAATTTCGGATCATGGTCGAGGGCCCATTATACAAAGACAAATACACGACCAGCTTAAAAAGTGACAGAGGATGCATAAATGAAATATTACATCCTAATTTCTTTGTTTCTGCGCGCAATGTATTATTGAATTTCTTTAAAAAATGTAATTTCTGTTATTTACTCGGTAGCAAAACTTCGGGGGAATTGGGCAACTCCCACCCCCCCCCCCCCACATCGAAGTGAATAACTTGAAAACACTGAAATGAACTTCACAAATAACATAGAAATTGAAAGTTTATGAAATTTTCTATAAAGAGCAATTTGGAGAGAAGCTCGCATTATTTGCCACAGTGTTTCAAATTCCTCCGGGGTGATTGTCATCGGGGATAGTTGTCCTCGGAAGAGGGGGGTAGTTGTACTTGGGGGGAATTGTCCTCGGGGGGTCATTGTCCTTGGGGGAATTGTCCTCGGGGGGTAATTGTCCTCGGGGGTAGTTGTCCTCGGGGGGTAATTGTCCTCGGGGGTAATTGTCCTCGGGGGGTAATTGTCCTCGGGGTAATTGTCCTCGGGGGGTAATTGTCCTCGGGGGTAATTGTCCTCGAGGGGTAATTGTCCTCGGGGGTAATTGTCCTCGGGGGGTAATTGTCCTCGGGGGGTAATTGTCCTCGGGGGTAATTTTCCGGGGGGTAATTGTCCTTGGGGGGTAATTGTCCTCTGGGGGTAATTCTCCGGGGGGTAATTTTCTGGGGGGTAATTGTCCTTGGGGGGTAATTGTCCTCGGGGGGTAATTCTCCGGGGGGTAATTTTCTGGGGGGTAATTGTCCGTGGGGGGTAGTTTTCCGGGTGGTAATTTTCCGGGGGTGATTGCCCAGGGGGTAATTGTCCTGATACGGAGAGAAAGATGTTCGAAATGTCATAAAATCTTTTGCGACTTTTAGAGCCCCTAACACTTTAGAGGGGCACTGTGTTAATTAAAACATATGTGTATGCACTTGATAGGTAGTAAAAGTTTGATCATCATCTATAGAAAAGGGGTAGCAAAGGCGACCTAATGTTGGATTATTCTCAAATTTAAATTCATAAAAATCACAATGTCTTATGCATTTAAAACCTTGGAAAATTCACATGGGGAACAAAGCAGCCATGTATATTAGTCTTAAAAGGGCTTCTGATAAATTTTGAACATCAATAAACCTACTTTATTCAAGCAAAATCTTCGGGACGTAGAATCATCGAAAATTTGAAATTTAAAAGATGGAAGGCGATAGAATACTCGGCATTTTTTCCTTCAAATATTGGCCCTTTAAAATACAATTTGGGGCGCAAGATTCGAAAAGAACCTGATAAAATTAGATGCATACCACTACACGTTAGATTTTTATTTCGAATATTGAACCCTTTAAAAATTAAATGTCACTATACACTAGATAGCATTTACTGAAGGCGCGAGATAAGAGATCGCAAAGAAACATTGTGTGACTGATAGAAGGAACAGAGCTATAGAATTTGTTATATTTTTAATTTTCAAAACACAATTCTATATAAAAATATCAAACTATTGTTATTGATCAAACGACATGAATCCGTTGATGATTTTAAAGTGTTTATTCTCAGATTCAGCATATTATATGGATATCTTGTTATGATTGTAAATAATTATATAGACGTATACCAAGTTTATTGAATTGTCTAAAACATCTTAAACAAATGTAAAACAAACTCAAGAAGATCAATACAAAATTTGAATTGAGGTGTACATAATACAACAATTATTTACTTATGAACAATACATTGTATAGATTTGATTGTGTATCTGAATTCTTGTAAAATGTATTTATACAATTATATTCATTTGAGTATACATAAAGGCTATAAAGCTTGGATAAAGAAAGATGACTTCTGCGACTCTGTGACGGCATATAAATGCATTCCACCATAAAATAATTCACTGGCAGCACTTCCAGTATCAATGACACTTTTTACACTATTGTTTTCAAAAAATCTTTTCAAAATTACCAAATATAGTTTTTAAAATGTACTTGTAATTTTTTTTCTTCTTTCCCTCATTAATTAACAAAGAAAAGATCTAGAGAGAAGGAGAATTTTTACGCAAATTGTGTGACGTCAGTAAGTGTACTAGCTGCTGATTGGATAATGAATGTTATGATGGCCATTTGTTTTCTGACTGCATTCCATCGAGTCACCTGATCGATGTCGTCATCAATCTGGTACATGGCATCGACGAGGGCGGGAAAGGCATCGCCGGCATAGTAATTCACACTACTCGGAGCGAAGACCACATGTCTATACAACAAGAGGAAAAAACCCGAGATATTGGCAATAAATATTTATAGACGTAGTATTTATTTTCATATTCAGTTTATTATAGTGATTTTAGATAACATTTGGGTCATTAAGATAAAGGCCCAATAACTTTGTATTTTAATCACCTGCTTTATCACGTACGTACACACGTATGCTTATTGTATATTCCCCTTTCAAGGTGCTATACCGTAATTAGATTCGTTATAATTTTATACAATCAGTTAATAGTCTAACATCATTTCAGTCAGGCAATTGCCTTCTATTGTTTGTGATCATTTGAATTTACTCTTTTCATCACAAATCATCAAATTAATTCAATAGAGGTTTATCAAACAGGATTTAGCAGTACACAAACTGAACTGTACGCGTTTTATGCAATGAAAATACACTACCAATGCAAACTGTAACAGTGATAAAATATGTAACATTTGTTCAAATAAGTTCAATTAATGAAACCACAAGTGACGGGTTTGAAATAATCATATTATAACATTTAATTCCGTAAAGGGAATAATTTGTTCCAGATTTACATTGTATACTCGACTTTCGCAAGACAAAAAAGATAACTGTAGTGTCACGACATGTACTAAATTGTTTTGACAATGTAAGTGATATAATTGACTTACCTTAACCATTTTCTGTCTGGTAACCCAGCAGGATCAATGAAAGCTCGTTCAAGTTGCATCATCTGATCATTAACACGTCTTACTGCGATGGGACTAGACATATAAAGAGAGAGAAACAAAAAGTGGTATACAACATGACTATAATGTGCCTTCATTCAGACTAGTCAACTAAGGCTTCTTCATAATAGTATTCTAACCTCAAACAAAATCCGGATCTTGTGTCTTTAACTAATAACCAACTGTTTCATGTATAATGCTCAGGATATCAAGATTTTTTTTTTCTTCAAAATAACAATGGAAACACATCGTTAATATAATCAACACTTACTCATTGACATCAATGTCGTTTACTTGCTCTTCAAAGGATGTAGCAGCCGCTGTGAAATTTGTCAGAGCTGAATCGACGAATTCTGAAAAAAGATTATCAATCGTCCATCAGTTAATCGTTATCAAGTCTTACAGGGAGGGGTGGTGGTGGGGGGGGGGGGGGTAAACGATTGCTATGAATACCGACACAATCAAGGTTTTCTAAAGATGAGGAAAGAAAATGTAAGTCTTGTTTCGTCATTTCTCTCTCTTTTTCTCTCTTTCTCTCTCATTATTGTGTTCTACCAAGGGCAGGTCCAACCACCAGACTCATATCATTAAGCTACTTCTTTATTTCTGTGACCTGAATCTTCTTTATTATGTCATATTTTTGTCACCTATCAGGTATTACGCCATATCTGGATAGAATGTTCAAATTAGCCTGCACTCACCAAAAGTGATACCCTGTGCCGACATCTTGTCGCCGTATTCATCTTCAATGTTGTCGACTGAGGATTTCAGTTTATTGCCATAGTCGAGGACACCAAATGGTAGAATCACGGAATCCGCGAGATTTCGCGAGAATTCAAGCATAACCCGAGCAACAGACTGATGACGCCAGAAATTGTAATCTATGAACATCTTAACGGTGTAGAATGTCTCATAAACTGAGTGATACACAGGATATGATGATATGCCGAGGCTCTGTATATGAAATATGAAAGAAATATTCGTTTGTAACTGGAAACCATGCTGTCTTGCTAGCATATAACAAAAATTCGTTACTGTCCCAACCTTCAATGAATTGTGTTTTGTCTTTTCTTACAAAATGTACTAACCGATCGATATTAATCGAATCTGTTAATGGTTACATGCGACAATTAATATCGCTCCCCAGTCTACACTCATTAATGTCCTAACTTCAACCCTTGACTTAACATTAATACATAACTCTAAACAAAACTTTCAATCCAACCTCAAACCAAATTGTATCCCGAACCATAAGCCTGAGTGTGACTTTAATGAAATGAAAACGTTAGATCATAGAAACTATACTCTAATCATCTGTTCATCAAAAGACAGTAATAATTATTATGTGCATAATGAGTTAAGTATAATGATTTTACGCCCTTCTGGCACCAAACAGACACTTTAATTTTAAAGTTCTGCAGAAGTGTTGTTCAGTTTTCGAAGAAGAAGTAAAATGTACGGAATTTTAAAGGATATTCTACTTAAAATTCGATTGATTTGATTACCGTGTCATATGTGTATGTGAAGTCACTGCATGGTACACCGATGCGATACATGAACGGAGCAAAATCACTTCCGGATCCCAGTACGTTAACACTTCAGGAAAAAATAAGAACAAAGAGTGTTACCTCACAAAATCTCTTTAAATAATAAAATTGAATAGTTGAATAAAATTGTAAAGTATAGTAGTGAATTCTTCAAAAATAGAGTCAGTTTGAAAGTTTCTAAAGCACAAATATAGAAATATTTACTGTATCAAGTATACAAATGCAGAGTGGTACCAACCGAATAACTCATCGGTGGTACACAGTGTCAGAGAATTGAAAGAAAATATGGGGATAAGTGGATTATATACTTCTCTGATGTTAAGAAAAACATGATCAACTTACGACGGAAGGCCACTGCCACTGTTATCTGGAAGCCGTTCAACCCAAACATCATAAGTCGTTCTTTCTCTAGTTTCACCATCAGGCACCTGATTATGAAATTCATCATTTAAAAACTTTCTAAAACACTGGTAATAATTATTTGATTGTTTCATCATACATCAAACAACGTCAAAGTAGAATCAGAAACAACGATGACCCACTGCTGTCGACGATACAGGCATGTATTTGTACTAGCCAATGTGGAGAGCCTCTAGACAGATTTTTAAAATTCTTTTAGGTGATCCTCAGGCATTGGCTGGTGTTAAATATTATTATGTTTATGTTATATCATTTTCTCAACCTTGTGATGTTTTGTATGTTATCATCTTGCCTGAAACAAAATAAATAAATAAATAAATAAATGTTTATATCCCAGAGAGATTTTCGGTGTACAATGTATATACCAGCAAACCGTAATAATTTGAATTGTGAAATTGGTCCCTGCAATCAACTTAGCTACTATCAGCAAATCACAATCAAACTTCACGAAATGGGTAAATACGGGCATTCTGATTGGCTAATAAATGCTGGCGTTGAATACCTTCTTAGCAGCGTCGTAGATGGCGCCTTGAAGTAGAGGTGTTGATTTAGCCCTGAAGGAGAAGTTTCCACGTACAGCGATGTCTGTATTAATGTATGCCACAGCCCTTTCTCCTAACACCTTCTGGTATTCCTACAAGGTTAACAAATTTAAAAAACGCACCGCTAAAATTATAATCGCAGTCATCCGTTTGATTAAGTGTTTTTAATGGTCAATCTTAATCAAAGTATAAGATACTAAAACTACGACAAATATATGGATACACATGATATTTTTAATAAATTTCATATTGCTTTCAGCACAGCGTAGCCGAGACTGTTCTGAATTTGTTCGAGGGGGTGGGGTAATCGTTCTGAGGAATTGTGTTACTCCCTGAAATTTCTTCAGGCATGATTACAAAAGGAAAAATGTATGAAATCTGTTAAAAAGCAGTTGATTCTGTAAACAGACGCTGTGGTTATCTCGTGTCTTAATAACGGGTTTTCTGTGTTGCATCTATTCTGGAATGTCATTGATAAACGTAATTTTGTCATGAACGTCTTAAACCTCTTTCTACATTTATTCGTTTTGTCTCTGTCTTTGTATATAATTACCTCTACGAATTCTGTTGATCCAAGTAGACCATATTCCTCGGCGCCCCAGGAACAGAACATGACCGTACGACGCGGTCTCCAACCTGATAGTAATAAAAATATAATTATACAACACTGAATTAAGAGATTTTCACAATCGACGACTCAGGCGAGTTGGCTCAGTCGGTAAAGCGTTTGCCTGTCGAATCAAAGATCTCGGGTTCGAATCTAATCCAGGCGGATGACTGAAGCCTGCGTTGTGTGTCGACGTGCCCCCGTCCTTGTTTCATAAACACAGGCTAGGTTAAGTGGAAAACACTCCGTCCCTCGGATAGGACGTTAAATGAAGGCCCCGCGTAGAGGAGAGTCACCACCTTTGCACGTTAAGAATCCACTGCACTATTCGTATAAGAGTAGGGGGAAACCCCGGTGTAGTAGTCCACCTGGACACCCCTAATCAGTTATACCGGGAGGAGAGCGCCGAGGGTTACAGTGATTCAGTTCACGTTTCGCCTTTCAGGCACATGTGACGCCAAATGCTTAATAATAAAATAATTTTGTTGGAAACCCTTGTATCACATGAGCAGAGGCAGCATACGTATTCTAATTCAAAATTGGGGTGAAACGAAATATGAGTGTGCGTGTGTAAATATCTTTTTGCGCACGCGCGTGTGTGTGTGTGTGTGTGTGTGAAACGAAAGAATAGCTCACAATACAAAAAACGTACTGTAACTTTAGACAACCACCTGAAAAGAGTTGAGAATAAAATCATTTGCCGAATAGTTTCTCCTTTATAATCTAATACAAAGAAAAGGCACATTATGGATATTAAAAAAATAAATGTTTAAACATGAAATTAAGATACAAACATTATTATGTATGAAATAGTTTACCTACCTGTTTTGATCATCTGTGAGTATACCCTTGCACCCTCCATAAGAACTGCTGTACCACTAGACGGATCTACAGCACCATAAACCCAGGCATCACGATGGTTGCCTACCAATACATACCGATCTGGTGGATAATAATCACAAAAGTTATTCGTCAAAGTTTAATAAAATAAACACATTTCCAACCAATTAGTTCTGTTTTAAAGAAAAAAATGTTTTGGTCTTAATATCCTTCCCCCTAGTAGTCATGAATTCTTTCAAGCTAACTTAGAACATCACACACAATTATTTTACATAATGTGTAGTGCAATTCATTTTAGAATAGAAAACAGTTTCATAAAGACAGGTCAGGCCACCCTGGATAAAACAGGAAATAAATTAACAAACAAATACATGAATAGATATATTAATATGAAAATACATTAATAAACGAATAAATATAAACAAATATTTGAAAATGAGAATAATACTGCAATAAATAAGATTGCTTATCAGAAAGAAAAAAAATGAACATTTGATAGCAAAATTCATATCATTGCGAAGGGGAAGCCTTACTGATCAAATACAACAACTTCCCTCTTCAAAATATGTTTGGGGCCCGCAGTAATCAACTCTCAAAAATGTTAGTTTTGAGATCCAGATTTTCTGCCTTCAGCGGTCCTTTGTAGAGCGTCAATATTTGTGACGTCACATACGGGACACGGCTGGCTAGCTGCATACTGCTACACGGCACTGAGCTGTTCGTCCAGTGTGTGACGTCACAATTCAGAGCTCGCTACGCTTGTGTGTTTGACTTACGTTCAGGGGCGTTCGGGGGTCTAAGGAGGGTCTTAAAAAATTGCATTTTACGCCTTTCCATGATATTTATATGATTTCTCAGCAAATTGTTCATGTTTTTCAAGAGAAAATCTTTCCATCCATATGTAATTTGTTCTAATTATGAGTTGTTAGTGAATTTTCTTTGTGTAGCTCCTTTAAGTATATTATCTATGTCCAGAAAAGACTAGGGCTTGAGCTTGGAGCAATGGAGATCACTTTTATAAAAAATATAAAAAAACTATCTCTAAGCTGCGCAGATCAAGTAATACGTAACTCCTTCCTAGTGACTTCCAAAATTATGAACAATAAAGAAATAAGTATGTTGACCTTTCACCTGGTTCAATGGCTCCATTAATGATGCCGATGACGTCATATGTGGTTCTTATCTCACGTGATGTGTGAATGCTCATCTTGATCTTTCTGAAAATCATTTAAAGGTATTCAAAAGTTGAAATCTTTCAACACTTTTAACATTCAGTGCTCATATTTCGCTAAATAACTGTGGCTGAATCTGTTTGCCCAATCTAAGATTAAATCACGCAATTACATTTTTGTTCTCTTCGAACCAAAGCTGCAGGAGTGGTTTAGATCGCCTCTGATCTCAGTCATGAATGGTTACCAATTCGGAGAAACCAAATATGCCGATCTAATTTGTTTAAAGTCCATATCAATTTCAGCTGAATACGATACCATTAAAACAAAAAATGATATATATCACTTTAAAACCTCAAATTTCGTATCCATTAAGTACTCCGTCGTTACCTTTCTGGGTTGATGAATCCCGGTCCATATCGGTATGTCACAGCCAGACTCCCCGCCCAATCAGGAGTTACTTCATCCCCCGATAACTCGCTAAAAAAATCAATGCAATTAGATAATGGGAGGATTGTCACTCACGGTTAATGTTATTAATACCACAATGCAAGTTTGAAAATACGTCTTAATTCCGATAAAAAATAGATGAAATAAACTATACAGAATATATGACCTATATACGCGTAACAATATACTAGAGTATTCATATGGAAAATACCGTCTTTTCGGTTTATCATTTAATTCATATAAAATTAAACGTCACCGTGATTACTAGAACAAACAAAAATCTGCTATCGTATTGCTTTTAAATTGAGGTGTCGTGGTCTAGTGATACAGTACATCGACTGACTGTGCATCACATGGTTCGCAGTTCGAGTCCCGCCGCGGAATGTCAATTGGCAAGACATTATAATCTACATTTGTCACACTCGATAAACATAAACGCTATACAAGAAACCATTATTTTATAACTATTAAATACAAGAGTTCATTTGGTCGATCAAATGTTGTATTTGCAAAGGTAGCATACAACGACTACTCGTACCTACCTGAGAAGATGTTGCGCATCCCCATATCCGATCGGATGAACCGGAATTTTTGGAAGGGCTGTGTCCGCGTCGTCTAACCGGTACATGTATGCTGGGATAAAAAGAAACATACTACATGTAGAATGGTTTTCATCAATTCTTTCTAGTTACCGAGCTCTCTCTCTCTCTCTCTCTCTCTCTCACTCTTTATCTTGTTTTGAGTTACATAGTTCAATCTATTAATGTAAAATTATTTACGTTTAGCCGGGTAGCCGGGTGTTACGGGATCTCCCTTGGCATCACTGACGAACGTATTGCCTCTTTGAGCTCCGGTATCGGGTAACCACCATGAGTCCGGATAGACTGATACATCACCATCAACGGCATAATCAGCAGGGTCCGAATAAAGAATGATTCCGATAGCCCCTTCTGCCTGCGCGGAAAGAACCTGAATATTGGATTATAAAGTGATAGTTCAATATATGTTTTTTTCGGGTCAGTTATCAGAATAAAAAAATAAATAGTTCTATCAAGGAATGGGGCCAGTTTCACGAAACATATCTGCCTCCATCTTGCTCCACATGCAAGCCTGGGGCAAGATGGGACAATACAAGACGGAATACTATGTAAACAAATAAGACAAGTATATCATTGGTGATTAATCTATTGGCTGATTTATTGCTTCTCTTGTTCATTTGTTTTTAATGTGGTCTAAGGTGTTTTGAACAAACTGGGATTGATTGATTAATAAAATTGGTTGCTTCGAATAATATTTCATGCAAAATTAAGAAAGCGTACTGAACTTTACAAAACATTAGCATTCTTTAAGTAGTATGGAAGTGAATGATCCCGAATCACATTAATCAATTACACGAAACTAAATACGGTAATGAAATGTAAACCTACTTAACAGCTATATAGGCTTGTTGTGTTTTTACTAGGTTTACTGAATGAAACTACTGACTATACAATCAACTAGACTGAGACAAAAAGAATTGAAACACAATTAAATGTCCTGTCGTGGCCCTGTCGGTCAGGTTGTTGGATGTGATCAATCTGGGGGAAAGAAAAAATATTATATAAAGTAAAGGATAAGTCATATAAGTCACCTTATTTCCTCGGAACACTTTCCCGTATCTTGCGATCGCGATACAACCAGTGATGTTGATTTCGGGTTTGTTCTTGGCCAGCCATTCAAAGTCCTCTGCACGTGCATAGTTAACATACACCAGAGGACCCTAGAAACATAATAAAATAGGACAGATACTTATAATTTTGTTCAATATTATATCAGTGAAGACAGCATCGTGCCTATTACATTTGGTCGTGAGCTTACATGAGCTCATCATTTTAGGTTAATTAATCTTTCATCCTTGTAAAAGATTTTTCAATCATACATAATGATCAACAAAACTACGCCCACGAATGATCGTAAGAAGTTCGTACGAATCGCAGGAGTTGACCTACGACCCGATCGCAGCTCCGTCGGACACGCATTGTAAGTTGTGACCATAGCATAAAGTTATATTATGGAATTGATCTATCCCTTCTCTTTTATCATCACCTATCATTCACCCGGCACCAGGGGGGGGGGGGGGGGGGGGCTTCAAAAAACTTGTCATCAGTGACAAATAATGACAGTTTTTGTTATAAGCTAAAATCTTTGCTTCTGATTGGTTATCAGCAGATTTGTCACTGATTTTTGTCATTTGTTATTGAAAAAGGGCTTCGTTGAACGGGCCCCAGTTCTAATAAATAAAATCTCTTACCTCTGGTTCTCCCTTAGCTGAGTAAGCATTAAAGGGTGGAACGACGTCTGGATGATCGTCTTCAGGTCGTAGGATCTCTTCCTTTAAGGCGGTCGTGAAGTTAACCTCTCCATTCTCTGTTATCATCACCTATCATTTACAAAGTCAACATAACATATTGTTGTAATTGAAGTGCCTTTGTACGATTACATTAATACTGGTTCAAGGAGTGCCTACTGAAAGGTAATCAGACAAATATGTGTATACATGTATATATCTGCACAACTAACCCAGGACTACAAATCCGTAAACAAATTCCTCCGCTATTACTATACGTATATATAGCTACCTCCAGGCAATAACTAGGCCAAACACACTTACCCCCGGATAACTATCTCCTCATAAAGCTACCCTACAAAACTACTTCATGTATCCACCTGATTTTGGCAGTTGTCCAGGTAATTTCCTTGAGAGTGGTAATCTGGGGATATTAGGGGGTCTTAAAATCCTGGAAATCAATTATTGTTTGGCACAAATTACTAGCTTATTTTCAGCACTCCTCTATTGCTCATTTAATACCATATTATTTTATTTTATACTTGTAAGGCCTAGTTACGGTACGTCATTAAATTAAATCAAACTCATTAAACTCTGGAAGAATTAATGCTTGATACCAGCAATAGCATGATTGCATATAACATCTGTGCAAAGATCAATATAATGAAAAATTGAGAATTAATTCATTTATGTACACAAATCAAGATACATGATTTGCACGTTATTTCCGTTACGTATCATTAAAAATACAATACAATAATATTTATTATGATTTATATCACACCACACAAAATTGCTCAGAATAATTGAATCAAAGAGAAAAACGCCTCCATATACTAACGTTCCTCAGATCACCGAGACCTTGTATCAACATAATACAATCATTTTATTACATAACAATATTGACCTACTATACAATAAAAGTTCAAAGGACAACGCCTGTGTATACTATGTGGGGTGCATATCGGTCCCTATAAAACAAACTGTTATGGTACTCACTGCTTTTCGTTCAACATGCATGATAAAACATATTTTATGGAGGCCAGGACCATTATTTGTCTCAATGAATCCATTTTATTAGAGTGTGTATAAACATTGTTAATAATACGATGTGCATAAAAGTGCATAATATCGGCCTATTGTTATGTTATTGCAACATGTATTCAGCGAGCACGTTAAATAACATATAAGAAATATGTTATAAGGGCGTGGATCTTTTCAGTGGATTATAAGAAGAACTTTGGTGTAAGAGGTTTTATCATCTAACTTCTGTTCTTTTTAAGGAATACTAAGAAAGTCGTTAGATCAGTACAACTGCATGCAACGTAACGTTTTGCTAATCTTCACGAAAGAAGGCTATGGAAAAAGGAAACACATTTCATGACAATGTACATTCTATTTCGTTGGCAATACACAATTATTTATTTCCCATCATAATTTTGAAACTTATAAACGTTATAAATTTTGAATGACTATTCACGCGTGTAACATTTAAATGATAATGCAACTTTATTACCATCAGTGAATTGCGTTGGATACGATATATTTTAGAGATAAATATGAAATTACAAATCAGATCAATTGGATGTACCTTATTCGGATTATCAGGATCAGGATAAGCCAAGAGAACATCATAAGGTAGTAACCGAACCGAATCGAATCCGTACTCAGTCCAGAGATTAACAAGCATCTCAGCATTCTCCTTCTCAGCTGGTGTTCCCGCCAAATGTGGTCGGCTGCTTAATTGTCTATCAATTAAATGGGATCAGGATATCATGCATTTTAATTGTATGAATTTAGTTTATGCATTATTGGTATTTTGCCATTCTAGATAATTGATTCATTTCGCGAAAGGTATTGATTTTTTTTCATGTTGTCTTATATTGTCATGCTATTATTATATCTTGTCATGTTATGTTAATATCGCGAAAATGGAAGAAAGAAAACAAATCTTGTATACAATAAATGATTTTTTGTTTTTGATATGCTCCAAGTCTAAGTTCGATATTATAAGTTACAATTTGTTTACAAACAGACTATGTGGCACCATGTAAATGTTACCACGATAATTTCAACAGGTGGTTATTCTGTAATATTATGTAGCAATCACATTAACGGAGATACTTCATCAATGTTGCTATATTTTGATTCATACTGTATATACATACATAATGTAAGCACTTAACAGTTTCATACTCTTTAAAAATTACCTCTCTCATCAGTTTTCATACTATTTACCCCCCCCCCCCCCTCCACGTACCCCTGCATCTAAATTACGTCCGTATTTATAGTTTATAGTATTTATAGTTTCATTGTAAATAGGCCTACAGTATACATATGCGTGTGTACATGAGTACATATTTGATATTACAGCTAGTAGTTGTGTAGATATATATCATACATTCATAATTTAACATGGAAGTATACTTTCGAGAATAAATCGGAACAAAAGAATAATATTCATTTCTGTATCTTACCTTAGATTTTCCTCGATATTTTCTGCTTTACATTCATCAATCATCATCTGACTGATACCATCATCTTCGATTGATGAGAATGATGGACATGAATCTTCTGGGATTCCAAAATGTCCGATCAAAACCCCAACCCCAAACATTATGGATCCAATCACTATGAATGGGATGATTCCGGCCAACGAAAAACGGCTCCTTTCCCCTCTCATCTTGGTATAGTCTGTCTATTTGTCTCTTTCTTGTTACCTTTCCAAACTACTGTTCTTAGATCCTAGTCTCCCTGCCAATAATGTCACGACGAAGAAATTATGTGCTCGTCTGTCTTGACGAAATAATTGTTTGAGCAAAACAGTCAATCCGCCAAGGACAGAGATCCCGGGGCTAACTGACGCATTATCGCTTGACCTGTTGTCGACCTTTAAACATTGTATTTGACTTTTAAAGATACGAATCTCCTCAAAATAACAGAAGATACAGTATGAACGCAAAGAACTGGAAGTTTACATTAGTCAGTGATTAGACATCTACTTGCATTGTTGTGTTACTCCTCAGCTTGTTAGGAATCTAAATTGCCTTTGATCAAGGAGGATAATTATTACAACTGGTATCTCTTTGCTTTGATGTAATTTCAATCAATATAAAAATATACTCTACATGGATATGCCCGGGGGTACTCTGATTTGGTTTGGACGGGGGTGTGCCGCTTAAGCCTAGAAACCTCTACCCATTTTTACGGGTCATTTGGGGGGGGGGGATTTTTCATTTTCACCCATTTTCACATTTTTTCGAAATTTTTGGAAATTTTGAAAAAACAGACCTAAGTTTAGGGATATTGTGTTAAAAAGGGGACCCATGTGTTTAGGGATTTCTGTGTAAAAAAGTGACCAATTAGAGCGGCACACCAGGCCTTAATATGTGAGTACCCCCTCCCCCGGATCTATGAATGAAATGTTATTATCATTATTTGATCCTGTAAGTTTTTATGCCCTATTCACACAAACGGAATATTCAGCAAGATGGCTAGAATCAGTGGTATCATTTTTGATATAATCTCCTACATCATATTTTGTGAGAAAAAAATTGGAGGATGTAAATCGAAAGGAAAGACTTATGAAGTGACATAAATAGGTGCTTGCACGGGAAACAAAATAGAGTAGACATTTACTAAAATAACGTGAAGTGGAACGAGCAGCTAAAGCGAATGAGTAAGAAGACTAATTCCAACATTCTCGACACCAATCTTGAAAGAGGATAAACGTGTTAAGACGCCACCAACCGTCATATATTGTACATTGCTACTGCATGGTAATATGATAAAATTGTAAATTAATTTAATTAAACAGAAAAACTATTAAATTCCAAATGTTGAAATACATGCCTGAAAATCGGCACTATTTTGAGGACTTTTCTACCACAATTTCTGGGAAGTAAAAGAGAGAGAGAGACAAACACATAGAGGGAGACAGAGAGAGACCCAGAAAATGAAGGAATTATTTCTCTCAAAATACGCTTGTTAACTTTTGACAGTGGCGGATCCAGGTTGGGGGGGGGGGGGGGCGTCTCCCCCCCTGGAAAAAAAACGGTGTAAAAACACGTTAATTTAACATTTTTGGGAGATGCCCCCCCCCCCCCCCTGGCGCTCAAAGGGGGGGGGGGTGCGATTATTCAAATTTTTAAGGGCCCAACAAAAAAATTAGTGCTCACTACTCACACGGACGCACACACACACAGACAGAGAGCGGAGACAGAGAAAGAAACAGGTGGAGAGAGAGGGGAGACACAGACAGACAAAGACAGATGGAAAGAGACAGAGGGAGACAGACAGAGACAGAGGGAGACAGAAAACAGAGAGAGAGAGAGAGATAGAGAGAGAGAGAGAGCGGGAGGGAGAGAGAGAGAGAGAGAGAGAGAGAGAGAGAGAATGTGGACAAGAAACATCTGAAACATGGGAAATAAATGAAAGACGTGACTCACTACAAAATGAAAGGAACATAATTTCTCAAGAGTAAACATGCACACGCACGATTACACCCAAGTTCCATCTATATATCTACATGGTTTTCCCCTGTACCCTTGAATGACCTCTACTAATCTATGATTTCGAAGTTGGCCAGCATTGCTTTAAGATATCCAGTTAATTTCAAGAATTGCTCTTCTCCAATATTGTCCAGCAGTAGATCACTGTCTTGCCCTCAGCAAAAAGATGAAGTAGGAGGGAAAGAAGCAGTAAGAAAGAATGTCGGAGTCAACAAACATTTGGATGAAGTAATGAACGAATGTCTCCTTGGGAATGTCTTTGTAATTTAATATCTTGGTTGCTCAAGCAGGAAACATGATATCGATTTCCAGGTATGATGGTGTTCTTGTCACTATCCCATCACTATGCCAAGAGGATGATACGTAATTATGTTACGACCGGGAATATGACATTAAATTTTTGCTGCAAACAGATTCTGATTAAAATAGGGAGAGAAAACAAAATCAATATTTATTCGTTTTTAGATCACGTCGTATTTTTAGAAAGTTCTGATTTTCTTCTTGCTCTTTCGCTTTAGCGGTTCTTTCAACTTCACGTCATGTTAGTAGATGTCTCTGTCTTTTCGATATACCTTTTCCCAATCATTTTTTTCTCACTGAAGATGATGTAGAAGATTATAACAAATATGGTAACAGCGATAGAGAATTGTAAGCCATCTTTCTGAATACTCCGTTTGTGTCAATAGGGTATGGTAACTTGTATGATCCAATAGAGTGAAAGGAAACTGCCATCAGACATACAGAAAGAAAGACAAGCCATGCATTTTAAATCCTTAGTAGAAAACAAAAAGAAGGACAGTTAATTGATGATGTTCATGAACCATATTCCACGTTTTCGAACTGTGTTTATTACTTTATTTTCTGTTGTAATACAACATGAAAATGCGCAAAGGCTGGTTGCAATCACATGCTGACTTTAATTAATTGCCGATATCATAATTATGAAAATAGCGTGTGTTTAAAAGGAATACAATCAAAGCTAGATGTTGATAAGTAGAGCACGGATAAAGGAAGGTATTGGTGCATGTATTGTGATAAGGTAGCAGAATTAATCTGATAAGTCTGATATAGTGCACATAGCCCATGGCATCGCTGCTTCTTTAATAACGTACCAATATAATAATATACCTTGATACGAGTGCCAGCTTTTACAGCACGTCTCTACTTCATCGCTCTGAATCTATATGTTCTGTGTTGTCTGGAATGTCTTTCTCATGTCAATGGAATCAGGAATAATAGTAAACTAGTAGAATTAGACAATGAACTTCGTTATTTATGCAACTTCAGTTTCCATTATAAGATTTGTTGGAAATATTTTCAAAAATAATCATGAAATAACTGGTGCACTTTGGAACCTATCTTACTTTGCAAAGATGTGACTTGATTTATAGACATTACTTTGTTGGAATGTGAAAGAAATTCGTGACTTTAAATTTGTTAACACTTTTAAACGTAAATACAAAAAATATTTGATGGACCTATATTGATGCTAGCTAAATTTTAATGGTTGTTAATTTCATTATGATATTTTACATGTAATTATTATTTGTTTTACTTGTTATTATAGCTTAAATTAAATCATAAGATTTGTTACATTTGATTATTTGGTCAGCCGCATAAAGGACAATCCCCTTTCTGACTGCTACCAGCCAAAGCGATTTCCCTTGTGTTTTTTTTACGATATTTATTCATGTTTGTAAATTGATTATGTGTTTTTCTATGTTCATCTATATGTTAGTAATTGTAATTGTGTGATACTTTGTACACTGTTTTTCTTAATATAAACCCTGTATATTTTGTTATTGCTTGGCAAAATAAATTGAATAAATAAAATATAATCAAAAACTATAGAAAAAACGAGAGAGGCAAACAGACAGGGAGAGACAGACATATAGACACATACACACACATAAACACACGAACACACAAACACATAAGCACAAACCCACACAGTGCGAGATATATAAATATATATAGAAGAGAGAAAGAGAGGGGGACAGATAGAAAGAGACGATGAAAGAAAGTGTCTTGATATTTGGAGCAAGCAAGCATATTAATTTCACGAACCAAGTGATGCCGATGGCATTAAAAGGACACATAGCCGGCCCACCTACGTGACGTGCATTGGATCGGTCCCAGGGGTTCACATTCCCTACCTCCTTCCATTCATAATTATTACTCGTCTTTGACAACAATTACAGTGTAATAACATTAGTATTAAACTCGTCTTTGAACGCAAATTATAGAATAATAGTGATTATTGTGATATTGGATAATATAGGTCCAAATTAGTATCACGAGGGGACAAGTAAGACCGAATCTCCAAATGTGTCGGTCTTACAATTATTCTTGGGTTTTAAGAGACCGAAGACCGACTAGACCTCGTGCTCGTGAGACCGACAACATTTTGTATAGTGGACCTTCGTCAAAAGTAAATCAATCATCATTATCGTGTCCGATTGTATGTAAGGTGTATGTACGCGTTGCTCTCGCCTGCTCCAAGAATTTTGTTTGTATGTTCTCTTGAAATTCAGGTTGTAGGGTGAAATAGTTTGAAATGAATCTTCAACGCAAAGCCCAGTCCTAGTTCCCCCTCCATGCTCTCTTTCTCTGTATAATATCGTTCTTTTTTTCTTTCACCCTCTCTGTATTTTTCATCTTTATTCATTGCCCCCATCCTCTTTCGTCTTTTGCTCTTCTTAGTTTTTTTTTTATTCTAAGCTCTTTCCAGAAACTCTTTTTTTAAACCACTAGTTCCCTTCTCATATTGCTCATGGCCATTCTACAATCATCTTTGAGGTGTTTCACAAAGCCTTTTTTAATGACAAGCGACAAAAATCAGTGACACATCTGCTGATAACCAATCAGAAGCTAGGATTTCACTAGCTTGTAACACAAACTGTCATTTGTCAATGATGACAAGTTTTTTGAAACACCCCCTGGTTAAACTGCAGTCTTTGCGTTGATATCTTAATCCCTTCATCTTACACCACCCTCTACCCGCCCCTCACTCCCTTCACTCCTTCTCTTAATCCATTGACGCGTGCTACATTATCGCAACCCTTCATCAATTTATCCACCATCATGTACTGTTAATAACTAGATTTGGGTAATTTCCTCCCCTCCCACTACCCAAATTAAATCAAATTGGTCTGGGAGAGACGGAGATCTCTCTTCTAAACGTCCCACCAACGAGCTTGCTATCAGCATACGAAGCAGCGGTCTGTGGTTACGTACCATACCATGAACTCAGATCACGCGAACTTTTTTCGGGGTTACACAGTGTTGAGTGTGGCGCCAAAATATAACGCATCGTGATGTAATGATGGCAATGCCTTCCTTATGTTAGGTTTCCTTTACCATATGGGTATATTCGAACTACACCTCCTCAAAGTTGTATAACTTTTCTCCCTTTTTCATCATACTCCCTTTTCAGTGTTTATCAATGTCCATATAGGCTTCCCGTCCTCACATCATGATATGCATAAATATTTAGTTTCTGGTATCAAGAACTGCTTGACAAATATACAAAGAAAACATGATCACAGCTTCATCGACCACAAATGCTTACTGTGTAACGAACCTAGAATCATTTGCACATTCATGACCTTCAACCAAAGCACTGTATGTTTTTTTTCTTCGCACACCACTAAAGTACATGTCAGGGGTGTCACTTCGTGTAGGGTGGAGGGAGAAAAGAAATAGGGAGGGGGTGGTAAACCACACCAATCGGAGGCTTACACTTCATTAGACACAAAATGTTCATCCCATAATTATTATCAGAAGTGTTCAGTTGTCTCTTAAATTGGCACCCGGGTACAGATACTCAGTTCAAATAACCAACTAGTAAGTTATTGCGTCACTGTAATCTCTTTCTATTCTCTGATTGTTTTTCAGCAGAGGTTGGGTAATTACAAGGCCATGCCTGACATGTCAGGCTATATTACAAATTCATATGAATATATCATTATTATTTGCTCAGTGATCATATTCTGAGATGAAGAAAACACGACATACCACTTGTAGCATCCAATCACGAAAGTCATTTCTTTCGGGATCACTGATTAAACCTGTCTTAATATTTAATTAAACTTTCCCCACCTTGTCGTATCAATTAGTAAGGATACTTCATCCAAGTCTGGATTACAGGAGACGTACTCCCCTGAGATTAGTGAGTCTAACAGGGTAGCTGGCTCAGTAGTGAGTTTAATTAAAAATATCTTATGTTGTATCACGTTGTACCCAAATAAACTCTCTGCTAGCATAGACCAAGGGATAGAATCAAAATCAAAGAAGGAAAATAAAAATTATTTTATCTTATGAGATTATCGTTTTCGAAATACTTAAACTTAATCAATTAATCACAAGAAAGCTTCACAATTCGAATATGTAATCAAGGAGCTTTACCCCCTCCTCCCCATACTCTGATATAGAAACGGTTTGTTGGAGAGTTTACTTTATATATGGCAATAGAAGAGGAGGAAATTCAATATGGCTATCAAAATGATGCATACCGAACTTTTGTTTGTTAATACATTATTGAAATAAAAGTCAAGATGTAGGCATAGGTTGTTCCTACAAAATATATCACCACCGTTAAAGTTGTTCTTGCTGAGAATAGCCATCCCGGTGTCTACATAATAGCCATGTCTTTATATATCCCAGGAGTGATGGTGTTGTTATAAATTGTTGAATGCTCTATTTCAAACGAGTGTCCTCTGAGGTGCAGGTCAGTTAGCCCGGAGGCACCATTTTTATCTCACACTCAATTTAAACGGTTTCTTAATTCTCTTTGTTTTCTTTACCGCTCTATTTATACCTCATGTCTGTTCTAATTATCAGGTAGAGACTTATTGTCACAAGAAGGACCCTTGCCCTTATATACCTATCACCCCAGTTCTTATCCTTCCAAATTAAAGTCAGAAAACATGCACTCCAAGTCGTCTTACGCGAGCCACCATGTAAGGAAAGACTGCTCTACAAATAGACTTCAAGATCTTGCTCTAGAACAGCCAGAAAAATATTTACATATCACTTCAACAACCTATTTCGGAGACACCGTTTCCTAACTTCTCATGTAGACAACTCGGACTTTTGTTTTTCTTTAATAAGCATGTACTTGGCTGTACAGTGCTCGCGTAAATACACATGAGGATCAGTTTTTGTTACAGGTATGGGAATGTTTGTAACTCACTTCATATACCATTCAGGTCCTGATTTTAAAGTAGGATTGAAATGTGTACTCAGTATTGCCGTTGATTATTGTGTATGTTTTCCTTAAATACAAATATTAAAAATAACCGGTATACAAACTACTTCCATTACCATACAGAATACTACAATGTAACTAAGCCTGTTAAGATCGTGTATATAATTCCACTAAAATATAGAATGCTCTTTTATCATACAGTTGATTTGATTCCTATCGGTTCATAGATTGCAGTGAAGAAGTAAAAGAAAGAAAGTACACGGTACATAAACTCCGGTACATAAACTCTGGTACATACTTTATTCGATGCATGTGGCCTGTTATATTCGATAAAAGCAAAAAACAGGGAGCATCACAAAATTGTAAGTGGAAGCATACATGACTTTCTGTGCGGGAAGGAAATCTTTCCCCCATTCCTTGAGCCGAAAAGGCCCCCTTGATAATGTGAGATGGTCGTGATGTTACTATTAAACATATACCATCTGATGTCCTCCCTTGGAAACAATACACAGAGGAGAGACGTGCTCTCATTCGCTACCACTTGGATATCACTTACATAAGGTCTCCTGCAGGTCAGAAGCTAGAGAAGAGAAGAGCACCTCACCAGGTTGACCGTGAGACAGGTAAAGACATGATGGAAAGTCAAGGATAACGAAGGGGAGAGAGAGAGAGAGAGAGGGAGAAAGAGAGATAGAGAGAGAGAGAAAGAGAGAGAGAGAGAGAGAGAGAGAGAGAGAGAGAGAGAGAGAGAGGGAGAGAGAGGGAGAAAGAGAGAGAGAGAGAGAGAGGGAGAAAGAGAGAGAGAGAGAGAGAGAGAGAAAGAGAGAGAGAGAGATAGAGAAAGTGAGGAATAAAAAGACTGAGACTGAGAGTAATAGATAAAGGCCGAGTGAAGTAATTAATGAGAATAAGAGACGTATAAGTCAGGATAGTGACTTAGGATTAATGTAAATATAAGTTGAAAGAAGATTATTTACATAAGGACACAGTGAAAGAGACAAAAAGAGATTCATTTACCTGTAGATTGTAAAATTATAAAAATTGAAAGCTATAGAGAAAATGGAAACATCGTGACAGAAGGATAGAAGGGGGAATCAAAGCAAAGGAAATAGAGAATTAATACAACAAAAGGTAATTATGGTAAACGCGTTGAAATAAAATATTTGGTGAAAAGGGACAGGTGACGAAAAACACAAGGCCATTGATAAGATATATTGAGATGGTCTGAAAGAGTAAAGCTAGCAAGGGCGAGGTCAGAGCAATGTCGACATCCGTAGATTTCTTTGGCTAGTGAAAAATACCGTTTGTTATGTTTATAGATGGGGGTGGTTGTATTCTATTTTATTGTGCCTATATATTTTGATGAAAAAATAAATAGCCTGTTTGGTTTGCTGATTGATTGTTTGATTGATTATTGAATGATTGAGTGGTTGATTGATTGTTGATTGAAGAAACATTGTCTGTTGTGTCTAACAGATGCTGAATATAGTGTTGTTTGTGTACTTTATTACAATAGCTGATTGGTTGATGGATTGCAGGTTTGATTGACACTATGAACATGACTGACAATGAGAGCGGACAAAATATACAGTTCCTCAGGTAGACAAAGGAACATCCCTTCACTGCTATTATGTAAAAATGTGTAGAACAGGTGTCACATGCATATTCACCTTTTTACATAATAGCTGTGAAGGGATGTTCCTTTGTCTACCTGAGGAACTGTATATTTTGTCCGCTCTCATTGTCAGTCATGTTCATAGTGTGATTGATTGATTGAAAATACATTTAAATTCAGAAGTCGTTGTTGTCGAGCCAGGTCACATCTAATGATAATAAAATAGAAAAAATAAACGAGAGGTCTCTTTTGAAAACAATGAGTGCTGAAAGAATCTTGCACTTTCTTTTCGTCTTTGCTCCAACTTGTCAACAATGATTGAGTAAGAGATGCTGGTAATGGGAGCTTGAGGGGTTTTATGGTTCTTAATGTAGATCGACTCCTTCAATCTATCCATCAATATGGACTTGATATATTACAGGTAACCAATAATTATACAACCAAACGCCTCTGCATTAATAGCAGAGTGGTAACTATCGAAAATAAACAAATATGTATCAAATGGAAAGTGCGTGTGTCGGCTTACCGCATTCATTGCGTCAATGCTCGATTATCACTATCCAGCAGTTTCCCATCTTTTGGGGTGATAACCGCAGAAAGTATACGCATCTCCCTCTATCGTTCCTTCCTTCATTAGCACTTTGCTCGCGATTTGAAGTAGTAGAGGAACACTCCAAATATCGGTTTTTAAAGCGATGCTCGATAACTTACAGTCTTTTATTTTGAAATTGCTGCAATACCTGTGGTTTTTCACTCAAATTACCTGAATCATCAAATGCATCAAGTTGCGTGTTTGATTTCGTCAAAGGATTACACAAACCATATCAGTTGTTTCTTTGATAATGTAAGTATATTTGTTTTTGTGCAGAATACTTTAATATTCATACAGTATTGATGGTTGAACGAAAGTATCCATTTGTACATTTCTGATTGCTACCGCTGAATATTCTGAAGGCTTAGTGATTTTAATGGATTATTCTTTAAGATGAAAGAAACGTATACTGTCTAAGATCAAGGCAGAGAATAAAGATCTAAGAATTTAGTGCATGCTCGCACCTTTTTTCAAGAAAATCCATTTAGCGGGTGGAGGTAAGAAGATTTTCGACTCAGGGCCGCTCGGTAAAGGTAAGTCTCTCTGGTGAATTATGTAATTGCAGTATTAGCGCCCCGGTTGAAATGCGTTTAATGTTTCAAATTCGTTTTATTGAAAGGTCAAGTACGTAGCTAACCAAGGTTGTTCAATGATAGAAAACCCCATACTCTAGATCTAATATGGAAATCGGGATAGAGTGGAGGAAATAGTGTTCCATTTCTGGTCACGACACGAAGAATGTGCTCAGGAAATAGGATTAATTCACCATTTTATGTAGAGCTAGCAGAGAAGGTACTTGAGACGTCGTGCGGCTGGCGTGTATGTGGAAGTTGACTCGAATGCCATTAATCGTAATTGTAACTTTGTCTGATTGATTAAATATTCATGAAAAAGAGAACCAGAATGTATTCTTTAAGCTGTTTTTGGAGCATTCCAAGATTTGAAAAAATATTATCCAGAGGAGATGTGAACTTAGTATTTTAAAAAATTATTAAAAAAAAAAAGAGGGGGGGATCAAATTTAAGGGGAAATCCTTACATTAAGTATGATAAGTTAATATTGTATTGTGTATATTAACCTGCGCGTTCAAATTACCTTAGATAAGAACAGCGCTCAAGTGATAGATACTTCAAGTAACTGAGAGTACACTTTTTAATATAAACATATAATTCACTGAACAAACAATGTAAACGTTTGGCAGTATGACTGACTAATGATATTCTGTTCACGATTATGATGTTAAAGTACAATGAGATATTGTTAATTCGAGATGAAATATGTGTATATATTCCACTGTTTAATATAACCTGCTTGAATGTGTTAATATTAGACTGCCGGATACTCTCCGGTCACGCCTATACTGTATAAGTCTTGTGTAAGATATACTACATACCTCAACATTGATATCATGCATCGTATCAGGACAATTACCCCCTGGGCAATCACCCCCCGGAAAATTACCACCCGGAAAACTACCCCCCACGGACAATTACCCCCCAGAAAATTACCCCCCGGAGAATTACCCCCCGAGGACAATTACCCCCCAAGGACAATTACCCCCCAGAAAATTACCCCCCGGAGAATTACCCCCCGAGGACAATTACCCCCCAAGGACAATTACCCCCCGGAAAATTACCCCCGAGGACAACTACCCCCCGAGGACAATTACCCCCCGAGGACAACTACCCCCGAGGACAATTACCCCCCGAGGACAACTACCCCCGAGGACAATTACCCCCCGAGGACAACTACCCCCGAGGACAATTACCACCCGTGGACAATTACCCCCCGAGGACAACTACCCCCGAGGACAATTACCACCTGTGGACAATTCCCCCCAAGTACAACTCCCCCCCTTTTCCAAGGACAACTATCCCCGATGACAATCACCCCCGAGGAATTTGTAACACTGTGACAAATAATGCGAGCTTCTCTCCAAATTGCTCTTTACAGAGAATTTCATAAACTTTCAATTTCTATGTTATTTGTGAAGTTTTCAAGTTATTCACTTCGATGTGGGGGGGGGGGGTGGGAGTTGCCCAATTCCCCCGAAGTTTTGCTACCGAGTAAATAACAGAAATTACATTTTTTAAAGAAATTCAATAATACATTGCGCGCAGATGAGTACGCCTTACAGCCTCTCTCACCAACAATGGCAAAACAAAGAAATTAGGATGTAATATTTCATTTATGCATCCTCTGTCACTTTTTAAGCTGATCGTGTATTTGTCTTTGTATAATGGGCCCTCGACCATGATCCGAAATTAAGGTTTTCTTCACGTTATCTATATATTTCTGTTATCTATATATTTATGTTGTCATGCGGGAGTATGATATGCGCAGGTCGAGGGATCGAATCACGACACCGGCACTAATATCCTTTTTCAAGATATTAACCTGCACTTGCTACTCTCCACCCAGGTGTTAAATGGGTACCCGGTAGTATGCGACCGTCATTGTTGGTCACAACGGTGTCGATTTTTATCCGTGGTTGGGGGGGGGGGGGGGGGTGATAGGTGCCAAAATAATTTCGGCAATGGATCAAAGCAACCAAGAGGTAGAAGTGTGTGGCAGGTTGCACCCCCTCCCTTACAAGTTATTAATTTTTTCAAGTCACCCTCAATAAAGATAACATTTCAGAGAATATGGGACCCATGTCGGCTTGCAACTTGGGTTATTATCCTCTCAAGCGCGTAGCAAGGATTTTATTTTAGGGGGGCGGTAGTGAGCACGCGAAGCGCGCTCCCTAAAGGGGGTGGCTGCAGGGAGGGGGTTTTCCCCGTCCCACGCGAAGCGCGGAAGCTTTGATGTTTCATTAATTATTAGAGAAAGAAGACGATTCGTTGTACCGTTCTCGACTCTTAATCCTTGTCTAAATTCAATTTCTTTTGACCTTTAATTAAATTATTAGAGAAAGAAGACGATTCGTTGTTCCGTTCTCGACTCTTAATCCTTGTCTAAATTCAATTTCTTTTGACCTTTAATTAAATTATTAGAGAAAGAAGACGATTCGTTGTACCGTTTTCGACTCTTAATCCTTGTTTGAATAAAGTTCCCCTTCCTCCGCGCGTAGTGCGGAAGCTCTGACATTTCATTAAATTGATAAAGAAAGAAGACGATTCGTTGAACCATTCTCGACTCTTAATCCTTGTCTGATTTCAGTTCCCCCCTCCCGCGCGAAAGCTTTGACGTTTCATTAAGTTACTAAAGAAAGAAGACGATTCGTTGTGCCATTCTCGACTCTTAATCCTTGTCTGAATTCAGTTCCCCACCCCCCCCCCCCTCCTCCCGCGCGAAACTTCGACGTTTCATTGCATTATAAGAGAAAGATGACAGTTCGTTGTACCGTTCTTGACTCTTAATCTTTTTTCTTCCTACGTCCTCTTCCTTTTTTCTTTCTCTCTCTCTCTCTCTCTTTTGGCCGGCGTTTTTTACGCGCGCCTGTATACGCGCCTGTATTATCTCTCTCTCCCACTCTCTACTTCTTTTTTTGCACTTTTGCGCTTCGCGCTTGATATTTAGCTCGTTGCTTTTTAACGCTGCGGCTTTGCATTTGGCGCACTGCATTTCTATGATGCTGTTGATTGAATAAATTGATCAATTCCTGATGAAGCCGTATGAGCGAGAATTCAATTTATTCTTGTCTCATATGCGGATGTCTCATTTACGTATGTATTATGAAAATGAGAGAGCAAAATGTGTATATTGATGGTCATCTTGCGAGTAATAACCATTAACTACTCTCATCGGGCTCTCATCATTAATGATTCTCTTCCTTTTTTTTATGGTGAATTGTTGGGGGGGGATGATTGGACAGGCCACCCCCCCCCCCACCTGAGATATTTTTTTTGGTGGGATATATCCCCCCATCCCCCCCCCCCCCCGGGATCGACACCCATGAACATAGCACTTGGCGAGTGCCTGAGTCATGCAAAATAGATAGTCGAGGGTAGATAGATAGAAGAATTTGGGATTTGGGAGAAACTTTTCATTTTTTAAGAGGGTACCATGACTCAAAAAGTTGAAATAACGCTGCTCAAGAGAAATGTATTTCTATGCATTTTGAGAAGCGCTTGCCAATTACCTAAAACTTATATCCTTCGTAGAAATCAGCAGCCGCACTGCCGTTGTATAACTTATATGTATTAAAGGAAAATGTTTAGTAACGAGGAAGACAACGTGCTAGTATTTAAGCGAATATGGGTTCATGAAGGGGGTCTTATAGGCTCGTAGCCATCTGTCAATGTATCAGATCGTCTTTTGCTATTGAATCCTGATTGTCCACGGGGGGTAGTTGTCCTCGGGGGGTAATTGCCCTCGGGGGTAGTTGTCCTGGGGGGTAGTGGTCCTCGGGGGGTAGTTGTCCGGGGGGTAATTTTCCGGGGGGTAATTGTCCACGGGGGGTAGTTGTCCTCGGGGGGTAATTCTCCGGGGGGTAATTTTCCGGGGGGTAATTGTCCTTGGGGGGTAGTTGTCCTCGGGGGGTTATTCTCCGGGGGGTAATTTTCCGGGGGGTAATTGTCCTTCAGGGGTAGTTTTCCGGGGGGTAAATTTCCGGGGGGTGATTGCCCAGGGGGTAATTGTCCTAGAACCATCATGCATAACTATTTTTGGTCTCTAATTATGATAATCAAACAACTAGATTTATCGAAGACATTGAAAAGGAAGTTTAGATGAACATAAAACAGTTACTCTGATTGTTTTCCGCCCCCACTAGTCATTAGCATATAGAATGTTACCCATGTAGAAAATGGATGAAAATTAAAATTTGCTCTAAACGACGACAAATTGGCAATAACGACGGAGACGGTAGATCGCTATTCTAGTTGGCGGGGGTGTGGTGTTTACGTAGCGCCCCTAATTTGTTTAACTAATACCTAGTACAGGAATGAAGTGAGACCGCTGATTGCGTCTAATGGATAGATGAGAAACACACACGGTACAGACAGACAGTTGCATCGGTGTGTTGAGAGTCAATTGCGTAACCAGCTCAAAATGTACCTCCAAAAGAGAGCGAAGATTAATATCATAACCTTGAAGATATCGGATGTTCATGTGGTTGTTCTCGCGCGCTCCCTTTCCTTCTCTGTCTCTCTCTCTCTCTTCTATTTCTCTCTGTCTCACTTTGTTTCTTCTATTTCTCTCTCTCTTCTCTCTCTCTATGTCTCTCCTTTGTTTCTTCTTTTTCTCTCTATATATTTCTCTCTCTTTTTCTTTCTCTATTTCTCTTCTTTCCGAAGTTAAATCTGGATTACCTTAAAGACAACACGAATGATGATGTATGAGTTTCTGCCGGTCGAAGATTATAGAGTAATTATAAGGTAATAGATTTAGTTTGAGAAATCCATTCGTTATAATTATTATATATTCAAATCTCATAAATGTGTTGGTACGTATCTATCCCTTTAGTACACCCGACACTACACGATCGTCCTGGGATCTGATTTTTTTTAAAGAAACCACTTGTCTGACGTCACAACTATTCTGAGCCTATTTAGCTCTTTCTCTTCCAATGAAGCATGAAATCCTTTGAAATAAATATTTTCTTAACCATAAGACACTTAAGATCCTCGGTCATTAAGTTTTTACATGTTTAAATGTTCGTATCAAATGCCATTGCAAATTCTTCCAAAATCGGATCGTAGTCGAATCGTATAGTGTGCGATGGACTTTGAATGTATTTCTTAACTAACATTGCACCAATATGTACGGTGTCTATAACCTCGAGAACAGGTAGATACACACAAAGAAATAAGGGTTGAATATGGGTGCAGACTTGCACCCCCACCCCCCTACGCGTATTTTGCAAAGGTGCTGCTATCGTAGCAGAATTTTACCTTTATTTTTAGTGTAAGTATACAAACGGAAAAAGGTAAGGTATTTGTGCCACCATTTGTTGCGACCCATGCTCATATCTACCCTCTACACGTTTGACTTTGATGCAGGGTAGATCTATGATACTGAGATTTAAAGGTTATCTGATTCAATTTGAGGATGAATTTTCAAATTGTACAGGTATTGGTTACGGAAGATGATATTCACTTGGACGGAATATTGAGTTACTGTTGGCTTAGGTCGACAAGGCGAGATTACTAATATTTGGGAGATGCGAAGGTCACACGGTTCAGTATATTGTTTTGAATGTTACATTCAGATCGGTGGAGAAAATAGTTGAACATAGGGATACAAGTAGGAATGATCCTTTTTATGTAGGGATTTTCCCCAGATGACGCAGAAAGTGACGTCATCATCGTGTCAGCTAACCTGTAAAAGGTCACAGGTGCATGACCTATCGATGGATTAGTGACAGAAATAAGATAGCGCTTGAATCTGAAATCAGGGATCACTCTGGCGTACCTGTCATGCAGAAAACGATCTGGAATAGAATGTTACTAGTTAATGTATACATCATGATGTGAGCTAAATTCGAAGGTTAGTTGATAAATTTATTCTAATGAATGTACGAGGCTCCTTAAGGTGCTTACCAGTAAGCTATTCGAAAGTTATTGAGTTACTGACAACATAGTATCCATTAAGGATTTAACATGTTTGGCATGGTTCTCTGGTTCTTTCCAGCGTATAGCGTCAGGGACAGAAGTTAAAAAGAGACACTACATTTCATAGGGTACTTGTATTTTAAATAGTTCATTACTACTTTTGTGATACTTAAGAAAAATTTATAAATCCCTTTTTGTACTGTAAGAATGAATTGATATAACGAATGATGTTGATGGCAGTGACATAACTAACACGGAATCACCTAACCAAAATAAGATATACACAGTCATGACCCAAAAGACTCTCCAGAAGTCAACTCAAGGGCATTTGCATTACCTTGTTTTATTACCGATATATTCATTTTCAGATTACTACATCATGTAGCCTGCAAGCTGATGGACAAAACTATTGAAAATGCCTTCGACTAATTTCTCGAAAGTCTTTCTAATCGTGTCTTTATATCTAAAAGAAATCCCTTCGATGAAAACGTGGCAGTCTTTTTTTTTTTTTTTTTTTTTACTTCAAGCGTATTATGTGTGTCATAGTGTAATACTATATTATGTGAAACTATTATTTGAAATAGGAATAGAGTTGTTTTTTATCTACTAAATGCTGTGCAGAAGGAAGTGCACACTGACTTTCAGAATTTTCTTTGACTTTCAGAGGTCATAGGTATAAATAGGTAAGTTCTGGAAAGTGGATGCTAACTTCACTATAATTATCCTGATGCTTTCTAACAATGTCTAAGGTCGGTCTGAATGGGTGATCTTTAGATGCTTTTGAAAACCTTGACCGTGGTAAATGATTTCAAGATCAAAGTTCAAAGGTCAAGATCATGATTATTACAGTATTTTATCGGGAGGTCATTAATTACCAAGCGCTTTTGGTCCTATACTTGAACTTGTTTAATATACCTGTTTTTTGCCAATGAATATCTTTAAGGCGTTTTGTTCAATATAGAGGAAATACATTTGGATAGGTAAGGATTTGTTTAGAACTTTAATCATTATCTTCCTGGCCTGTGCCGTTGACGTACTTCCCATCAGATATAATGGATAGGATATGAACGTTGACAATCCATTATCACAGACAGGGCAGGAAAAAATCTCTTCAATCAACCATCATTATCAACTGTAGTTGAGTTTGTTTGGGATATCACACTGAGTGAGAGAAGGCGGAGGAGAGAAGGAAATAGAATGTGTGAGTGCGTGGAAAGGAAATAAAAGGAATGCAAGATACGTGTGTAAAAATAAAGATATTATAGAAAACGCTATAAAAGGGTGGGAAGAAAGAGAGAGAGAGAGAGAGATGTCGAGAGAGAAAAGATAAAGAAAGATAGAAAGGAGAGAGAAGGGAAGAGAAGAGGGAGGAAAAGGAAGAGAATAAAAGAAGAGAGAGAGAGAGAGAGAGGGAGAGAGAGAGAGAGAGAGAGAGAGAGAGATAGATGGATGCTATAACAAAGTAGAGAAACTGAAACTGGTGGGCAGATTGAGTCCCACGGTCGTAATGAGAGAGAACAGGTTATAGATCTACTTCTGAAATAATCAGATAAAATGGATTAACATCTAAATGTTAAATTCTTGAATCTCTCTGGTGGTTATAGAATAATTTTTTGTTTTGTTTTAACAATCAAGACACCGTGCACGTCGGAGACAGACGACATTATGCAATTAGCAAAGCGCGCGAAAGATCAACACCTTGTTGCCAAAGATCAAACAAGACTAATGGAATGAAACTTGAAGCACGTCTGTTCCCCAGTTTCAGGACAGTGCAAGGCTTTTAGCCTCTAATCAGGCGCCCATGACGAATTATTGATATCCAGTAAAGATTAGATTACGGTTATAATTCGAATGGCGACACAGCACCAAAGATAGCATTCGTAGCAACGGTCTAACTCACACCACCAAGGCGCTCTGAGAATGCAATGGTTATATTTTTGAGCAGATAAAGGAATGTCATGGGATATCCTCTTTCTTTAGTTTCTTCCGCCAAATTCAGATTCGAGACACATTGACGTTATGCTACATGCATAGAACATGTTCTTGGCTAGATGGGGATTTATGATGAATATTGGAAGGAGGCAAGTCATCTACAAGGGAGCGAGTGTGGGTATACGGGAAATAAAGAAACAGGGAAAGAAAATTAATTGGACAGTGAATAGATACAGAATTATACAGATGTTTGTAAGAAAGAGTTGAGTAGCGATAGAACAACAACAACGTAATTATAAAAGATATAAACTGCAGCAGAAAAGGGATGTTCTTTTAATAGCTCGTCAATCATTTTGTAAATACCACTTAAAGCAAGTAAATGTCAAGGCATGCATGTTGTTTAGCGAAATTACAAGATAACGTAACCAAGAACGATAGCTGATATACGAAATTGAAATCGTAAATTGAGAGTGGCATCTCATGATGCTAGCAAAGAATTATGGTTTATTAATATCAATATTGACAAAGCTTCGTGCAAGCCAGTACACGGGTATAAGACAAAAACATGCATCTTTTTAAAGTATTCACTATAAAGAGAGAGAGAAAGAGAGGAAGAGAGGATTAAAAGAAAGTAATGGAAATGCGGAGAGGGTAAGAGAGACGGGGAGAAAGAAAATGACAGAGAGGGAGAGAAATGGAATGAAGCGGTAATCAGATATTGAAAAGGAGGAAGAAAAACAAAAGGAGAATAGGACAGAAGAGAAAGGGAAAGGGAATGAGCTGATGCATTTATTGTTTTGCTTGGCAGAGTGTTTTGTAGCCAAAACGGCACACGAATAACATGGACATTATCCGGATATTCCCATTCTTTTCTATACCAAAGGCTGTAGGATTTTATTAAAATGGCACAGTAAAAATTCATACTAGACATTCCCATTAACAAGCGAATATTATGGATGAAACTTTATGAGCCTTGATAAAATTACTCATTCTTTATCTAACCATCCTTGTGTTTAGACAAAGAGACATGAAGGAACATGATTATAAATGCATAGCCTACTTTAGTCACCGATGGTGGCCGAGTTTGGATCAAACATGAAGACTTTCTGTCATGTTGGATTTATTCTCATTCTCATTTGTATCTCACAGTCACTAGCCCTTCCTAGCACGCCTCTCAATCATGATACCTTATAGCATCACATTACCCTTCTAACTCCCAAAGCAACCATACCAAGCTTCAACTAGACATTGATATATAAGATAATTGATTATCCTCTTTTCCAATCCCCCCCCCCCTCACTCTCTCTCTCTCTCTCTCTCTCGCTCTTTCTCTCTCTTTCTATTTAACTGTTGAGTCTTTGTCAACATTAAAGTGTGATTTCTGGAGCGCGACTAAGTGCATTCGGCACAATCTGGCCTTCCAACAAAAAACGCCAAATTGTTGAACGGGTTGTCTGAGACTCTGAGCAAAGTCTGACACATTCCTCTATTCCCGCTTATTATTTTGCGACACGTTCTGCTTGCTTAATTAGGTTAGGATATATAGAATTAGTTTAATTGATGGCAGATCACTTCCTATACGGTGACGCCATTTTAAGATACATTATGTGGGTAGGTAAAGGGAAATGTAAGGACCCATATCTCTGCCTAGCTATTACGCATATTTTCTCATGAATCAGTAAAGTGAGCCTGGACATTCACATTTATTAACAATTTAAGTAAAATGGGGGAGTGGTCATGACTGTGTAGATGTGTATGTACGTGTGTGTGCGTGAGTGTGTCTGTATGTGCATGTGCTTGCATGGATGTGCGTGCGTGTGTGACTATTGATGTTGTAGGTTCAGAAACATGCTTTAGTAACATTTCTATTATGAATTAAGTGTATGTGTGCATGAGATGAATTTGGAAGAGTACAGAAATAATTTTAAAATAACATTTTTATCAGAGAAATAGGGGATGGAAAAGGAATGGATTTCAAATAAAACAGACTGATATCCAAATTTGGGATTCATTAAAGTTCAAGTCACAGGTACATGAACATTTTAATTAATTTATAATTAACAAAACCGAGAACTTTTACATGGTTATTTGAAGATTTTTTTTTTTTTAGTACTTGAATATTTATGACCAGTTATATGAATCTACACTAATATAACTGATTTCATGACTCCCCCCTATATGTTGTCACCTATATTATGATACTCAACTTGGACTATGCAATTCAACTATAAAAATACATTTAAAATGGGTATAAACATAGATCCAATGACGTTAGAATAGTACCTTAAATATTATCCTTTGGATAAACACGTGTCTTCGATAGATTAAAATTAAAACCGTGATCCGAGATAAATAACAACTTAATAACATAGAGCATCACCTTCCATCACGTGATCATGAAACAACCAATCAGCATCGACTATTTAAAGACATCCAATAGTTCGGGAATTATATTCTTTTTGGATTTTAAAAAAGCATTCGACAATGTATCTCATTTTTTCCTATTTCATGTACTACGTAAATTCAATTTTAAAGAATCTTTTATATCCTGGATAAAGACCTTTTATACTGACGCCATCGGTCGTGTAATGAATAATGGATGGATTTCAGAAAAGTTACTTATTGGAAGAGGAGTTCGCCAGGGTTGCCCATTATCGGCATTACTTTTTAACATAGTAGTGGAAATATTAGCATGCAAAATAAGACAAAATAAAAACATTAAAGGGATTAATATATTCAGTGTTGATTTAGGTATTGATAGTTTAAAAATTTCCCAATATGCAGATGACACAACATTATTTGTGGAATCTGTTAATGATATACAATATATTATGAATGAAATCAACGACTTTGAAGACTATGCAGGTCCGAAAATAAACTGGAATAAGACAGAAGTTATGAAACTGAATACTGTAGATAATTTTGTTCATGATAATGCCATTATATATACTGATCAACCTGTAAAATATCTAGGAGTATATGTAGGCGAAAATAAAAAATTGTTACAAGATTTAAACTGGAATGTAAAAATAGATAAAATTCGAAATGTATTAAATATGTGGAAAATGAGAGATCTTACTTTTTATGGCAGAATAATTGTTTTGAAAATGTTAGCGGCGTCACAAATTGTATATACCGCAACTGTTGTACCAGTACCAAAACATGTTTCACAGATATTGAACAGACTATTATTTCGTTTCTTATGGAACGCCAAAAAAGATAAAATTAAACGTAATGTAATTATAAATGATATTGAAAATGGTGGATTGAATATGATTGATATTGCTAGTAAAATATCTTCACTTCGTTTGGCATGGATATCTCGTTTTTTTAATGATAATGGCTCTTATTGGAAAAATATGTTTAAATACTGGTCCGACAAAATAGGGGGTTTGCCACTATGTTTACATTTCAATTGTAACATAAAGGATATGAATTTACTATGCTCTAAACATAATTTGCCAGAATTCTATGTAGATCTTTTTTGTACTTGGTCAGAACTAAAATTCATTGATATGTTTAAAGTAAGAAATATTCCAAATGAAATTATTTGGAAAAATAGTAACATTACCTTTCAAAACAAAATACTGTTTTATCGAGAATGGCAAGAGGCCGGTTTATTGAAAATTCATAATTTGATTACAAATGGTATTTGGAACGATTCTACAATACTAAATACAAAAGTGAAAGCCCAACAGCTCTTATTTGATTTTAAATATACAAAATTAAAGAAAGCATTTCCACAGTGTTGGTTGGATAGATTAAGTTATGAATTTGAACAAGAATGTGATATTTCGAATATGATAGAAATAGAAACAGGGGATATAGTGAATGTTTTTTTTATGAAAGTTAAAGATTACTATCGTTTGTTATTACGTAATAAGTCAAAAGAACCAAATATCATTTACTTTTGGAATTTCTTTTTAGATTTGGATAATGAATTCGTATGGAAGGATGTATTTTTATTTAAATTAAAGCAAATTCGTAATAATAAAGTTAAACAATTTAATTTCAAGATGATTTATAGGTTTATTGCCTCAAAAGAAAACTTATATAAATGGCAAATTGTTAATAATAATTTATGCAACTCTTGTGGACAAGTTGACTCAACTTTTCATTTTATGTTATATTGCAAGGATGTGACTATGTTTTGGAATATAATATGTAATTTGATATTTAATCTATTCCAAATAGAAATACAAATAGACCAGAAGATAATAGTTGTAGGAAAGGATATTGGAAACAAGAAATATTCACTTCTGAATATTATTTTAAATTATGCGCAATATGCAATTTATAAATGTTACGTTAAGAAGATTGTTAATGGTTCTGTTTACTACCCACATACTTTGTTTTGTGAATTCAAGTCGTTGCTAAGATTATTTTTAAGATATGAATGTGTTAGCAAAGAAAATAATACTAAGCTGGAAGAATTGTTGAACGTACTTTAATCTTTAACCTATGTTATGTTTCACTCAATTATTGAGCTATTAATGTACAAATGTATTATATTATGGAAATAAAAACCTCGCTTGAGGATAAGAGAAAAAAAAAAACCAATCAGCATCACGTCAAGAGAATTGGACCAGGTAAGATATCATCCATTATCGATAACATCCAAACACCCCAAATATCTGCGCCATGTTCCGATTTTGTTTTACCTTCCACAAGCTTCACACCCAAGGGGCATGACTAGCCTTTCTCATTTCACATCTGGCCGACTTTCCTTTCAGAGGAATATTCAAAATTTCACACTTCTTCTGAAAAAAACTTCCACCTTCTTTCTCCTACTCCAAGGAAAACGCGGGATATCATTCATAATCGATAACATTGTACACCTTCAGCAAAACCTTTCCGTGAACCCTTTGGTCGCTGTCTGTCAGATAATTTCTTTGCGGATGATTAAACTAACTTTTCGCGCCTTTTACGATCGAATTTTGAGTCCCCAAAGCACCAATCGAAACACTTAGGATTCGTGTGTCCAAAATCGGGAGGGTACCATATGCAACATGCGAAATTTGTTCTTCTTCTAAACCTGACTACTGAGCTTTGAGCGTACTGCCTTGGGAAACATTGTACCTTGATAATCAAACATTTCGTGATGAGAAATGACTCGGAAGATCAAATTCTGGTGAAGTTTTGTAAGTGTAGCGAATCCGAAATGTAATTTGTAGTTGGTAACAGAACATTTCCAAACGTTACTTAGGATGTATTTTTTGACGGCGAATGGTTGAGCCTCGGGAGAATCAGGTCGCCCAAACATTGAATCGTTGACCGAATTCGTTTTCTTAGTAAAATCGAATTGTAAAAAGGAACATTGTAAAACAATTTACTTGAGAAAGCTCGCTGGGTCTGTATCGACCTACTATCGTCTGGATTTCTTGAACATGAGCCTCTCACAGATCTCCTTCGAGGGAGAGAACAGATCACCTGACAGTTTTTACTATCACGTGTACGCATGGCACTCTCTGGATAGAGAAAATACTTATTTCTTGTTGCATCCAATATAAGGAGTTTACTTAGCCTGGTGATCGATCGCTGGCTGCCGAATTGTAAGGTTTTTTTAATACAAAAATACCTTTCTATTTCTGGTATATAAAAAAAAATGTATATCTTCTTCCTTTATTCCACCACTCTTTTTGTGTTTTAACTATACTATTGTATCACCCATGGTTATTTTCTTACTTCACCCATCTCTTTCTCTCTCTTTCTCTCTCTCTCTCTCTCTCTCTCTCTTTCTTTGATTGTCACCATACTCACTTATATCAAGTAAGGGATTGAGCGCCTGACTGGCCGCCAGCACTGTTTTACAGCTCTACAGATTTGTCAAGTTTTGCAGTCATCTACTGATTATTATGTTTCTAAAGCTAAACTGAAGTTATATCTTATAGCAAGGAACTAACACGACAAATTTTAGTTGATTTCATGACATGGAGAAGAAGATATATTTGGAGACATTTTTTCAAGTTTGTACATCATCTGATTCTACATTAGCTGCCATGATAGTACACATGCACTGTCTGAAGATCTGTGTTCGCTAAAGCCTATCTTCTTAACAAAAGACAGTATAGTTCATTGTGCATCAGAATTGTGACTTATAAGGTATGGAGCTTTACTGTTTTCTTCTTTGTGTCCTTATATGTGGAGTGCAGTCTGGTTGGAATGAATCAAATGAAGAAGAATACTACTTCAGACTTAGTGATGTCAACCTCAAAGGGGTAATTAGACTTCATCACAAAGGGTTTTTGAAAGCTAACATTCCCTACTATAGTAATTGTTGTGCTAGTTTCAACATTAAACTCCTTGTCAGCGGGGACATTCAACCTAACCCAGGCCCTGACAACAGCCCAACTATATTGACAAGTGAATCTCTGAAGAAATCTAGAATAAAATATTCGAGAGAAGAACTTCAGCAACATCAGTATGGAAGGCAGGCGGTGCCATATAATCTTAGTGCTGATGTATGGAGGAAGATCACAGACTTGAGGATTTCGATTAAGAAACCTACTCATAGGGGGTGCCGTGGTGGATCGAGAAAACAAAGGAAGAAAGTCAACAGAGAGCTACAAAGCAAGCCCATTCCAGCACTAGTCTCATGTCCAAGCAGTCGACCTTATCGACTAAGTCATTCCAGAACGCCTTGTCTGCAAAGGGTTACAATGGCAACAGAGGCCAGCCATACTGACACCTCACTTCCATCGGTGTACATGGCAAATGCCCGATCGTTAAATAACAAATTCGACGAATTCTACTGCATGGTCCAGGACATGGAGATTGATCTGGTGTGCGTCAGCGAGACATGGTTGAAGGACGAAATCCCCCAGAGCGTCTTCAGCATTCCAGATTACACTATGTTCTGGAAGAACAGACAAGCGAAGCAGGGTGGAGGTGTTGCCCTGTATGCCAAATCTTACCTGAACCCTACTCCCACCCAACTCACCATTCCTGAGGATCTTGAAATTCTGTGGGTACAAATTCGTCCTCGCAGACTACCTAGGTCCATATCATCTATCTTCGTCGCTGCAATCTACTCGCCCCCAGACAACGGGAATAACCAAACCTTCATCCAGTCTCTTGTAGCTTCTCTTGATGACATTTTTACCAGCCACCCAGGAGCAGGTATTATCATTTCAGGGGACTTTAATCGTCTCAACATAGCCCCACCACTTAATGCACACAGGCTAAAACAGGTAGTAAATCTCCCGACTAGAAATGATGCAACGCTGGATAAGATTGTGACAAATATGGCCTCTCTCTACAAGCCTGTGGAACTCGTATCACCTGTGGGACTAAGTGATCACAACGGGGTATCATGGCGTCCTAGAAGACACCAGATCCAGAAAAATGAAGTCAGACGGAGGGTTGTCCGACCAGTGCGTGAATCTGGTATCAGAAGCTTTGGGGATTGGATAACGCACAAAGATTGGACAAGCATGTACACCCAATCTTGTGTTGAAAGAAAGTGCGATCTCTTTTACTCGGAACTGAACTCTGCAATTGATCTATATTTCCCTAGTAAATCAGTAAAAATACATGTCTCTGACAAGCCATGGATAACCACAAGGGTGAAGGCGCTGATAAAGCAACGACAGGCCGCATTCCTTCAGAACTCTCCCAGCTGGCATACCCTTCGCAACAAGGTTCAAAGACAGATAAAGCGAGCTAAGAAGTCATTTTACCACGATCGAGTCCAAAATCTGAAACAAGAAAATCCAAGATCGTGGTACCAGTACATAAAACTAATGACTTCCAATGTGCAACAGGAGATGTCTCTTTCGATCCCAGGAGTTGATCCAAGTGATGTGGGAGCTATAGCTAAAGCCATCAACTCACATTTTGTTGGTGTATCTGATCATTCACGTTCATTAGATCCGGTCCATCTCCCAGCATTCAGACCCTTCCCAGCAAATACAATTCCCTCCGTTCAGCCGTTGACCGTCTACAGAGAATTGTCGAAGGTGAAAGTTGGAAAAAGCGGAGGCCCGGATGGCATTTCTTCTCGACTGATCCGTGAGTTTTCCGTAGAGCTTAGCTCTCCATTGTGCCACATCATGAATGCCTCATTTGAACAGGGCGTAGTGCCAAGCCATTGGAAGAAATCTATCATTGTGCCACTTCCGAAGGAATCACCACCATCACTTGAAAAGCTACGCCCAATTGCTTTAACAGACCACTTTGCCAAACTCCTTGAACTCTTTGTATACCGATGGTTCATGGCAGATATTGGTAAAAGTATCGATCCTCAGCAATTTGGCAACCGCCGTGGTATGTCTACGAGCCACTATCTACTGAGCCTCATGGATTACCTACAGTCAAGTGCTGACAAGCCCAACACTGTCACCTCTATAGTACTTACAGATTTCTCAAAAGCGTTTGACCTTGTGGACCACAATCTCGCCATCAACAACTTGTATGCCATGGGAGCTAGACCTTCTCTCATCCAGTGGTTGTGTTCGTTTCTCACTAAACGCACTCAGCAGGTGCGCTACCGAGGTCAGCTCTCACCCCCACTTACTACCAAAGCAGGCGTACCTCAAGGCACACGGCTTGGTCCTTTGATATTCTTGGGTGTTGTAAATGAAGCCCTTAGATCATCCAAAGTCAGAAGATGGAAATACGTTGATGATCTAACTTTTGCCCAAAGCTGCCGGCTAGATGGACAAAGTACTCTTCAGGGTATCCTTTCCGAATTCGAGCAGTGGTGTAAGGAATCCTACATGCGACTAAACCCACTGAAGTGCAAGTTATTACGGGTCGCCTTCACACGTCGTCAGCTACCTCCAGCACAGGTTCAACTCCAGGAGCTAGTAATACCAGATTGCCAGCAGGTTAAACTTCTTGGCATCATTATCAGAAGCGACCTCAAGTGGGATGACCACGTAAGTCATATTACCTCCAACGCTTCCAGGAAATTGTACCTGATACGATTGCTAAAGCGATTTGGAATGCCAACATCTGACCTTATTACTTTGTTCACTTCTTACATTCGTCCGATATTGGAATATTGTTGCATTGTTTGGCACTCTTCATTAACTTTGCAGCTGACCGCGACCATCGAAACCATACAGAAGAGAGCATTGAGGATGATACTTGGTACGCAATATGAATCATACGACCAAGCATTGCTTTCATGTAACATGATCTCTTTGAAGGCACGTCGAGATGAATTGTGCAGGAAGTTTGCTGCACAGTTGTTCAGAAACTTTCGTGACTGGCTCCCAGAGGCGAGGTCATCTCGTCGCCAACTCCGAAACGGTGATAAATTGATAGAAACCAGATGCAGAACAGAACGCTACCGAAAAAGTGCCATACCTTACATAGTCCGGCTATTGAACACAGAATTGTAATCTCTTATACATACATTTTTAATGGAAATCGTTTTAAATTGCATTGATTAAGTTATGTAACCATTTGTTGTTGTTTTTAAGAAGATAATTTTGTTCGATATATCTTTATTTAAATTTTAATTTTACTTTCCTTAAAACGTTTAATTTGTTTATTTGTTTGTACTTTCCTAAAAACTTTGTGCAATACATTTAACTTATTACCATGTGAATTTTGTAAATCGATGATTCACTTCTAATGAACAAAATTATCTTTTATCATTCCAAAGTTGAGTTTTTAATTTGAAATATAATCTTTTGCAATTTCTCATCTTGTCTTTAGATGTCTGCAATGGTTTTAAAATTTAAATAATCGCTAAAACTCCTGATGTAATTTGAACAACCCATTTTCCTAAAACTCACCTTTGAACTCTTTGGTTTTCTGTTTATATATTTTATATTTGATTTTTAATTTATGTCAAACTATGTTTATTGTATTTGATATGTATATTTTTGTAATTTTGCATGTTTTTATCTGTGAATTGTATCGCAATTCAGCCTTTTACGGCTGCGAAGATATTTTTTAATAAACCTTGAATTGAATTGAATTGATATCATCATCTTACTATATTCTTGTACATCACTTGTTAGTGCTAAACATTACTGCCAAATAACAAATCTAAATGATGTTTCTGTTTAATACTTAAAAGTAGATGATAAAACATGAATGAGTGATTGGTAGAAAGAGAAAAAAAGAGTGGAGAGACATAAGTTTCTAGCGATGTGTTAATAATTATGTTTATATCATTACTAGCTCGGACATGAGATGAATAGGAAAAGGACGAAACGTAATAACATGTTGATATAAAGGAGATGAATAGATGAGCTGGAAAAGAAGAGAAAATGAAACGAGTAGGAGAAAGAGCGGTGCAGTGTGTTTCATTAATATGACACGAAACCAGTTGCGTTGAGAGCGGACATTATTTTGTTCCATTTTCATGATTAGCCCGATGGTTGATTAACTACTCCCCGGCTATTAAACAGATTTCAAACTATGACATGTTTACATTTTATATTTCAGCGATCGTATATTACGAAGTCATTAAGCATTAATCGCTAGGAGACGAATTCGTGACCGCTTGATGATTACGATCGTCAATGAAACTGTCAAAGATCCATACCTGAAACATCAGCTGTATAGCAATGTAACCATTTTCAAAGCATTATTTCTAGTTATTAGTTGAGTCTGATATCATTTTAATAAGCTATATTTTATAATCCATAAAATCGTGATAGTTGTCAAAGAATTCATTTTTTAATTTCAAACAAAAGTGTTTGGTTTTCTTTCAGATATATGGCAAATTGATAATAAATTAAGTATTAAAACAACAAAAAACATACATATTCACAAACTTACATAATTTCCCTAGCCTACCCATAACATGAACTCACATGTTTTTGCAGTACATCTTTGATATTTCCATAAAGTATACATTCTATTGGTGAAGTAACCACCAAGCGGTCTAATTATATTCCTCCTACTCTACTTTTAAAGATTATTCTTGTTTTGTTTACGATGGAGTTGGTGTTTTAAGATATTTTTATCGTAATAATTATATAGACAGTTGCAATCTACGATAAAACTTTGCAATTTTGTGTGTTCTGCCATTCGGTCCAATAATACTAAAGAAATAACCTCTGAATTTAGTTGAACTTCGGGCATATACACACTCTTCCTTTCCCTCCTATTTGATTTTGTATATGTCCATTATCTCTTGTCCTGATAATGCCATTCCCCATATCCAATGCCATCAGCTGTGAGATAATAAATACATCTTTCGATCTAGGTTCCAATAAATTGCATCCGGCATTGATATATCATGAGCAGGTTTACATGACAGTTTTACCTAACGAAGACTTCGTGACGATAATCAATGATAATGAATGGTCTGTTTAAAATAATGTGATAGGTGTGATGGAATAGACACCGCTAGTTTGTAGGTAGATGGGCCCTCCGGGAGATATCAAATAAAGTCCCTATTTTGTTATTAAAGTTATTAGGACCGTTCCTCGTGTATATCTATACTGTAACCAATTGTCGCATTCACACTTCAACCGTTAAACCTCGGTTCCGTTCACATGTGCTACACTGTTCATACGTTTACACTATACTTTTTTTCTTTCAATCGCGTCGCCTTTTTATTCATGCATTTGATGTCTAACAGACATGACTTTCACCAAGTGCTACATTCTATTTTCATAATATAATTTCATAATCGCGACATCTTTTACAAAGTGGTATCAGTGTCCTCTCATACTCAAAGGAACGGCTACTTTTCGCACTTACCTTGCAAAAGTCGCAGAGTACTGTAGGTATTCACTCACGTTCTAACCACGACGAGGTCAGCAAAGCTGCCGCTTTCACACTGAAGAGACCTTTCACGACCCGTGAAAAAACGCAGCTTATGTGAACAAGCCTCAAGTTCAAATGCATTGTTTCCAGGGACAACTCTATGAATTTAGAAACTTCATCAATATTTGAAAAATATCTGGAAAAAATATCGAGAACAGTCTCCCTTAAAGGAACAGTAGTGTTGAGTTCTTGTTTAAGACCGCAAATGCCTTCAAAGTGCATGGTTATTGCACTAATTCTTATTTATGACATTTCTAGTGCCCTTTAGGACCTAAAATGGCTATGAAGGTAATTTTATACATTAAGTGATGCGCTTCCTCGAACTTCGTTGGGAGGGGGGGGGGGGCGGGGGGCAGTATTCGAACAGGATTTTTTTTAATAATTGCGAGGCAGTCACCATTGATCACCGATATTTATATTTCAGGGTTGTCGACCACCGTTTCTTAACTTATTATTACGCTTATGTTGTGTAAAACAAAATGTTCATGTTCCCATGTGAAATAAGTTTTACAATAAATAAAAATAAAAAATAAACAATTCAAAATCATTATTTTAAGCCTAGGATGCATTTCATTATGCACCTGCCATCTTGGCCTCATGTAAAACCACGCATAATGATAAATCCAGGATCCGCCCCTGCACCCCCCCTCCTTCTCCATACACTCACATACCCTCCTCTTTCTCTCTCTCTCTCTCTCTCTCTCTCTCTCTCTCGTTCTCTCTCTCTCTCTCTCTCTTTCTCTCTCTCTTTTTTTCTCTCTTCTCACGCCCCCCTCACGCCCCCTCACACCCTCTCTCCCTCACGCCCCCTCACGCCCCTCTCTCTCTAATTCTTTTGTTATAATTCTCCTTCTTACCCCCATCTCCCTGTGTCTCATCCCTTTCAACTCTTTGTTATACATTCTACCCCATTCCCCCTCTTCAAAGTTTCAACATCTAACACTACGCACCCTTCCCTTGCATTTTAAACTTTTAACTTTCCTTTTCCTCGCCTCTCGTTCGTCTTCGGACATGCGCCCATACCCCCTTCAGAGTTCCTCTACATCTCGCTGTCAAGATTGCAGAATTGACCTAGATTCTAACCATGCCATTAACACCTCGGTCCCTCTTCTCTTCTCTTCTCTCTGGATTTCATTAAACTTTCATTCAAGTGAGAAGTCTGGTGTCATTCCTTGCATTTCATGCATCAATATTCAATTGACGCGCTAATCAGACCCAATCATTGTTTTTCATTTGTCTATTTTGTTTGTTTGTTCATATCGGCTTCTTTTGTCGTCCTTTTGGCTGTGATTTATCATTCAGGAACGTCTAATTGTTTTACTTTTCCTTCTTCTACAATAATTATATTTGCTATAGAAGGACGTCATAGCACATATACAAAGATGACTCTCAATTCTTGCTATCGCTTTAACTTTCCTGTCGACTAACAGGTATGCACGTATTATGTGAGTGATTATGACAACATTATAGTTAGAAGAGATGTTCAAGCTCTAGTTTTCCTCCGTTTTCGTCCCCTTAAGATGGCATAGCTTTTTCTTCTACATGTTCCCCCTTAATTATCTACCACTCTGATTAGTTTAGTTCCCTCGAATCAAACAAAATACTGAGAGGTAATATCAAATTTTGTTATTTAATGATACATTCTAATAATATATTTTTCCTTTGAAAGTATTATATCATTTCAAATAATCATAGCTCACAGCTTTACGTTCATCCCCATCAACTCATCACACTCAACCTAGTAACAATCAAACCACCATAAAAAAAGCATGAGATATCATGTTTTTCCGAAGGCGATGAGTTTTGAAACCTTAGAAACATCGAATAAAGACATCTTAATACAAACCATTCGCCAAACTCTTCACCAGAAGGTTTCATCTTTAAAAGGCGTCACTCTCCCAACTAGACAATCATCTGTAGATTCCCATGTGTAAGATTCTCAAAGTGAATCTCTATTGTTCTCTCTACCCTCTCGTGTCCGATTAGGTTGATGACCGAACGTGTTCTGGGTTTGTTCGAGTATCTCCTCATCTAAGGCTTGCTTAGGAATCACCAAGGTGTCCTCCGGATACCGTGGGATGGTAGGAGATGGGTAGGAGATGATATCAAGATTGATGGGCAAAATTATCGACATTTTTATGGTACACACGGGCGTCGGTAGGATTTTTCATTAATGGGCGAACAAAATTTGTCGAAACATTCGTCAACTAGAAAACAGAGTTGCTATTAAGTAAAGAAATGTTCCAACAAAGATAACAATAAAGAAAAATGAGTTCTTGATTTATTGTTTTGACAAGGTGTGATAGATTACATGATTACATGAGTAAAGCAGAGTAAAGCAGAGTGCATGCACAACATGGCACGTATAACAAGAGATTAATTAGGATTGGTGTTTATATTAGTCATCGATCCTCATCACTATAATCGAAAAATTCGAAAAAAAGGCAACATACAAACACAAAGGAAAAGTAACAAAAATCAATCATAAAAATGCCATGTTAAGTAATCATTTATCATCTGGGTATACACGAATACAAAAGTATTTTGCATTGAATAAATCACCCTGAAGATATTCAGACGTACTAAACTCGATTACTATTCTGAAGTCGACTCCCAGAACGGAAATATGATTCCCTCGATCTTTATTCAAACATGACAAATGAGAAAATGTCTGAAGTTTGTAAACTTCTCATTTTCTTAGTTTTACCGTTGATCGCATCAGAAATTCATCTGGAAAGTCGTATTTTGAGTTGTTTTTCTCCCTTGATGACATAGGCTTACCTTGGTATGGGATCAATTCAGATGGGTTCCGCCCACAAAGTAATTTATATGTATAGATGGAAGGCTTTTAGAAGAAGATTTGTTAAGCGAGGTTACCTGGCGGCTATTCTGCCTCTCCCTTGTCTCTTCTGTAGGGAGGGATTTCACTTCATCCTACCTTTTGAATGTCGTCTATGTAAAACATCAATTGTGTATCTTTTGAAACCCACTCTTGGCCGCTTGTGATTTTAAAAGTGAATTGATGTTTGGTTCCATACCAAAAGTTTTCTTCTACATCAGGGTAAACAATAATCTGTTACAATAAGATACGATAAAAGAAGATTGTAATGTTTATTTAGAGAAAAATTAGAGAGAAGGAATTGAGTGTATAAAATAGAGATAGAATAAAAAGAGCAAGGCAATGAATTGATAGGCTATTAAAATCTGTATCGTTTTGAAATATAATGGCGCTTGGAAAGTGACCCAAAGGAGTTATAAAAGAAATCGATGTAACACCAGTCTTGATTTATGCATTGATAAATAGGTTAGGAGAGTACTCAAGAAGGCCAACAGGGGCAAGAGGCACTACTGGTTGAAACGGGAAAGAGGGAATGAGAAAATATTGCAAATAGATATAGACAGTAAAAGGACGAGAGAGAGACATAGAGTGACAGAGACAGAGACAGAGACAATTTAGAGAGACAGAGGAAGGGGGAAGGGGAGGGAGAGAGAGGGGGAGAAGGGAGGGAGAAGGGGGAGTCTCTACAAATTTGGAAATCAAATAGATTATCAAGGGTTTACCTTTAGTCTCACATTGTATCAAGTTCACAATCGCTTTTCCGCTCAGTCAAAATACAGTACTCCCTTCCACTCTCTCTCTCTCTCTCTCTCTCTCTCTCTCTCTCTCTCTCACTCTCCCTCTCTCACTCCCACTCTCACTCACTCTCTCTCTCTCCCTCTCTCACTCTCTCTCTCTCTCTCTCTCTCTCTCTCTCTCTCTCTCTCTCTCCTTTCTTTCTTTCTTTCTTTCTTCTTCGTCACCCTCTTCCCTCTATCTCTTCCTCTCTTCTGTTTTTTCCTCTTCTTTCTTCTACCTTTTTTGTCTTTCTTTCTTTTATGTTCTTCTCTCCTTTTTGAATTGAATATTTCTTTTCATACATCGTATCTGTCTTTCCTCTTATCTTCCACGCTTACCAGTGAGGTTGGTCAACTTGAAGGAGCCAAGATACATACATGTATCTGAGCTAAAGGGTCTCCAATCTATTTTCGGATGCACATTTGTACTTGCAAATTTCGAAAAGACGACACACTGAATAATGGATAGGAACATTAGAGTGTATACATGAGATGTAGTATCGGTTGGAGAAAGTTTAACGCAGTATATATTAAAGGACAAACAGCCTTAAGATGGAAGATAAGTACACGTTAAAAAGGCGAACTCATAATAACATAAGAGATGAGTACAAGATCGAAGGCAAGATGGGATATCAGTGCAGGCAGACAATAGTTTAGTTACAATGTATGTACAATAATGTACAACACATATTTAGGAAGGAGGGAGAAAGAAGAAGAAACGAATAGGTGGACACTTAACTCTATGCAAGAAGTGCGCATAAAATTAATTTCAAATGGAAGGATACATGGAATAGAGATGATGGCCGAATAAAAGCAGCTCAAGAGGATGCCGTTATTGATAGAGAATGAGCATTTTACGAATTGGGTCAATAGAGGGCTGCTTCTGTTGAGCTTATATTTCAGTCCCCCATACATTCTCGTGTCTAGTGGAAGCTCATTTAAAAAAAAGTCATATTTCGAGAATCTGTCGCTGATAATCATTTAAATTACCAGAACAGAGCCAAGGCTAAACGGAAGCTTTGAATTTTCACAGCTTCGAACAACTTGGAGAAAAATTGTATATATCACATAGTGCATCGACAAATATAAGGAGTCTAAACTTTAACCTGTTGGTATGTATATAAGATTGACTTCCAAACACCTTTTATAGTTTACAAATCTATATCAATATTTCCATTTAGATATTTTTTTTAATTTTGCATGCACGTCTCCAGCATGCATTAATAGCAAATTAAACATTCAAGCGGCATCGGCAAGTACACGTATCCATGTATAATCAAGTTTGAGAAATGCAAGTTTGAGACAAGGAGACCACGTGCGAATGGATCTAGATGGCAAGAAATATAGGCAAATAGAGAAAGGGCAAAGAGCAAAGAAAGTGGTGTATTGTTTACCGATTCTTTAGATATATTCCTCTAGTTTTCCATGCAATGCGCCCGCATCAGAATAAGAAATGGCCTTTCTGTGAAAGAAATAAAGCTCGTATATCTGGAATGGGGTACAGATGGGGAGGATTGAATCCATGTCTCTGTACCTATAGCAACATGATTGACAAGAGTTTGTCTTTTGCTTTCACCGACGATTCGGTTAAGGTGCGAAGATCCTCCGGGCCAACCTGTGAGGACAGTGATAGTTACTGTTTGGTTTCGCGTGTCAAAGATGGAGGCAAGAAAGAGTGGAAATAATATGATTTTTTTTGAAAGAATCTATATACAAAATTAAAAAAATCTAATATTGATATACTTCACTTGATTTAAAGGTAGCTTATAATGAACTTTATGCTTTACAAACGTTGTGAACACTAAATACATTATGCAAAAAGTAAATACGATGAATAAACAACTAAACAATTCATGTCTTAGGCAAATTCATCCACAAAATTGGTATTGTTTTGTTACACTTAAAGATGAAAGGAATAAACAACTATTGGTTTCTATTATGCTCTTTTTATTATTGCCACATACGAACTGCCACTCAATACTATAATCTGATTTTTGCCATCAGCCTTCTGCATGCGAACAGAGTATAATAGTTATACTCTAGAGAAAATGGAGGGATGTATAGTCCGAGGGGATATTAAAGAAGAATAAACAACATACTACTTCTCCTGTACTTCACAAAAACAACAGAGAGAGTATGGAACAAGTAACATGAATCTCTTTGACCAGTGCCTCCTTGGCGACAGGTAAATGCAAATGAGTTGCTGAAGCACCGGACGTTCACCCGTCTCCTGGCGGCCAAGATACAGAGAGATGAAGGGAAAAAAAGACAGAAAAACACAGGTGTTGTATTCGTGATGTTTTAATTAAAGCTTTTAACGGGACGGAATATATAAATGAGGCTCCCTAGCAGCTGACCATAGGAGATAGCACAACTAAAATAAAAATTGAACAAAATAAAAAATAAAAGTAGTGCAATTTTCTGCACATGGAACCACACGGGTTTTTCTTTTTCATATCCTGTACATCAGAGATATATAAATTGTATATAACACAAGGTCTTGGACATTCATTTAGATCCCCCCCCCCTAACTTTGCAAACTTTCGGTTAATACACGGATTAATTCGTCGGTCTTTTCTGCCTCGCCCTCATTCTCTTTTTTTGTCCGAATTTTTTTGTCCACTCTCGTTACGTCAATTTCTCCTCCCTCTCTATCTCTCTCCTACATAATTCTTTCAGTATTGTACTTCTTCCAATTGCATTGTTATGCCTTTAATTCCATTTTCATCCTCTTCTGGCACAGTAATCTTTGTTTCTGCCATTTAGGATTTATGCTAATAATAATTGGATAATATCGTCTGCGTAAAAGTATAGCATTATACGGGCATTACCTCTGTTAAAGGTCTACTGCCTCTCAGTAGACGATATGACCTTTATGTCCTTTTCATGCTGCTTTCCTTGTTCCTCGTTTTCCTACCTTGTATTATCTTTGTGTCTAACGTCAGAACGTGCATCTTTCACTAAATTCCTTTCTTTCTTTTTTCCCCTTATTTTTCCATCAATAAGTGACCTTTTTTCTATCCTTTTCTAGACTATACCTTTTTTTCTTCTTCTATGATCGATGGTCTCTTGAGATTCTTAGAGCGCACCGTCCAAGGCCCCTGGTTGCTTCCTTGTCCTCGCGGCCTCAAAAAATTATACACCTGTACCGCATCATTTACATGTGAGGCAGGTGAGGTACGTACGAGAGCAGGGTGCAGGAAGAGTTGACATGAAACCATGCCAAGAAAATTTCATCGTCTCTGTATACGTCTTGGCTTGAGTAAAGTTTTGTAAGTTGATGCATGAAGGGGAGGGTAGATCACGTCTTGATGTATATCGCGCTCTTCATTTTCTGCGATTTGTTTGTTGGATAAAGTTGAGAAGATCAGTCGAGATGGATTCATTCAGCAGTATTCCACGTAGAATCGAGTTGTCAGCCAGATGCAGTGTTTGTTTGTGAGATTAGTGCGAGGTGAGTTTCAATTATGACCCTGTGTGAGAGAAAATAAGAAATAGTTAATTTATACTATACATCATTTTAACTTTTACCTAATTAGGCTCTTCGCCCATAAAATGATGCATATATATATATATATATATTGTTTATTTAGTTTATTAATCACCTTTTCCTTTTTAAAAGGAGAATATTCAATAACGCTAAATATTTTGTCAATCTGAAGATTCTTCTACTCTGCACATTATTGTTATCATTGTTTTATTGCTGTATGTAATGATTATTAAGCACTGTATATACCAAGATTATTATTATTATTATTATTATCATTATTATCATTATTATCGTTTTATTTGTATGTAACATTTATTATAATAATTAGATTGGCAAAATATATAGATACAAGGAAAAAGAAGAAAGTGTTTTTTGAGAACATGTTTTTCGTCCTGTTTATAGGTACTGTACATTCTTTCCTCCTTGAACTACCGTATACACTTTGTTTGGAATCAACTCCTTCCGACGGCCATTTGGCATGATAATAAATGCTCACCGTGGTACTGCGTACACCCACCTTCCTAACAAAGTAAAATTCGTTTGTATAATAACTCCCCTAACAGGAAGACCCCTGGTGAAATAAATCTTCCCATCATACATTGTCAAAACCAAATTGTCCTCTCACGTGACATCCGTTTCTCACTTCACCATCCATTAGACGTATTGCCATGCGTTCCTTTGGGGATAACACGGCTAGTTGAAGCTATACCCGCTGCTCCATTACATCAACCGACTGGCAGCCGGATCTATTATGGACCCTCTTATTCACGTTTCATTAACCGTGCTTATTGACGGAATCAATCATAATTGATAATCCTCAACGGAAATCAGAGTTTATTTTGAGTTTTATTGATCATCAAGCAATAATTAAAATCTAGAGATTATGGCAGCACTCGATATCATAAACAGGTGGTCTTCATAAAATAAGGATTCTCATCCCGTCGTCCACGTAGAAAATAACCATCGCTAATATCTAACAACGAGAAAATCGTAGTTTAACTAAATATTCAAAGCCGTAGAAAATTTGGAGCGGGTACTGGAACGGCATTATGATATTATTCATGCTGGATAAATATTTATAGATAAAAATAGAAAACACACCAATTATTTCAGTGTGACCTATGTTTCTCTATCTTTAAAACTTATTTTAAAGTAGTATCATAGAATGATAATTAGGGATACAATTTATGATTATATCCAGCAACTATCAGTGTGATATTAATTAATTAATTAATCCATCATTGCGAAAATATGTTTATGTTTTAATATTTGAACAGATGTATATAGAGAGTTATTTTGACAATTGAATGCAATTGAATTCCAATGAACGCACATCAGCTTCACCGTAAGGAGAGTATATCAAATAATGTTTTCTACTAGCCCCCTTCCTTATCGAATAAACAGGCAATCTATATTTATTATAGTTAGCTATATCCCTACTGGATGACACGTTTTGAATACAATCAAATTAATCCAAGAAAGCTGTCTTCGCACCAAGTTACTTTACTTTGCATTTGAGAGACGTATTCTCATGTATTTTTCTGTATAGCTATTTTTCTTTCCCAAATTCATCACAACATCTTGCACTTTTAAATTGATTGGAATTTATTACTGTTGAGTTTGTCTTGTGTTGTTTTCTGCGTTTTCTAAAGTTATAATAGTTCTGGTCAAATTCTGGTCAAATTCTTGTCAGTAGGTAGCCAAACCTGCTTGAGATTCTGAGGCCTTTCTTGATGTTGATCTTAGAGTGTTCTTGAAGGGTCGACTTTCATATCATACATTATTCTTTGATATTAACATGGTTTGATATTTCACAAAATAGTCATGCATCGGAGGCTCGGGGGCCATTTTGGGTTGGAATGGGACCGATGAGGTTTCGTTTAGGAAGTCTATTCAATAAATAATAGACGAGGTATTTTACAGGAGAGGAGGCGCGATAGCTCAGTTGGTAGAGCAGTGGTCTCCTAATCCGGTGACCCGGGTTTGAAACCAAGTCGACGCGCTAGTGCCCTTTAGTAAGGCATTAATCCCCATTACCAGGTCCCTCTGATAGGACCTAAAGCCGTTGGTCGTCTGGTTGTTTACTGACAAGCATTTATGCTTTCTTAGTAGTCAGGTAAAATAACCACCACTACTAACTGACAATTGGACTTCACACAAAAAACTAGTGTAAATGACAAAATAAAACATAATTATTACACATGTCTTAATCTAGCACTTATGACTAAGGACTAGTCCTTAGTCATAAGTGCTAGATTAAGAGGAAGAAGTGAGAACTTGAAGAAGAAAAAAGCGACAAAATGAAGAAGGGGGAGGGAAGCAAAGTAGGGTGCAAAAAGTTGTAAAAAAGACGCAAGTAAAGAATGTCGGATAGTAAGAGCAAGTGAGGTGACGAAAAAAAAGAGGAAAAAAAGAGACAGGGCATGCAGGGAGAATAAGAGAGATAGAGAGAGAGAGAAAGGGAGAGAGAGCAAGGGAGGGAATGAGATAGAGGTGTTGAGGGAAGAACGAGAGATGGGAGGTAAAAAAAAGAGATAGAATGAGAGAGCGAGAGGGGAGAGAGAGAATGAGAGAGCTAGAGAGAGAGAGAGAGAGAGAGAGATAGAGGGAGAGAGAGAGAGAGAAAGATCCTTGTGTTATCATGGGGATACGATCTTAAAAGCATTTTTACCTCGTCCATTTCTTATTCAGCGAATACCCCGGGGATGGTTCATTTCATAACAGGATGTTGGTGGGTTAGAAGAATAACACGCCACTTGAATAGTAACGATCTCGAACGCTTCTTCTAAGATTGTGGTGTGCTAGCCCAACCAACCAACCAACCAAGCTAGGAATATCTTCAAGCGGATACTATCAAAGCAAAAGGAAATCCACGTCAATCGTGGAAAGGAATAACATGGCAACGCCGGTGATGATGATATTAACAACGGTAAGGTGTTACTTTACGAAGGTCATCGCAATAGGGATGAATAAATTGAATTGATGCCATGAATATTAATTTTACCATCTCCACCGCCACACACACACCCAGGGGCGTACGCAGGGGGGGGGGGGTTGGGGGTTTAAACCCTCCCTTTGGTATTTTTATGTGTGTAAACCCCCCTAAAAAAACCTAAAACCTAAAACCTAAAACCCACGGCTAACCTAAAAAAGGTGACCTTACCCCCCCCCCCCCCAACGAAGAAAAATGTCAAATTTTGAAATTTCGAGACCAAAAAAAAAAAAAAAAAAATGTCCGTTTACACCCCCCCCCCCCCCCCCCACTGAGCGACTTTTCGGCCGGCGCGATTTTCAAATTTTCGGGAGCAAAATATTTTAAACCCCCCCCCCCCATTGAAAAATTCCTGCGTACGCCACTGCACACACCAAAATCATCGTTATCAAAGTAACCTTTCCTCGAATATTGGCAAGACCAAGTGGATAATTATTGTTGCAGTTACAATTTTATACAAGACAAAAAGTAGATTCGTAGCTGTCGTCCTTAATCTTCCTTTTTATACTAAATTCTTAATTAAGGGTAGAGAAAAATACTTGTTTAAGTTTTCAAATCTATAGCAATGCACAATAATGGTGTTGCATTGCAGCGTCGACAAAATTACATCTTCGCAAAAATCAGTACTTCGCCATATTCTCTTAAGTTCAACTGAAGGACAATTTTCTTAATAGTGTGTACCGGTATCGTATGCACATGTATATTATAATCATTTTTCAATATGTTGTTACACTCTTTGTAAAATGAGATATCGTGGAAACCAATACACTGTTTACCTATCTATAAGAACCCATAGCACACGATAGGTGCAGTACTCTATGGAGTCATTTATATGCGACTAGATTGGAATGAACTGCTTGTTTTCTCAGAAGCTGCGATGCAGTATAAGGTCGAGTCTGGGTAATTAGTCCCTTGGAATTATTCAAAGCGTGCGTTTTACCAGAATGAAGTAGGTTCGTGATAGAGAGGATGTCTTCGATTTTTGTGTCTCAGTTTACTCTTCAGCGTGTAGGTTTCTTCTGCATCTTCTTATAGTGTACCATTATACAAAACAGGTTAGTGGGACGAATGGAGTATAGATGGTGGCTGACTGGGATAACAACCCAGGCCTGCTTACTAATCAAGTCTAGCTTTTATCTACCATTTTATAACTTATTAGTTAGATTGCTAATATTTAAGAAGACAAAGGTTTTAGTAATGTTTGTGTAGCATGAAAAGTTGAGATTTCTTTTGATCTGTTAAAAAAATGCATTCGGTGAATACATTGTGGTGAATATATTCGTATAAACGTTTACATTTAAATATTAACCAAGGTAAAATATATTGACACAATCACAAATTGATAAATAATAATGTCGTGATGCATGCTTCGCTGCATGATAAAGGAATTGGATTGAGAAAGTCCACGAGAGTGCATGAAAGTGGATGAAAGTGGATGAAAGCTTACTATTAAGGTTAGCAGCAGCCTAAACTACATGCAGTTCTCACATTGTGCTTAATATCATAAGTATCAATTGTTTCATATCTTAGGTAGATAATTAATCGTTGCTCAATTCAGACACTTATGCAATGGAAAGTTTCCCTGAATTCTATCACTCGTTTCAACACATAGGTCAATACAAACACATTAACACAAGCTTAGCCAAAATATCTGAGCCATATACATAGCTAATCCCATCTCGATAATTGCACATTCACAATTAATGAATGTAAACTAAGACCTGAACTCGTTTCCTATCAAGTAGATGATTAATCCCGTGCAATTAAAAAGGTCTTCAGATATATGTTAAGTATGACCTATTAATCACTCTTTGATAACTCGGGTAGATATGTAAATCCTTGGTCAGTAGAGATGCGTTCACACATGAAAGTTACATGTAGGTATGTCCTATCAATTACTCTTTGAAATCTCAGGTAAACATGCAAATGCTAGGTCAGTAGAGGTGCGTTCACATATGAAAGTTAAGTATGACCTATTAATCACTCTTTGATAACTCAGTTAGACATGTAAATACTTGGTCCGTAGAGATGCGTTCACACATTATTAATCACTCGGTTCATATCTCAGGTAGACAGTAAAATCCCTGGTAAGTAGAAATGCGTTCACATAATTATGAAAATTAAGTATGGCCTATCATTTACCCTCTGGTAAACTCAGGTATACATTTATATCCCTGGTCAGTAACGATGCGTTCACACATGAAAGTTATTGAAGAGATTTATATCACTCGTTTCATATCTTAGGTAGACAGCTAATCCCAGGTTATTAAAATACTCGATTTCCATTTCAAGTAGATGATAAATGCCGTGCAAATGAAAAGGTCTTCAGATATAAAAGTTAAGTATGACCTATCAATTACTCTTTGATATCTCAGGTAGACAGTAAAATCCCTCGTAAGTAGAAATGCGTTCACAATTCACATAATTATGCAAGGTAAGTATGACCTATCTTTAACCCTTTAATAACTCAGGTAGACAGTTAAATCCCTGGTCAGTAGAGATGCGTTCTCACCGTGAGTTATTGTGGAGATCTTTATCACTCGTTTCATATCTTAGGTAGACAGCTAATCCCAGGCTAATGCAAATATTCGTTCTCATATCAAGTAGATGATAAGTGCCATGCAAATGAAAATTTCTTCAGATATAAAAGTTAAGTATGACCTATCAATTACCCTTCGATATATCAGGTAGACAGTAAAATCCCTGGTAAGTAGAAATGCGTTCACATAATTATGAAAGTCAAGTATGACCTATCATTTCGGTCTTCTGCATTCTCCCCCTTTTCTTTCTTTTCAAATACGATTAATTGTACTATTGATTATTTATATTAATTTATTTATATGAATTACTACTTGTATTACTTATCATTATATTGCTAAAATGTATTCATTGTTATTTTTGTTATTGTTTATGGAAAATGCAGAAATAAAAAACTTGAAACTGAAAAAAAAAATTTACCCTCTGATAACTGATGAGATAGACATGTAAATCCCTTGAGAATAGATATGCGTTCACACATGAAAGTTATTGTGGAGATCTATATCACTCGTTTCATATCTTAGGTAGACAGCTAATCCTAGGTTAATGCAAATAGCTTGACACATGTAGGTTAATACTTAATTAAAATATCATGGGTTATTTCCATCGAGTCTTTTCAACACTCACATGCACAACTTCAGCATACGTTAAGAGGGAGCAATATAAAGATTTTTTTGTTAAAGGGATGGACAAGATTGTGCGAGACAAACACTGGGAATTATCAAGAGAGAGGAAGAGAGAGAGAGAGAGAAGGAAAGAGTTAAACAAAAAAGACAGGAAGTGTGGCAAGGTGGATCTTCTTAAAAAATTAAGATTTATTTCGGTTAATTTATTGGGACTCATCATTTTGCTGACTAAAACTGTCTTTAAGAGGTTCCCAAACGTGTGATACGTCCATTGTATTTGTGGATGTGTTCGACGTTGAAAAAAGAAAAAAATCCCTTTACTTGGTGCAATACTGCCATCTCACGTCATCTCGAACGCAGCTATGTATATCTGGTTGAGCATTCTCATTCACAGAGGTAGAGTACATTAAAGGGATATCCTACACCTTCTTCATCCATCACCAGCCGATGGAGCCTTGTCATGATTCATAATAAGGTTTAATCCCGTCGATTTCAATGTCCACTATAACCATATTTGATCATTATACCTGGTGGTCATTCAAATGATTAGATTTCAAATTGTGTACAGATTCGTTCGTAGTTTCGAAGTTAAGCCTCAAAATATTTTATTTATTTATAAATTTTAAGCACTATAAGTTTACCCAACGAGTGAAACAGTTTGATTTTTCATAAAACATGCACGATGATACCTTTACATACGAATTGAATTGAATTGAATATGGATAAAAAATGATTTGATGATTTAAATGGATCAATAAAAGTGATAGATGAAACAAATTATAACACAATACTGTCTCCCTTCTCTGTTTGCTTCTGTCTCTGCCTGAAGTGTATTGGATTTTCAATTTTACAATCTATGAAAAATTGAGGGAAAAAAGGTATTGAATCTTCCTTCTTTATTTACGATATAGTTCAGTTTGTATCATCAACATGAGTTTTTCACTGTGCTCATCTATATAACCCATTCCCTCCCTCTCTTAATTACTTTTCGCTTTCAGACATCTCTTGAAGACATGTCATATAGACCTATACATGTAACGCCCAAGGTGACACCGCGGTGCAAATTCCGCTGCTTTCACCCTCATTTCCCATACCTTCCTACATCCACCCTTCCAACACGACAGATCAGCGAATCGTTCCTCACACACACGCAGCAGACGATGAGGCGCCGGGTATCGCTTCCAGTCCCTCCATTCAATGCCTTCATTTTCCCGCTCTTCTCTGGCTCGCCAAATCATAATACGATATTTTTGTTTAATAAAATGAGTGGTGCTTCGATCTGGATTCGTTCTTGAATTCGCGTTACGGCTCTCGTTATTAATATCCAGTCAGATACCCGGGGTTGCCTCGGACGGACCTCGCGTTTTCTCTTCAAGGGCCTAAAGTTATCTCTTGGTTTTGCTTATTTATTATCTTATATACTGGATATACCGTTTCTCTGCTATTGGCAGTAGATGGATGCTAAACATAATAGTGTGATCTTTCTCTTTGTTTTTGGAATATAACCTCGGGTAAGTTGACATTCTAGCATGTATTCCTTAGAGAAGAAACATCATCCATAAAGTATAACGTTTTGTGCATCTGTTTTTTTATATCCATTATGATCACTTGTGACATAGAGTGAGAAAGATATAGAAGGTGAGAGGGATGCAGAGAAAGAGAGAGAGAGAGATATAGATAGAGAGAGAAATTAATAAACAAGTACATGAATAGATTATTTTGGTTATTAATGTCATATTTCTACATCAATTCGGAAATAAGTAGTATTTGTTTTTTTTACTAATTTCTTGTTGATCTCCATTTTATTAGCATTGATTGTTTCACTTACTGTTTCTCTAAGTTTTGTAATGAGTTCAACTTCTTCTTCTGTCTCTATCTCTCTCTCTCTTTCTCTCTCTTGGATATCTTAGCTACACATAAGAATATCATGGAAAACTTAAACTTTTTTCTTGCCTGCCTTAGCAAGAACCTGACAAACATTTTTCGTTTAAAATTGTCGTATGCCAGTCACGTTAAACCACAAACCCACTCTTTTCTCCCTCATGTCTCTTTGTATTAAACATAATTTGATTTGTTGGCCACTGATTTTTTGTTTCTTTCGCAAGCATATCGCATTCTCTGGTTTTACTTTTTCGAGTAGAGAATAAAACTGTATTACTGCAAATCGTTAATGTCAGTTTTCATTTGCGATTCATTTCTCATAATTATGTCTGTCTTTTTTGTTCGACTGCTGCTACTGTATATCCTCGCTATACGATACGAGAAAAAATACCGTACTTTTATCTTTCACATTTTGTACAATAATTATGTACAAGCTGTTTGTTTGATTTGATTCCTAACTTGATTATCATTTCACATGTCTACATCAAATGCGATTACAGTTTTACACATGGTAGAATGAGTTCTAGAATATATAGAATCCATCATTGCTTTCCCAATGTAAAATGTTATTTCTAAAGAGTAATGACTGCAATACAATGTCTTTTGATACCATATATCTCTTAAATAATTACACCTGTCATTCAATGGCGTACGCATAGTTTATTGGCATTAAAAGTACTGTTCAACTTACCTTTCAACTTGAAGTTTAATGTTGAGTAACAAGTCCAGATGGGAAGCAATACTGCATGGATGGCGACATGATGATAATGATTTCCCCGCAATTACCCCTATACCGTGTGTCTCAAAAAAAACGTAACACTTTTGAAATGGTTGCCAAATTGAGCATATATAATTTTATGAAAAAATGTCTATATGTATGGAAAGCTAAAGGACCAACCTTTCATATGATATGAAAAAATTAAAAAAAAATCATGCTTCGATGGACAGTGTTCACTTAAGTTAGAGGTATGAAAATGGGCCTGCGCAGGATTTTTCCTTCCAATTTTGGACAGGTAAATTACTTGTAACTTACAAAATAAGGTCGATATGAGATATTCATGATCGATGGATCAAAAGGATATTTTGAATCAAAAGGATATTTTGAATACCTCGAATTCTGGTATTTTCAATGCATAATGAATGATGTACTTAGCTATTACATGTTTGGGTCATTCATAAAACCTGAATAAAATGTGATTGATGATCCACCAAACTTACGGAAGAAAACTGATAAAGAAAAGGCAAGGGGTAGGTGATGGGATGGGAAAAGGTTGTGGGGGGGAGGAGAGTGGGTTGCATAATGTCAATTATGATTTTGAATACGGTATTTCAATTTAACATTTTCCCATTCTTCCTTCATCCTGTTCACATCTACCAGATCAATGATACAATAAGATGGGAGTGGAAGTTGGTGTGTGTGTGTGTGTGTGTGTGTGGCAGGGGTGGTGTTTGGGGATTGATAAATGACAGAGAGAAAGGACTGGTATTCAAAACATCCTTTTAACTCTTAATCCATCGATCATGAATATCTCATATCAAACTTATTTTGTATGCTAAAAGTAACTTACCTGTCCAAAATTGGAAGGAAAAATCCTGCGCAGGCCCATTTTCATACCTCTAACTTAAGTGAACACTGTTCATCGAAGCATGATTTTTTTTTCAATTTTTTCATATCATATGAAAGGTTGGTCCTTTAGCTTTCCATACATATCAACATTTTTTCATAAAATTATATATGCTCAATTTGGCAACCATTTCAAAAGTGTTACGTTTTTTTTGAGACACACGGTATACTGGAATACAGATGTTTATAGAATCATTCGTACAGCGGAACAAATAAATTCGTTTTGTAAGAATTGTCTAATATATTATTTTTGTCCTATTAAAAAGACAAATCTGAAGCAAATGGAAAATTTTCACGGCCATGCTACACGTTTAAAAGTACCTTTAATAGCATAACAAAGCATTACAAGCTATTTAAAGCCTTCAAACACCTGTTTAGTGTTAAGGTTTGGTGTTAAAGCACCTGTCAGATGTAGATTGGTGTTAGATTGGTTTGAAATAGGTATCGCTGTAGACAATCTAAGGTGTTCAGCTTCACACCACGCGGTGCACAATTATATAAAACAATCACTCTTGGTTCCAAATGCTGCATCCCAATTTGTGGACTATTTTGAGCTCAGTTTGATGGAATGCTGATTTCTTTTTTTATCGAATCAGCTAATTGAAATTGAAATAATGGGAAAGAATGCCAACGTTCACACCTCGGATATTTTGTAAAGGAATAACTGAATAACTGAATTGGGTCTGCAATATGACTTGTTATAACATTTTTCTTCTTCAATATTCAATAATTATTATTTATCTATTTACAATGATTTCGTTTTCTTCTAGTAATTCTTGTTGTCTCCCCTTGACCTCTTTCACTAACTTTCTCTTCATTTCACTCTCTCTCTCTCTCTCTCTCTCTCTCTCTCTCTCTCTCTTTATCTTTCTCTCTCTCTCTCTCTCCCATTTTTCTTTCCCTCTTTCTCCCATTTTTCTTTCTATCTTTAATCTTCCTTTCTGTTTTTTCTTTCTTTCTCTTTTTCTCTCTCTCTTTCTTTCTCTCGTATCTATCTATGTACTCGAATGAAATACAGCAACATCTGTAAGAGCATAATTAGCTGAAGAAATGTCGTCACTAAATTATTGACATATTGTAGGCTTACAAGGACAATAAAGCTCCGATATTTCGTTTACCCTCTGGTATGATAATGATTGAGAATTTTGATTTTTTTTTTTTCATACCGATCAACGACGATCTTTCTTCTTCTGCTGTTCTCTCAAATAGGCTCTGAGGTTAGGTTCTCTGACGTATCGATATTCAAACATGATTAGCACTAGAACATTCAAGTCTTACAGTTCGAACTTAAATGATGAATAAGCGCTCCTCCCCTTTCACCCATCTTTATTCTGATCAAGAAGATGAGAGCGTGGGAGAGGGTTCATCTCGGTATTCGAAAATCACGACGTTTGAAGGAAGAGGATAAAGATCGCATCAATTGTCAATGGAGGCATAGATTGAGATGTATGTTTAAAGATATAAACAAGGAAAGGGAGATTGGTTGTACTGTGAGCTTAGAACAGTCGACCCAAGGTAAACAAACACAACGATACATCAGGGATGATAGTAGGATAAGAGTTTCAGCGAGTGATGCCTTGGATGCTCTCTTGTATAACCCTCCATCCGTCAAAAAGTACGCATCTTGAACTGATAATAAGGTCTGAGGTTTTCTCCTTCGTTTGTTATTTCTTCCTTTGAGTTATGTGTTTATAACTCCAATTTTAGCTTTTGTAACACATCCATGTATTCCGTTTTTCTTCTCCCAGTATCTCTCAAACGATCTCTTCCTATCTATCTATCTCTCTCCCTCTCTCTCTCTCTCTCTCTCTCTCTCTCTCTCTCTTTCTCTCTCTCTCTCTCTCTCTCTCTCTCTCTCTCTCTCTAAAACATTGCTCTTGATGCCGAGTTCCCCTCCCTGCGCCAAAATGATAACGGTTCTTGTACATTGTGAGATGATGTAATTCTTACTTGAACACTGTTCAGCCGGTACCAGTGGGCTTGCTAGTTGATCAACCTAATTTACGACCATACAAATCGTCTTTGTTCCTCTATCAGTTCATAATAGGGATTCCAGTCACGTGACGTTGATTTCCCCCTCCCAATATGTGGTGGTGAATCACTAAATAAGGGGGTAAGGTCGAATGTAAGGCCAGGGAAGCCAACATGTGTCTATATCGAGAAGTGACATCATCTTTTAGCCACTAAGCAACTGATAAAATGTGCTAGCCATTCATATTAACTGGACCAAGTTGATTGTTATTACTAGCGACAGTTAATGCGGCCAGACGATTTCACATTCCCTTGTATTTTCTGATCAAGCTGATGAGCAAAAATTTGCAAGATATGGCAGATTTCCTGCAGAAAAGGGTCTAATAAAATGATGATTCATCGAAGCGTATTAGATATGATTTGAGTTTGTGTGTCTTCAGATTCTTGGGAGACAAAAGCACGGCTCGTTTATAATCAGGACAAAATGAAAGCGTGTTTCTTTTTTTTATGTTTTAAGCACACCGCGCCCGGAAGATACAAGTTAGAGTGAGCGAGAATTTGATGGCCAAACCTTGCAGAATACGACCAAGTCAGAGCATCGTCGAAGCTCCTGTCTCCCTCGCTAAACATTTAATCAAAATAAATTGCGCTGAGGATTGGGTTAAAAGTGCAGTAAGATATATGTGTATTACAAATGTATCAGGTATAATGCTTTGTCGAGCTCGTGAATGGAAGAAGGAGAGGATGTGTGTCAGAAGCCGGTCAGTGCATGCATGAGAGATTAATTTTAAAGCTATCAGCATGCATTCAAGTACAATATATAGTGCAGAATAAAGATGAAAGGACAGAAAGGAATAAAGAATAAATTGAAAATGCATTTCATGATATTATTATAAAGAGGAAAAACAATGAGATGTCCAAAAGAGATATAACAGAATGGGGGAAGAGGTAAACAACATACATTGTACAGAATGGTTCCATATAAAGTCATGATGTAGAAAGATTACAATTACAACGCAAAAGTATACCAGAAAATAACAGGTCTTGAGGCAATTATGTTGAAGATCGAATATAAGAGATAATAGCAGAGGTAGAGACAATGAGACAGGGATATAGCGACCAAGAGAGGGAGAGAGAGAGAGAGAGAGAGACAGACTGAGACAGAAAGACAGAGAAAAGGGGGTGGTGGGAGCATGAGAGATTAGACAATGAAAGAAGGAGAGGGTCGGGGAAAATAACAATACTTCTATATGGGTTGTATCTACCCATCAGACAGACTGTGTATCGCCGCAGGCGGTGCCGATCTTTTGTCCTCCCTAATTAGTGATATTATATCACTCATATCAATTTTCATATTTTGGCAATAACGATGTGATAGGTAGACTCGTGCAGAGTACCATATCCATCCATCAAGTCTAGCTCTATGTTCCTAACAATCATGACAAGAAAATCAATTGGGCATGGCTAGAGCAATTGTGAGCTCGTTGGACCTCAAGGTTAAAGGGTCCAGGGATTCCCTACAATATTGGGAAAGATGGAATTATTATGATTGTGAATGCTACCAAATAAGGATTATTTTCCCTTTAAATTCAAATGACTAAATGTCTCAACGTGAATTCTCTTGGGAGAAACTTTTGAATTAGACTTGACATGCCATCTGAAACAGACCTTTATAATGGCTTGATTATGATATGACCACATCAACTCCCGATAGCCGGTTTTTTATTTTGCTCTATTTTTTCTACTTAATGTCATATTGAATTTCACTATCATCTCTGATGTTATTCATTTCCTGTCTTGTCTCGTTCTGTCTCTAACTGATATACATTTCGCCTTCTGATTATATTCATATCTGTTCTCTTTCTCTGCCATCCTCTCAGTTCGACATGGGCCTACATTTTTTCTCTCCCATCCTCACCTCTGCATCTCTCTTTTGCTGGATGTATACCATGTAAAATGACAATACTCAACGTAAAGCTGGCGCAAAGGATGCTGAAGTTTCACCAATCCAGCCCCTTTGTATAGATGGTTCTTTATGTTTTCTGTTAAAACATCGTTAACTCCCCTTTTTACCTCAATTTCCCCACAATATATATTTCTCCTTCTCCCCCCCCCCCCCCTCTCTCCCCTCTCTCTTCATCTCTCTCTCTCTCTCTGTTTCTCTCTATCTTTCTCCCTATCCCTCTCCATCCCTATCTCTCTCTTACTCACTCACTCCGTCTCTCCCTCTCCATATTTTTCTCTTTGTTCGCCTGACAGTACATTCTGTAATGACCTGTATCCCTCTACTGCCCTCTCACTCCTACTTTAACTCTCTCATCCTCACTTCACCCCCGCCTCCACCTCACATCCCTCCCTCCCATTTTGTTTAATCTTCAGTACTGGTGGTTAGGGCGCATGCAGTGTCGTCTATGAGTCCACTCAATCGATAACCCAGTCTAACGATCAGGGTTGATAGGGTACATTCATGTCAAAATCAACTACACAGCAAGGTCGCCTGCACTGTTTTGCTTCAAACCCTATCATTTATGAGTTTGACTCGATAAATAGCGACCTTATTAGGGTACAAAAACTAACAGTAGTGATCATGAGATCACCACGTACCTCTGCACAGTCCTCCCCCCCCCCCCACCCCCATCCCTTCGGCCCACGTCATCCAGGCATATTCGAGATGTTACGATGGAAATGGAAACGTACGGCATAATCCGACAGATCGTTGAGACAGGCGGTAATTTAGGTTTTCAAATTGGGGATTTCTTTTTTTAGGTTAATGGTTTGCTTCTGTAAAAGTTCTGTTGTTGATTTTAATCAAAATGGTCAGTGCAAAGAACGTCTGCTTTATTCGCGTTATGAATATAGATTGATCATAATGGCGCATTGAACAACTACATGCATTATTTTTTTCCTTTTTTTTTTGTATAGAACGAAATAATTTAATATGCACATTCAAGAAAAGGCCTTAATGGCTATATTCAAAATAGCGCTTAAAGCGAATACTCAAAAGCAAAATAAAACCGAGGTAAGATGATAGAGAGAAAGTAAAACCAGTAACACATAGATTACAGGTAATAGTAGATATAAAGAGAAGTACATGACCTTTGGCTAATATGAAATGATATGCACACGAAAGATAAATAAATTCAATGATTATGTATGATATGACAATTAAAATAAGAGGACATAAAGAAAGAAGGGAGACTGGAAATACTGGATGATGAGCTATATATTATGTAAAGAAAGAGACTGAAAACGAGATGAGGAGACATCATAATGAAATTCATGCTGTAAATTTGTCAATAATTTTGAGCTAAAGCCGCTGTAAATACCCCACCCCCTCCCCAATCGTCTATTCATTGACGGAAAACAATTCAAATTAATTCGGAGCTCATTCCTATTGTCTGCGACTAATAAAAACATATTGATTAAATAATGCCGAATTTGACTACAGCAGGCTACTCTCTTCAAGATACGTGTATGTCTCGTCTGAGTCGTCTGAGTCCTGTAAGTTTTTAGAGCACGCCAATTAATTAAGCTTGTTACCCGCCAAAACATACGGTGCGTGATGATGATGATGATCGAAGAATAATTATAACGGTTCGTGGAAGGGATACACATATAGAGAATGATCCATTCTAAATATAATGTTCCCTAGATAGCAACAATGCAGTAGCTTATGTTGTTTTAGCTTTGCATTAATATCACTGTTAAGGTTTTTAATAATGAAAATGTAGAGTCCATTTTAGAAATTGAAGTCAGTGAATCTAATAAACTTTTATCTCTTATCACCGAAGACAAATTAATGTTGTTTTTTATCAAAAGGGAACTGAAGAAATTGCCTCTTGACTTCCGTCATTATTCGTGACAGTGGATAAAAATGTATATATGAATAATGCAGTAACCCCATGACTTCTTCGTAAATAACCATGTCAGTAAGTATTTTCGGGAAGGGGAGACAAGGGAAAACTATGTGTCTCTTTATTTATAATACCAGACTCTGTTTCGATTTATCTTTAAAAGAGGATCTCATCACCCGCCAGCACGTGTCAAGTACATATTATGAATGAAGTTATGATAATGAATAATTTGCTGAACATTCACGCCGATCCGTAACGTATTTCCAGAGCACGTTTTATCGATAACACAGACCTACATACTGCAAATTGTGTATGCCTTGACCGAGAAACCCATTCAGTCTTACCCCTCGCTTCGCAACCCAATATCTGACCAACCATTTCATTAAGGTTCCCAACACACTGTAACCTTATTAGAGCAATATTGAATTCATATTTGGTTTAGCTTACCGAGTGAGAATATGAATCGCAGGTCCCTTCACGTATGCGTCACACAATATGTGTGAGGGTATAATTATCATCACATTGTAAGCATTGGGTGGTACATGCATGGTGTTTCACTTCCAATTTGTTCATCATTTTTGTTTTATTACTCTGCGGTTTCCTTACTTGAACATGATTGACTTGCGGCCTACATTCTGTTTAAGGGACATAATGATCCATGCCAGTTTAATGATGAAATTATTTGGTTAGGATACAGATACGTCTGATAAAATGCTTTTTAATTAATTTCCTTTAATTCAGAAGATTAATACAAATATACAAAAATCTTCATCGAAAGCCAGATCATTATTATATTTATGTATTTCTTTTCATTTTTATGTAAACAGGGTTGCCTTCTGTCCTTGAGGACCCTGGATAAAAGCGATTCAAGCATTATACAGTATACGAAAGCATTATATAAAATATAGGCCTACATAGCAGACAATCGTATTGACTCACAGCAGAATGACAAATATTTACAAAAAATAAAAGCACACAATATACTTGCAAAAACGTGACATTATATCCTGTTACATGTAATTACTGATACATACAAACTAAATTGAGTTAATGATGACGAAACAGTAAAAGACGGAAAGAGAAGTTGTACCCAAGTAAAACAAACTATAAGTAAATCATATACCATACGCGTAACTTGGTCTTTTTTAAATCGTCACGGAGAAGAATTTTTGTTGTAGAATATTAACAGTTAATATCTACCAGTCGTACCATATTTTGATTGTGGATTACAACTTTCTTTGTTCAGTCGTAGTCTGTTTACATTGAAGAAAAAAATGAACCTTTTTTGGTGGATTTCAAAATGAACTTTGACATTAACGCTCTTTTGTATTATGTTAAAGCATAAAACCTTCACGTATAATGTGCACGTAGAAAGAGATGAAGTGCCTTTGTTTGATAAAGGGTGGTAGCTGCACGACTTGAGAATAACGGCTCTCTTAAGATCTCAACACATGTTTGGAATCTTGGAATACAACGACCTTTAAATAGGCAATTGAGAGATGGATTTGATAGCTAAATAAAGCACACTTCATTCGAAATGTATAAACAGAAGTCTGTATCCATTCATAGTCGTCGGAACGATTGATGAGGTTTTATATTATTTACAAGATTTTATCCCTTTGACCGATCGATTCGCTTGAACGAATATCCCAATTTGTATCGCTTGAATTAATTTACTTTATCATTCCGTTGGGGCTCTTTGAAGCGCGTCTTCTTAAGACGCCCCCCCCCCCCGGCGACAAAAAAAAAGACGCTTGAATATCGGTCTAAATATCTCTTTGGTTGTCTCAAAACAAATATTAAGTATTATCTTATAATTATATGATAATATATAGAAAGATATATTTTTGTTGTTTTTACTTTAATCCTTTTTTACTCCCTGCAACCTTTTTTCTCTCTGTATATCCTGTATTTTTTCAATCTCCTTCATTCCTTTACTTCCTACTTCATTATCACAATCGACTATCGTTTCATCATCATTGTCATCATCATCAGCATTACAATACCCTTTTAAGATAATTATTCATTCCTCATTTCTCATTTTCATTTGCAATTATTATACTCTTATCTATCCTAAGAAGCCGATCACTTCTCATTAGCAGTATACCTACGTATCACAGCCTCCAGATAGTTTCATCTGTGGATTTGTTGATGAAGGATGAGGATGGTGGGTGTATTTTATTGCATGAGGAAAGCCATACGAGCGCTAAATGTCATGGTTCCACTCATCTTATAAATACCACGTCCTGGAAAACCTAGCCATTACTGTAATCTCTGTCGCTGTTATTCGTCTTGAATAGATAGGTGTGGTACATCATTATTTTGAATTAGTTCAAACTAGGAGCGTCGAAGAAACAATAAAACAATGCTTTAATGACAGAGATATTTCATAGTTAATACCTATATGTCAAATTTTAACGCAAAATACGTTTGTTTCGTATATTAATCTAAGACTAGAAAGTAGAATGTAAGATACTATTGATTTTTTTAGATTTAAGGCTTAAAGAAAGAGTAGTACCTATATCAAGGAGCAAAGTAGGGAAACAGGGAGGAAAAAAGGAGAGAGAGAGATATATATATATAGAGAGAGAGAGAGAGAGAGAGAGAGAGAGAGAGAGAGAGAGAGATGGGAGAAACGAAAGTAGAAAGTACTCGAGGAAATCGAATACAAAATATGCTTTCTCTATTAATGTTTCACACATAATGTATGTCGTGTCTCAATAAATATCGAACGATCAATGTTTGCTTGTCTAAATTGAGATCAAATAATAAGTTTCATTCTCTGTTCCATAATTATCAAACCACCGTTCGTACTATCTTCATACGATATGTGGAACCAAACTCCTCCATTGATTCCACTTCTTATATTCTACTCGTCGTTCGTCACCCCTGTTGTCATATTTCATTCCAAGGTGACTTTAACGCCTACGACTGATCGCAGCCTTATCCAGCCATCCACCACCTACATACATGCACATGAAATAGAAGACATATAATGAATCAATAGATGTAGGGCAAATATTGATGAACGGTTCAAAAAAATATTGTGGGAGTGATTTCCTTATACAAGACGATGGATTACTGAGCGAGGATTGGGAGCGCATAGTGAGCGGTATGTTATTACAAAACTGGTTGCATGGTTTTCATTTCCTTCGCATTTTCGCTAAAAGCATTGTAACTGTGTCAGGTATGGATTCATGTCAGATTTTTTTGTTGAAGAAGCCATGCATTCACATTCATCTAAAATAGATCATTATTATAGTAACTATATCTAAAATACAATTTCTTTATGTAGTCGATAGCACAATGCAGATGGATTCTTATATATACAGAATAAGAAACCGCTTGCTCTTACAAGAAAACAAATACAATATTGATTGAGCTGAATCGAGTAGACATTTCGACTACTTTCATTGAGAGTCTACAAGTTGTCTATTTTTTTTTAAATATAGATATGATGCCTTTGATTAGGCAACTAGATATTGGCGCTTTATAACTACCTGGATTGGATTGGATTGGATTGGATGACGTAAAGTCTTTTGTGTTTACCTGTATGACAAAAAAGGATAAAATTGCAGTTCACATTTTCTTTGCTTTATGAAAGGCACCCTATGTAGTATTGTGGTATACTACAGCCACCTAAAAAATGTCTTTCTATACCAGGCGTTTAGAATGATAACATCATCACTGTCGATGTGTCAATCATAATAACAGCACACGATAACGTGCAAAATGCTTGACAAAGACAGCTTCCTTTCCTATGCGACATACAATGAACCCATATCTAGAGCAGACGACACGATCTACATCGATATTGGCGGGAAAAATTTACACAACCACTGATGTTTTTTAACACATAGCACTAAAATAGAACTGTTCGCCTTTCTTCGACGGAGGAATGTAATATTTCTGACAGAAGAGATACTTTGTAAACCAAGGAAATTAAGGAAGGTTGCAATGAAAAGAGAACAAGGGGTTCAAGTTAATGACGATGATATTGATGATTATAATCATAGGAGATGGGTTGAATAAAGTCAGAGTGCGTGGGAAAATAAATTACACCTACTTTAGATGAAGACGCATTATGAATTCTAAATTCAACAATTAGGTATATGGAATTTGCTTCATAACTTTGATGTACATGTATATAACTAGAAAGAGAATTATAAATATCTCATGAGGGACATAATTCTTGAAGCATTTCACTTTTTTTTTCCATTTTTCTTTAATAGCTTGAAAGCGAAAAAACATCTTGAAAGTTTGCCAGCAGAATTTTGTAGAAAATAAAAAGTATTCAATTTATAAATGATTTGTCTTTCTTTATAGACAACCGCAACTGAAAAATAAAAGTGACCGTAATCTCCTAAATCAATTTTCATTAGACAATTCATATACTTACTATTGATTCTCTTGGCTATTATCAGTACCCATGTATCTAGTCACCCCACGAAGAAGAAAAAAAAGGGAGGGGATGAGTTGACTAGTACCTTTAAGAAATGTCTTATAGCTGACAATAATGTAATGAACATAACGGTTTAATGATCTCGTAATTTAAATTAGAATAACATACTGTACGCATTATGAAACCCTACATACTGCAATACTAGATTAATTGGCAGGCGGGTAAAATACGTGGCGCCAAAAGTATTGTTAGAAAAAAGTGCGGTTCATTATTCATTCCAAATTTAGCTCATTTAGTTCAATTGAGATGATTGGTTTCAATGTTAAACAAACCGATGCTTCCCAAAGGAATGTTTACTGCAGATCGAAACCTATAAATGACTACACACAAGTAAAAGGTTCTGTCATTTTCTCTAATCGAACCACATTACCGCAAACGAAAAACAAGCAATTTGGCATTAAATTGCATACCTTTATGCATAGAATTCTAGCGAGCTATATATCGAGAGACAATTAGACGTGGTATTGTTTGCAATTTATCGCGCTTAACTTGTTGAGAGGTTATTCTTTGCCAAGAGAAATTACTGCTTAATGTTCAGTGAAACGAGAGACATTTAACAAATTGCGCTTACTACTACATGGATGCACTCAGGGCTAAACGTTATCTAGTCAACTAAATTACGTTTTGATTCATTACATTTTAAGAGTGTCTTTGGGACAGAATGAGTTATAAGGATATTGGATTCTAAACGTTCATTCTCATTTAGCAATATTCAATTTATTTGAAACAGTTTCTTTCTCGCGAAAGCCCCTTTCACACCGGATCTGCGTAGAGTTGCGTAGTGTGGCGTACCGACTACGTCGAAATTAGGCTGAGTATTCATGAAAAATGTTGCTTCGGGGAGTTCCTGCGTAGGTTAGGCGTACGATTGCGTATAACAGGCGTAGGGTTGCGTACGTTTACCGTGGCCTGGCGTAAGGGTTTTCGTACGGTTGCTTACTGTGTGCGCAAGCTTTTACTGCTTCGTCAGAGTGGCGTAGGGTAGCGTACTATTGTGTTTGTTTGGCGTACTGTGGCGTACTGGTGCGACGTGTTGCGTAGACTTGCGTAAAAATGCTCACTTTCTGTGTCTACGCCGAAAGTATGCGAACGAATTGGTATTGGTATTGGTATGTTTAATTTTGTGCATTCATCTCGCGTACCCCTTTGCGTCCTTTAGCGTATAGTAACGTAGGCCAGCATAGGGCAGCGTACGCTCGGCGTAGTCGGTACGCAACACTACGCAACTCTACATATGGCCCGGTGTGAAAGGGGCTTAAGAGAGAAGAACGGGTTACCGTGCTTTAAGTGTTTAGTAATTGTATAAAGGCAAGGTATTTCACATCGCTACCATTGATGTACTGTATTTTCAATTGAAATAAAGAACCACTCATCTTTTGGTGAAGGCGTACATTTCCGGTTCCTGTACCCAAGCATCATCACACGCGCGTCATGCAGTTGGTGGTGCATTGTAGGAAATGGTTGTCGAAATATCGGGACATTGTTAGCAGCAGATGGCAGTATACGTAAATCCTAAGTAGTGTCAGTAGAATTACCTGCTTTTAAATGGGTTTCTACATATCTAAGGACACTGAGCTTCAATATTAGGAAACATGTTTCTCCCCCCCCCCTTTATTCATTCTTGTTTATTGTGTTTGTTTGCTTTTATCTTGTTTTAAGTTTTCCTTTTTTGTTGATATCTGTTACAAAACGTGATATTATTTGTACCCCAAATATGTTATCCGTTATGTTTATCATTTCATGTTTAGTTAGGTAGACTCGATATATATATCGCCTTCTTGACATACCATATGCTTAATCAGATGGTCAATCAAACGGGAAAATAAAAACGACAAAAGACAGACGCTCAGAAAAATGTGCTGACATTCATAAATAACAATCCACCTGTCGTAACTTTATAGATTTTATTATTTATGAGGTTGTTTAAATTCCTGTATAAGGGTTTGGACGCGGACTCATACATCAGCAAGTGCCCTATTTGAAAGAGCGCCATCTTAAGACACAGCTGCACCATTGTGTCAGTAACGCAGTTCTTTTTCCTCCTGTACGTTTGCTCTTTTGTCTTCCTTTGACCATGAACCGAATTCATGCTTTGACTCTTTCCCCACACATTTGTCTTTCTGTCTGTCCGTATGTTTGTCATGGTTTGTCTCTCTGTCTCCCTCTCTTTCTCTCCCTCTCTCCCTCTCTCTCTCTCTTTCTTTCTCTCATCTTTCCATTATTATCTAAACTCGTTCTCATTATCCCACTTCTCTTCCGTCATACAAATTATTGCACCTATCTTTCACATTGAGATGAGGTTTTTTTCTTCTCGGTATTCCTACATGTATTTTCTTTTCTTAATTATTATAATAATAATAATAATAAAAACGGTGCTAATAAAGCGCTTACCACCGAAGTCTCTAAGCGCTGTCACAAACAAAATACAATGATAAACAATATTAATTAAACAAAACAAAAAATTACAAATAAACCTAACAATTACAAAAGATATGAAATATACATCAATGTGAACAGAGTAAGATAATCATCAAAAGCAATTTTGAACGAATGTGTCTCAAGACAAGTTTTGAATTGGTTGACAGTCTGACAGTTTTGATAACTCAATTGGCAAAATGCTTGGTTGTTGCACAAGTCATGATCCATTCATGTTTTTTTCCTTTCTATTTCCCCATCATCTATATTCTGTATCTTAATCTTTGTATTGTTAATAGTCGGCATCGTTAGATGAGATTCTTCTTCAATCGGTTGATCCACTCCAGTGAAGATGAAGCTACTGGTCATCTACATCCGATTAAGATGTTACGCCCCCTAAATATATCCGGATAAGCTGTGAGGCACACTGGTCATCCTCTGTGGATGGAACCTATAAATCAATAATGCTTTCGGTTAGGGAGACCTGAGGTGGGAGGGGTTGTAACCCTCTGTTTTTAAACATTAAATTTACCCTCTTTCTTCTCTCTTTATCCTTCTCTTTCCATTTGTATGGCCATCCGATGGTGGGAGGGGGCGCGCCTGTTTTTTGTACACCACACGGATGTTAAGAAATAGTTTATAAAACAGGAAGAGTATTCTGTAGTTTCGCTGACGGTGCTTTCAAACTATATCATGTCATTCTATTATCATATCATACTGTAGACAGACAGACAGATACACTGATGTAAGCAAACCATGCGATCAGAGATAAGCGTTATATGGTTTCAAATTTCAAAGATTCATTTCTACCGCCATGAAGCCGACAAACATCACAATATTCACTCGGGTATAAGAACTACACAATAGTGTGAAATGGTCTACGCGTCCACATAAGCTGATATCTCGTTAGTCGGCCAATCTATTTAGAATGGATACCATCAATGGCGTTTTGAGTTGGATAATTACGATGAATTTCTATATGCATATCAGTTTTGATTTATACAAAGGTCCGTTCTTTGTAGCACTATAAAGCCAGGGTATGTGATAAAACCAAGTACATTGCTCTATAATATACATGTACCTTGCTAAACGCAATCGCTCAATAAAGAGGAACATGCGCATGGTTTGTTTATGTTTGTTCTATCTTTGACAAAAATTGTCAACGGAAAATGTATCCGAATAATTTGTTTTGTTTGTTGGCCGATTTTGTTTAATTCTCTCGATCATCGCGAGCTCGTCATTATATTCTACACTGCGTACAACTAGCCACTACCCCAGTCTTTCCCTGTTATATCATGAACGGCATAGTACTTTTTCAGTCTTATGGAGCGTCTTTGATCATTGTTGATTAGGAAACTTCGATATTGGCGCTCAACAATTCCTTTATGGGGTGGATCTATTTTATTAACATCTTATATTTTTGGTTATTAATTCGTAAATTCAATTCTTACGTCATTAGTTTTTATTAGGTGGCATGATGTAGGTGTTTTCACACGCTTTCTTCAATTGATTGAACTGAGTCGAGCAGACATTTCGACTATAGTAGTTATAAGAAATGCCTACTTCCATTGAGAGTCTATAAGATGTCTATTTTATCCTCATTAATCTTATCGGAAGGACATAACCGTCAAAGGATACACCGTGGTTTCTTTATAACGGCCGTTGAACCCAACGAATGGAAAGGGAGGAAGCCTTTGATAACAAAAGAGAGTGGGCAGTTAAAACCACGCATTCGACGGAAACTTTAGCAAGATTTTCATTATCATTATGTAGAGATCATCATCAATCTCGAATAGCCGTGAAAACACCCACAGGGGAATGCTCAGTATTGTCAATCTTTAGAGTCTTTTATGTCGTTCATAAAAACTTAATAAGAATTTTTCTTGCCGCCAAAGAGAGAACCTCCATTATTCATATCTAATTCAGTAATCTCATACACTATAGTATTCTGTTCATTATTGGTAGAGCAACGGAAGAATTTCACTATTTCAGTAACAAGCAGTAACAATAAGCAGTATTACTGTCTTGATAACAATGAGCTTAACATTACAAAATTTACTTCGCAATGCAAATAGTTAGGCCGATCGAGGGCAAATAAAAGTTATACTAGGGACTTTTAGATTCTGCACGACGAGAACGTGGACTGCCCTTTTAAGGCAATGTGACGTCCTTTTAAGGCACTGACAGTGACGTCACATTGCCTTAAAAGGGCAGTCCACGTTCTCGTCGTGCAGAATCTAAAAGTCCCTAATAAGAGAAAGCGTAGTTAATGGAATCCTAGTCACGTTTTTCTTCTGTTGTACGTGTATGAGATGAGCATGCATGGCGCGAGTAAGAATCAATCGCTCACTCGTTTATCAAGGGAGGGGCCGCAATTATGAACTAAATTTTGAAAGAAAAAGTTGTTATTATACAGTAGATGGTCTAACTGCCTTTGTTGTGGGTTCCTTCGTGGTTTATGCCTTTCGAGCCCACATCTGTTGGGCCGAATGCCATGTACTGCTATTGGAACGAATTAGTATTCATTTCGATGCTGAGTCTTTGAGATGGTCTAGAAGGAGCATCATTACAGCGATCTCCTATATCAGATAGTAATGTGTGTGTGATGGATGTTTTTAATAAGAACGATGCTAATTATATTTCAAGGAACAATTCAACGATTATGAAGAAAAAAGAAAATATTAATTTGTAATAGCATGTCGATAAACCCGTTTCACTAACCGGATCTAGTCTTCAAGATGACAACGTTTCGAGCTTTCCACTTGTACAGTAGCGTGTGAAAAAGGCGTTTGCCTTGTTTACGCAACTACAACGCATCGTCGCCATCCTAATTATGGCGAACCTTTTATGGATAAGAAATTAAAGGGAAAAGGTCTAATTAACATGAATTTTGCTTTGTCCCTTTGCTTTCCCGATCATTTTCATTTTAATTGAAACACTAACATTTAGTGTACACATCGTTTTCTAGAAAATGCTATTGTTAATGGCCCGTTTATTGCTTGTCAATTTACATAAATATAAACACCAATTTTGAGAAAGGATATCGATGTCTGAGCATGGAACTCATTAGGGCGGGCAAGGTTTACTGAACGCCCTGCCGAATATAAATTGAGACCAGTCGTGTACTAGTCCCATCTATCAAGATTGAAATGAGTCATTCCATAGTAACATACATAAACTAGACCTGAATATAAGACATCTATCATTTTCATGATCCTCCCCCTTCTCTATGAACTTGCCGATTAGGATTCCAGTGCATCCGAGGCATGGTTATATACATATATATATGCTTGTCTAATGCTTACTACTATGGTATTTCCTATTACATTTGTGATGGCGATAATCAACACCATTTTGGAAACAATAATCATTACGATTTTTGTTTGTTTGTTTGTTTTCATTTTGTTTCATCTGAGCAGCTTAAAGTATTAAACCTCGCCATTGGAAGAGTATGATACAGCCCATGAACTTAAACTCCTGCATTATAATTTTACTCGAAAATGAAAAACTATGTTTCAGTGATGAATTCAATTTATTAAGTCAATCAAGTGAATTGATTAAGTTTAGCGCCATCTACAGGCTACTAAATTTGCTTTTTGATGTCCAGTTGACGAAATCTGGAGGCAACCTTGTGCAATATGGATGTTAAACGCACATATTAGAAGGCAGAATGAAGGTATGTAAAGATGCAATGTCATGGATGTTGTTAAATGATGTTATGATGAGATATCTATGATTAAGTACCTATCATGCGCACATATAACTCGTTGTGTACATTACATGGGTGTAACTTACGACATTGAACAGTAGCCAAAACGGTATGTCGGCTCACTTACCAAATGTTATTGTTATGTAATGTAGATTACGGCACGCGACTGAAAGGTACACGCATGCAAGAATGTAAACAAAGATTTGCCTAGTTTGAGTTAATGTACAAAGATGAGTAATTTGGGTGCATAATACTGAGAAAGTTAGTACATGATTAACATGTTTGTAGAGGTGTTGTGGTCGAGTTGATACGTCGCCTGACTGTCGATCACAAGGTCCGCGGTTCGAGTCCCACCGCCGCACTAATGTCCTTTGGCAAGACATTGATCTACATTTGCCACCCTCCACCCAGGTTAAGTAAATGGGTACCTGGTAGGAATTTATTCCTTGAAATGCTAGAGCGCCGTTTGGCAGCCGTGCTAAGGCCAGGGTAATAATCGGGAGCGCCAGGGGGGGTCAAATCAGACTGACGTGAGCGCTATACAAGAACCCACTATTATTATTATCATATTGATAGTTTATTATAGATTGTTTAGTTATGAGGATGCATGCTGTATTTATGAACATACTTGAGTGATTTGAGAAGGATACAAAAGGTGTATGTCAGAAGTCTGACTTAGTTCAATTAGGCATGGTTACATATAAATTTAGAATTTTATTTAGTTTATATGCAGTACAAGTTAACGTGTGAGATAAGGAAAAGGTTAAAACAAGGGGTTAATTATAGCTGTAAGGTGCATATTATTGATAAGAGTCACTATGTTTTTTTCTAAGTATAATATTCATGAACAGTTCATTTATGATCCGTTCGGTCTATTTCATTTGTAAAGTTTTTACGGAGCATTTTGGAGCAACGAGCAAATTGGAACAATAAAGAAACGACCAATAGCGAAATCAGAGATGCTTCAGCTATATATATGTTTAGTACATAATCACCAACTAATACCTTAATAAATTTCAAACATTAATACAATGGAAATGATGTTCACTAAAAACACACCATAAATTCTGTATAGTGTATAATTTCATGTAAAAGATTACGATATTAAAGTGGACATTTTCTCTCTCGGGAGTACTTTTCACCCAGCCTCGTAAAGAGTTAAATTCTCATTAAAATGCCATTGCCTGCTCAACGTCCTGTATAATGGTACTCACAACTCCCTGGTTATACCGTATCAAGGGGAACGCTTTCATGGTTTCAACAATAGTATTCAACGGACATTGATCATGTTTGATAGAGGGGAGAACGATGACGTAAAACAAAGTTGTATCTTATTTCCCAACGGATAATGTCGTTGAACGAAAATAGACTTTATTACCACAAAATACGTGAACCATTCAAAAGAAAACAAATTTGTGGAAGATATTTTCATCGAAGGTGAGATGAACTTCGTGATTTTTCTGTCGACCTGAATATTTTTGCAATGCCTCAATATCCACAAAATGATGGCATTTATATTGTGCAAACGTGAGCTGTGGTTTCGAGATGATATGAAAGGACCCACTGTGTTTTTGATACTGCATTGTGATATGTAGTGTGACAGCTTTATTTAAAAATATGAAAATACCAAGTTACATTTTTGACATTGTTATTGAGTGCTTTTGGTAATTAGTATTAAAAAAAAAAGAAAAACAATATATGAACCAGAGGAAATTATGTTTTAAAATTAAAAAGGAGCAACAATCGATCAAATCCAAATCGTACCTTTTTTGTTTTTGACTAGCACTATGATTTTTGTTTTAAGTGTAAATCTATACATAAATATGAATATATATTTCAATCTCTCAGTAAATATTCGTATTGATAATTATCAAAGATTATTATCAAGTTTTGTCAGTCAGGCGGGTGATTGGTCAGGTGGTTGATAATTGTATTCCAATAGTTATCAGATTATTGAGTAATTATAGATTCACTCATATTTGTTGTCTCCGGTGATGCATAATGAAAGATTTCTCTGCAGCGACGTCATGTTTTCAATCCTAAGTGTATAACATTCCTGGATAATGGCGTCATAACTATCGTCAACAATAGCCTTTCACTCCTACCAAACATGACCTAATCCTGCGTGGTGAAAGAACTTAAAGAAATATCAAATTTGTCGACTTTGTTGTGGTCAAAATGCAATTTAGTCCTGCAAATAAAAGTTGAGCATTGATTTACGAGGATCAAGTTTATTACCAAGCCCGCCATCCACACCAAGACTTGACTTGGTCGGTTGGTAGTCTGTGACCGCAACAAATATTATTATCACATTACCTCTCTCTTCCATCCTCATCTTCAAACCCAGACTTTAAAGGTAGGCGATACTACTGCAGCTAGAAGGGATTAGACCACACAGCGAGCCAGCGAGGTCATTGTGACAGGTGGCTATCTCATTAACTCAGCTCTCATTTAACATAAGAAAAAGAGGATCATGGGGGACCAACAGGCACCGATTCGGGAAGTTTTCTATATAGAGGGAGCAAGTAACTACAAGTAGGACAGTGTGCCTTTAAAAGAACCCTTTTATTCTCCTCTATTTCCCCCTTGTCATACTTTTCGTCTTCTTTATCAAATCTTTTGGGATGAAGGGATAAGGTTCTGATTGGAGATTCGTGACTTAAAGATAGTTTGATCGAAAGGTCACCGTCACTAAATGTTTATTATTTTTCATAAAATTCAGTTTTAAGAGGAAGTGAAAGATGAGTTTGCAAGTTAAAGACACAGTGATAGACCCATAGAAAATGAAGAAAAGTTTATATTAAAAATGATATAGGCCTAACAGATCTGTTGCGTGTTAAAATGATACAGTTCTTGAGATAAAAAGTATATGGGACTATCAGATAAACATGATACTCGTCAACCTGTAGTATAGGGAACTGCGTTAAGAACATGTTCATCTTCTTCATATTATAGATGATATTCTGATATTGTAGATGACCTCTCCAACAATGGCCACCATCGTCCCTTTAAGATGTCTTGACCTTGACATTGCTTTCTCGGTCATCTTGTGTCATGGACAACCAAGGATGCTTGAAGTTCAGTTAGAGGTCTTTGTCCCTCGATCATCTCGGTGTCGCCATGGTGGTTGAGACAAATAAAGGAGCCCTTTCTTTGAGGTGTATAAACGTCACATCATAAAAGAGATGACGAGATTTACGACGGAGACATAAAACGCAACTCAAACATGTGCCAGATTTGTCTCCAGATCGTAATATTCTAGCTACTTTTTTGTGTGTACAGAGGCTGTCTGTGAGCAAGGCATCCATCCAATCTGGTTGAAAAAATAATAAATAAACGTTTTCTTCTCTATTCTTTTTCTCCGGGATAGTTATGAGATATTTTATTTTTTCCTTTTTAACCGAAAACTCGAGTGAACCTCCGATCATTATTTTGGTGACTTGTTTTCTTGTTCTGTGTTTCTAATCAGTCCAGTATTGCCATTACAATGAATGTATGACATACATTTTAAACGAATCCTTTTAGCAGAGCAAATGTGCCCTTTTCTTCGGCAATAATTAAGCGGGAAAGTGACTTTTCTGTAAACAGAAGGTTACTTGGGGAAACAAATTAAATGCTCCTCCGTTTGGGCAACGTTTTTTTATATACCATATAACGCTGTGGAAATGAATTACTACAGCATCCCACGTCGTGGGTAATTTGTACAGGCAGATTCTCTCCCGCGGGTATCTCCTACGAGTGATACTAATTTGACGTGTACAATGCTTAATCTGCTTAATAAATAAGCAGGTTTTCGACTTGATTTTTCCTCTTTTATTTTGTCGAAGTTGTTGCTCCATGACGTCACCTCATTGTATTGACTGTCAATCAAGTAGGAGAGTTTTCTGTTGTTTTGTCTGGTGAATATGTGCTACAGCTGTTACAGGTGTCATTTAGAAAGAGGGATGTGTACAACTGAATGAGAATACAACAACGATTTAGGGTAATGAATAATCATAGGTAATGAAATAAACTTTACAGGGATGTCAGGAATTCACGACGATTTCTCTGTAATGTACAGCTGAATTCATTTATATATAGTGCCGAGTATCATTAATTGAACTTCAATTTGTTATCTATAGCATCGTCTTCTTATTAATCTGTTATATGATCATAATTATCGATGAATCACAGAAATTAATAAATACGAAATTGGACTTCATGGGTTCAATTGAAGTCGGTTGATCAGTAAGGGTGTGACCATAACGTATTTTTTATTTTTTTGGATTAACAAACAATAGTTGTAACGTCCAATTTTACCCCTTTTTTCTCTTCCAAGAGTTATCATCTGATTAAAAAAAATCACTTTCTAGAATTACAGAAGATTACCTGTAAGTCGATGACGAGAAGAAATGGAATGTTTCATCGTGATCTGAGTCATGTCAAGGAAATGTTGAATTCTATAGAGGCATGCGCCGTGTCTCGGCCAGACGATTATTGCTCCATTTTTTCAGCGCCAAAAATATATTTACCTGTAACCCAATCTCGAAATTGATGGTTAGATTTGGCTTATAAACATTGGGAGTGGGAGGTGATATGTATCCTAGCAAGTATAAATGTGGGTTTTAAAAGGAAGTGAATTATTCTAAGAAAGAAAGTTTCAATATTCTTATGTCAACATCGTGTCGTCTCTTCATAAAAATAAAAAGTCTAAATCAATCAGCTATGAATTCTACAAACTCTCAATTGGCTTTGTATAAATATCAAACTCAAGTTACAACGATTTCTTTGAATTCAATGTAACTTGAATTTGCCACAAAATAATGGGCAATTATTTGTTAGCTCGCAAGTGGTAAACAGTGACTGCATGGGGTATAAAATCATGATGATGTCTCGGGTGAAATGTTTTGTTTATTTAATTTTTACCGGTTTAAATCTGAACTAAAGGAGGACCTTGTTTTAAGGAAAGTTGCCTTGATGATATCTATTTTTTACCTTACTGTTGTATTACCAATAGACGAGAGAGAAAAAGAAAGAGAAGGAGAGGGGGAGGGGGAGGGGGAGAGAAAGAAGGAAAGGGAGATAATAAATGAAGTAGATGAAAGAAATGGACAGACTGAGTACAACACATAGCGAGTAATGCATGGTTGTTCATGTTCAATGATGAATTCATATTCACGGACCACTTCGACATTTGATCTTTGGTCTCAAGTACAATGGTTTCCGAGCCAAATATGTTCTTATACCAGAATGCACTTTTAAACTCCATCATTCGTCTTTGGTATCATAACTCTCTTCTTATTCGTCTGTTAATTAATGGATTAGTAAATGAATTTGATGCCAAGAGCCTGTGGGTTCATAGCTAATTATGACAAGACTTATTTTAATAGAATACCCTGCTCGCATTACACATGGCAGCGTCATCATTGGGAAGTTGTAATATGAATACACTTTGACAAAAACAGAGGGAATTCATGGGGTCCATTTGTTGACAACACACTCATGAAGTCATAATAAATACGAGGATCCTGAAATCATGTTTTCGTGGAGCACCCATCTTCCCTTCTCTCTTTATTTTTCTCTTCTCTTCTTCCCTCATTTTTTTTACTTCACAATGCGACAGGGGCACGTGCCCTCTCACACGTTGCTACACAATTTTGTATTTATTTGATGACCCCCAGAAAGAGAGAAACAAAGAGGGAAGGCTGTCTTGAATTAATCGTCTGTTTTAAAGGAAGTTTAATAGTTAAAGCCATGTGAGGTTTAGATCTTACTAGGTCAGTTATGCCTGACCGAGTGAACTTAGGCCTCAGTCACACCGCCAAAGTACAAACCGTAGGTCAATGAGGGTAATGTACATGTAATCGTGTTCGGTCTGGTGTCGGTCTCAGTTGTGTGACTGGGGCATCAGAAATCCATTTCACAAAACTTGTCACCAGCGACAACCGACAATTTGTATTATAAGCTAGTGGAATCCTTGCTTCTGATTGGATATCAGCAGATTTGTCATTGATTTTTGTCATTTGTCAGTGAAAAAAAAAGGCTTTGTGAAACGGGCCCCAGGTGGTTCATGTGGCTTATAATGGTCTGAAAGTAACGGCGGAGGTTAAAAAGAGTATTTAACACTGTTCAGATGCATAATAATATAGGTGTATCGTAATTTATTATTATGTACTTTTTGATGCATTATGATATAGGTGTATCGTAATTCATTATTATGTACTTTTTGATGCATTATGATATAGGTGTATCGTAATTCATTATTATGTACTTTTCGCTTTCATATCTAACATTAATGTTATCAGTGGCGAAATCTCGTTTCGATCTTCAACTTGTACAGTGTAGTGTCAGAAAAGGAGATTGCAGTTAATCACAAGTTTTACTAATGGAAATAGATCCATACCAAATTTTGGAAATAAGTTGCATTTCAACTTCAAATATAATACGAATTTAGTTCCAGACAATATTTCTATTTAAACTGAAATAACCTGTATAAAATTCAGATGATATCTGAACCTGTCACTCGGCAGGTAACAAATCACGAGTTTTTCGCGTATTTCCTCTTTACAAATGTTATATCCTGGAGAGATACATCACAAATTGTCAAGATACGTCAACGTTCGAGTCTAGTTTTCTTCTCCAAACCATACAAATAAGAAATGACAAGTCTTTCCCCATACCACCATTGCAGTCAACATAGTATCCCATTCATTAGAATGTCAGCAGTATAAATATGAACGGTGCCAATTTGTAAGAAAGTGAGCCTTCTTTCACAGAGTGATGTGGTCGAACTTCGACATCGTTTGTGTTTTCTTCTTTGAAATGAGTTTAACACGGTGAACAAACAGCTGTTAATAGCCTTAATCATATATAATTTCCGTCCCAGATGACTTTGATGTATAAAATGAAAAAAGGAAGTTGTCCTGACTGCTCCTGAAAAAATCTGACAGAACTGATATTGTATATTTTGTATGATTTTCATTTGTCCTAATATTTCTAAAGCATCGGCAAAACATATTAAAAATCTATGCCTTCATCCGATCAGGAATCTCCTTAATTTCATGTGTCATTTTTTGGTCATTACAAACCAAAGTCAACACGTGCACATTAACTCCACCCCGCACTCCACAACATGACCTGCTGCTCATCAGTTCGGATGAATTTCAGCAAGTCAAATCTTCCTGATGAATTCACGTAAATCATCATTTTTTTTATCATTCTTCCCGTGGGGTGTCATCGTTTTAATTACTCTTCGCTATATCTGCTGCCTTGGAGTGAGTTCAAACTGAACTGACTCTAATCGCAGCAATCAATCACACACACAACACTCTCGAGATTGGAAATGAAAATCGCGCGGGAAAAAATGTCGGCGGAAATGAGCGAGGAAATTTTAGATAATCATCCAGGAAAGATTGTGGAAGAATTTTGATTTCTCGAGGGGTACATCAATGGTCCTCTTGTCGCAAACACATTCGTTATTATATCATAGTGAAAAATGGTGTTATTTATATCATCCTAAAGGTTTCAAACCAATCAAACGTAACATTCAGCCACAGTGGTGTATCCGACATGGGGTGTGACCCCTCAGGACAATATCTACAACCTGCAAAATTAAAATCAAGCAAGGGTTTAGTAATTATTGAGATGAGTGACCAGGTAAAATGATTTATGGAGCATAAATTGGAATGAGGAAAAATGCTGCCCATCTGATCTATTCTGATTGTTTATACGTGTCTATGATCAGGCTAAGCATGAGCTACGTCGTGTAAATACAACATTAATCAAAATAAGGTTCAACCTATTTCAAATAGGTTGTTTTTTAACCAGGGCAGCATATAATGATCAGAATATAGAAGGTTAGAACATGAAAAAGAAGAAAAAAGAGTCGTAGTTTTTAATGAAAGGTGTCAAACGGTGCTGCATTTAGATATTTATCTTCAAAGTACTTTTTTATTTAGATATATAGTATGTGCATTTTCAAGCATCTTTATCCATGAAATACTCTGTTTTAACAAATTCAATAACCGGGAAAATGTAAATTACCATAAAAGCTGGAAGTATTTAAGTCTAATTCACACCGGTACACCTTTCCCTTCCCATAATAGCCGGACATGTCAAATTCATTGGTTCGTTATTATTCAACGTGTATGCATTTGTCAGTTGTCAACGTTGTCATCTTGTGGTATCGTTGGCTAATTGTTTGGGCGCCATTTTAATTCAATTACTGCAGTAATATTGATTGTGATACCACCCATTCTAATAGGGGAAAGTAATCATTGGGGTTTGTCATAATTGGTCTCTAATTCCATAGCCGTCTTTGAAAATGAACGTGAACTAATCGGAATAGGCCTAAGTATTACTAAACGCCAAATCCACAGGAATAAGAAAATGGCCTGGGAACATTTGAAGTTGTTCATCTCTCTCTCTCTCTCTCCCTCCATCTCTTTGATACCAAAATAATTGCTTATTTGTAAGGGTTTAGGGTTACCGGTTAATATTGAAGGTATATGGTACGAATCTGCTTCATTACTTCATAAGTTACATGTTACTCACATGGAATAATATCATAAGGCATGGTATTATAGGAGAACTTCTAAAAGGAAATCAACAATGAAAACTGTCTGTCTAATAAGATATATTCAACACATTTTCATATTATGAAAACTCTCAGTTTATCTGATGTTTGGGTTTTTGAGAAAACCAAATTTTTGTTATCCAAGGAAATTTGTATTTTCACTAAAACCTTGACTTTGACTCGCACTGAATTTCTTATATTCGTGGAATACACCAAATATAAAGTATCAATGTTTACAACAATAAACCCGTATCGAATCCTAAAACTCTAATCAAATGGATTAATGTTGCTTTGCCTTGTCTTCTAAATTCAAACATTTGAAAAGAACTCATATTTTATCATGAAAAGCATGACATAATGATCGTTGGCCTGATGCAAAGACTAAACAGATTTGAATTTGCGGGTTAGAGAGCGATCACTACGATCATTACCGATCCATCATCGCTGTTCTTTAATTGGGTCGAGCGTAAATAACGGAAATTAATCGAGGAAGCCATTTTGAACGAATTAGCTAGCAGTCTGCTGATCGAATTAGGAAAAAGAGAGGGTTTTTTAAATTTCCACTGAGCAAGTTCAAGCACATGGGTTTAACCTGACGGTTTTACGTAAAGACGATTTTTGAGACTTTTAGCACTTTATGTGTACACTATAATTGTTTAAAGCACGTATCTATTTGGAATTTTGTTATTTCGTAATTGCCTATCGGGTAAAAATAGTAGTAATATAACAATGGTGATAAGCTTCGAATATCTGACACTGGTGAAACATGGTTTAATGATGTTGTGATGATCAAAGTTAATGTTTGTGAACCTCGTAATTTCATATCAATATATTTTTGGTTGTTTATTTTTTCCTTTGATATAACATTTCTCCCTGCCTCTCACCCCCCGCCACCCTCTCTCTCTCTCCCATCTCAACTCAAGATCAAACATTCACACTTAAATGCCACGATGGTAACTACATTGTTATATTCACTAGCTGAATAGAACTAGCGCCATCTCTAAACTTGCCGAAATGTCTAATAATATGTTATGGCAACTGCCAACTTGTGTGTGGACTGTGAGGTGGCCTATATGACCAATTTTTATATCGTCTGTATTCTTCGATGACAACAGTATATTATCGATATGATAAAGTGTGAAAACAGCTTAAACGTGAGTGAATTTTATTCGCTTTCCATCATTGGCGTAAACTTTCTTGTGCATAATTGATGTTGTACGAATTTCTGTGAGGTATATACCCGTAACTTGTTATGAGTATGACTTGTATTATATTAGCCAGGGAGGTACAGAGAAGAATAAAAGAATGGATGTCAGAAGATATCCTCCAAACACCTATCAATAAACGCATAGAATAACAAATGCTTTGGAGATCAGACAAGATGGAACATAAACAGATAGGTATCTCACATTGCTTGGATGTTCAATCACTCCAGACATCTTGATATGACTGTAAACATACACAATACATAATTTCTTTGAATTTGATAAATGACAAAAACGCTCATTATTCTGCCACTTCTCTTGATTTGCGCCATAGTCTTATTAACATTCCTGCAATTCGGTCTTGTCTCAGCCTTTCACATTAGCGATCCTTTCTTCGTTAATGCACAATAATGTATGTAAGCAATGATTGGCATGTCTCTTTGTTCTATATATTCTTTCAGTTCAATATCAAGTTTTTCATTTGACATCTTGAATAAAAACTAGAGCAGACCACGTCCAGATTACAGACGATAGAGAGTTCATTTTTCGGCGCCAATATTTGCGATAAAGAATAATCGTCTGCTGATCGTTATCGTGACACCATAATACTCAAGTCTCAACTGATGCACGCTGCGTTTCTACTTCTTTTCCATCTCTATTTTTTTAGCACTGACTTATGATCGGATTAAGGTTCGAAGGTTTGGGCTTTTAAATCAGTCTGCGTCACACTAGACACTCATGTAATTGACTTAGAATTCATGTCTAACCCCAAAATGTGATAAATGATCACATGATCACATCACATGATCCTCATGTTGGACAATACAATGTGGATAACATGAAGAAATGTCAACAGGATATTATCGCGATCACGAAGATGAGATTCTGTCTCATGCCCTGGTCGTCAAACTTACATAGCAACTGGCGCCAAATTATGAAATCACAAAACCATGTAGTTAATGGTAAAATAACAATTTCAAGAAGATCAATAATTTCAAGCTGCACATGGAATGAAAAGAAGTAAAGACTGACTAAACTCTTGTTTTACGAAACTAGAATGTTAAGGTCATCATTTATTTTGGCACATAGATTTCAACAGTAAGCAGCAGGCCTATATTTTTTCCATCATTTTTCAGACTTTAAAAAAAAAAAAAAAAAAATCTAAAATGTCGATGGATAACAGAAAAGTCTCATATAGCATTCTTTACGAGCCGAACCAAACATTAAAACAAAAACTCATATGAAAAGTGGGAGACGACTTGAGGCTGTTCTAAAGACTTGTTTCCTTCAAAGACTGGAGCTGTTACTATCGAAGCCAACACTTAAAGAGGACAAACCATTGATATTACCTTTAAGAACCAGCCCATGTATGCCCATTACTTGCCTGCGAAGTATAGAACCTGCCTGAATGTCAAAGTGTAAGCAGGGATATACAAGCCCTGGTATAAGCGTGATTCGCTCCTCTTTCATGGCCCATCGTGTCCCAAATTTCCCCCTCAAACCTGATCCATCATCACAGTTACCGTTAGTCGTTATAATCTCACATTTTCATCTCGACTTCCAAATTTTCCCCTCCGTATTCCTGTGTTTGGTTGGTGGCGTTCAATCATCGAGGCAGGATCAAATGATTAGCAATAACCTTGACGTAGAATGGCGAGAAACTAACTGTAGGAGCGACAAGTTCCAAGTCCCTAGAAAATAAATCATATTTTGTGCAAGAAAATACGTCCTTGTGACGAAAGTATCTACTCATGACAGATCCAAGTAGTCATCGAATATATATTTTAGGTTAAAATTTGAGAATAACGCGTACACGTGTTGAAATCAAATGGAAATATTTAGAAGTACTCTTTCCATTTTCTGTTTGAAGTTTTGCTGAATGGTACTAATTACTAATTAAACGACAGTTCTTTACTAAATATACTACATTTCGTCATACTTTCAACAGAGCAACTTGTCTGTAAGCTGTAATGTGTTTATGAAATATGCAGAGATTTGAATACAAAGCGGTTTCAGCTATGATTGTGGAACATACATGTCCATGTATGGATACCATTAATGAAGCAATGATAATATCAGTGTTAAAGTATAGCTGACATGTATATATTCGTACTAAGCCTTCAAATCGTATCTCGTTGACAGATTCAACGAAAGTTCACAGCCGAAAGTTCTGGATTTCCATTCTGCAAACAATGAATTATTATTCTCTTCTTTATTAGGCCTTGTTTAATATTCTTCGAAAAATGACTGGGAGCGTTTTCGCGTGTCGACCTTGTCGTTTACACGCGCGCACGCTTGACGTGCTACAACCAAACCGTGTAACAGGGTGACGATAGCAAGGGTTACTAGCTAGGCTTTAGCAACAGAAAAGTTTAGAAGTTAGGAAAAATTAAAAATAAGTAAACACTAACTGAGGACAACGAACTTTAAATCTCTTAAGGTTAAAACATGTTTTAAATCGCTAATCAGATATCAAAAGTGATTTTAAAACTGCCATGCATGTTTATTAATAGAAAGAAAGAAAATGTGCACCGAATGGAGGAAAAGTATAAAAGAGAGGCGGTGGGGGACTCTTTTTCATTCAGGTGAAAGTCAAAATATCGCGACCTTAAATGAACCGCGACTGGTACTAGAGTCTATCATTGAAAATGACAAGGAGTAATTTAGCTGATCGTAGAGCGCAGACGTGACTTCGAATGCGATGCGGTCGATGAACCCGACCAAATGTCAGGTCAACTTTAAAAGTTTCCAATTAGTCATTCCTTGTGCTGAATTAAGTATGATCTAAACACCATCGAGTGTCTTTCATTGGTGAGAATAATTTGATTGAAATTGAATAATTGCAGACAATCCTACAATACATGCAGCTCTACTTGAGGGGATACCTGGCAGCTTAGAGTGCAGGGAGAGAACATTTTCCGTGTGATGTAGGAGAAAGTTCTCTCCATTAAGTTATGGGTGAAAAAAGTAGAAGTTATGTGTTTCAGATAGTTTATTATTTCATGAATAGTATAAGAACTGTATGGTAACGCTATTCACTGTGTTACTTCAGTTCATACTCGGTGGTTATTTTCTAAATAATCATAATTCTTTCTGAATCGATTTATTTTATTTGTTTGACAGAAAATTGAAGTGCTCATAGCTAGTTAGCAATAACGTTTTTTTTCAACATCTGTATATCTATTTACGACTAAACATAAACATTAAATACATGCATGTAACATTCGTTGTAAAACCTTTGTGTGTGTGTGTGTGTGTGAAATTTTACACCAAAGAATGATTAAAGAGAAGGTTGAGTTCTGGGAAGAGGTAAAAAATAATTTGTGAGCGTTATCATTGTTATTATGCAAGGTTGGAAGAACATCAGATTAAACATGTTCCCTGAAAAGCATGGCTCTTCAAATGCCTTCATATTCGAAATATGACATGAAACATCGTAAACATCGGGGGGTAGGTTTTTTTCACCATGTGCTCGTGTAGTCCCATATACATCATTCTGTGTACGGTGCTTGTAACTTTGCCAAGATTTGGCCAAATTTCTTATCATTTTGATGATTCCAGAACCTTGCAATACACACAATTACTTATATACTAGATGATCAACCTTTCCTGATAGATTCCACACCGTTTCTTTCACAATGCAATCACATGACCAGAACTCAACTTTATCTTTAAATATCATTATTTTCCATCCCTTACAAAAAATGGCTCTTATAATTGCTATTATATAAAGCAACATAATGTTTGGAATAAATCGAAAAATTCGAAAAAGAGATTTAATTTTCTACTCTTACTGGCCCGAATTCACAAAACAAGGTTTGAGCTCAAACCTTGGTCTGAGCTCAAACCTTGCTTTGTGAATTCGGGCCACTATGTTTTCGAATACATTTTTGTTTTGTTTGTTTCGGTCTCCAATGTGTAATTCTATGTTTTATTTGTATTTATTTCTATAAGCGAATGGAGCAGGAAGACAATGCACTTAGCATGCTCTGGAGCATGTTCCGAAACGTGTAAAACGATCACTTGGAAAAAGCTTTCTGATTCTCTCTTAGCTTACCTATCGTCTGCTCAAATAGATTTGTTTTTTTTGCTCTTATTTTCCCGCTCTACTTACTGTCCACGTGACAAGCATTCAAAATGCTCAAACGTCTCTGTTTATTGTACACAGAGAGGAGAACAGTACTATAGGGAAATTGCAAATGAATCCTCCTGAAACATCAACATCGAAATAGGCTCGTTGAAAATATAACAAAATGATGACTGTAACTATATTTTCCATTTGTATTTATATTATATATATTGAGTTTACGTGTTGCATCAATCTATCCAATACATGATTCCACATTCTTATATATCTCCATACCTCTTGTTGTTTCCTTCTCCATCCAGGGTCCTGAGTTTGACAAGCTTCGTGGATGTTTCTGAACATAGATGAATTCGCGTGAGAGATCGAACTCGTTGTCATGCTGGAGGCAATCTACCTATAGCTCTGTCATCATCTGTCACGTCCTCGCTACCGTCCCGTCAAAAATCCTCCATATCCCCGCCATTCCAGTAGACACGAGCAAAAACTTGAGGCTAAAAATGTCAAATTTTGTTACTTTTTTGGGGTCGTGTCTTTGATGATTTTTCACATTCCTTCCTACACTGACTGAAATATGTTGAATTATGATTTTTCCCGTTAACTATACGATTTGAAAATACCATCTGTTTTGGGTTTAAACAAATTCTACACAAACTATAGTGTAAGGAAATGTCAGAAATAAAGGAACACAATGTAATTTGAGCCATGCGTGCATCGATAATTAAACGTTAGGAAATATGCTGTAGGTCTATCGACTTGGGATAATTATAATAAAAGACTTAAACTTCGAAGGTTTACTTTTGTTTTTTCATGCGCGGATTTTTGTCCCGATCTCTGATACAGGAAGTATAACAACACATCTTTGTTAGATTTGTCTTGCTAAACAATATTCACAGTTTAAAAAAGAAGATGTCTTGATTAATGGAAATATATTTCTACTATTAATGTGGATATATCGGTGATTTGTGCAATCTAAGTGCGATAAATTGCTTACCTGGAGATACAGAAGATACGGTAAAAGTTGAAGAGGACAGTAAATCTGGATTCATCTTGTTGGAAGTGACTGAACATGATTATGATGCGGGTAACTGTTTGTGACGTCATATCAACGGGATCACTCCTATCATAAATCATAGGTAAGTTTATATTCATGTATGGATTTTTTAAAAAATTCAAATTCAAAGTAATTTTATATTATTTTATACTTATGTATGATCAAATTTTGTCATTCAAGGCACGTATTTGATGTAGAGGCGTCTGGCGAACATGCATGTGAAATGGCTCAAGAAACATTATTATTCGACCTTTCATTGACTTTTGAATTTAATGCCCATCTTTATTATGATAATAAGATGAAAACCAATATCGCTATGAAGAAAACCCTTGAGAAAATATGAAAAGAAAACATTGCAAGGTCGCAGGCCTGTTTCTCAATATTTTGATACCTCAGAGGGGTCAAATTGGACTTTTTCCTACAATTTTTTTCATTCACCATATTGGTCATAACGAAATGATATCTTATAAACCATATTCAGTGAGGACCACCATGCTATAACACTGCTGGAGCGACGGTATGGTGGCGGTAAGTCGCACATTAGAAACGGTAGGGGTTCTGACCGCACGTTCTAACCTGCTCTACCACAGTTGTCGCGGTTTTGTCATGCGCGTTATTATCCTCTTGATATTTTGAGGACGCAGTAGGGTGCTAACTTCAGCATGATTTCTCGTCAACATGACTGATACAAGCACCATGACGGTTACATACCAAATGTATGAGTGTGATGATGTTTAGTAACACTTTCATTTCTGCCACGGTAACGTGATATGATGATAACCAGGTAGAAATAGTTTATATTTTGGATGAATATTGACAGCGTGTGGTCAAGAGACTACATTGGAATCGTGTCAAACTGGTGAGAATGATGATTATGATGATTATTTGTCAAAAGGCTTTTCTTGAAACTCGTAATTACGACCATTGAAGGTTATTGATTAGGTTTACGAAAATGAAAGCATACGAAATTGCTTCATATCGAGTTAAAGGAATGAATAAACACACACAGACACAGAGACACACACACCAAAAATGAAAAATAAAATTATTTATATAAAATTATACGCATGTAACTAAGAGCCATACTCGTTAAAAAAAGATTGAAAAAATTAGTCAGATAGTGACTAAGTGCTTGCTTGGGTACAAAAAACGAAAGACTTTTGACTTGACCAGTAATAACCCCAAACCTTGTTTAAGAAAATTGTCTGTATTATTTTGGGGAATAATAAATCTAAGCTTTCTCGGTATTCACCTCGGTGTTCTGTAGTGCATAATATCCATTATTTATAAACGTAGTATTTATGCTGCCTTATAAGAATCTGAAACAAAAAATTGCCTATTTTTAAACTTTTATTTTGCATAGCCAATACACCACCCTAACTCGGATGATAAAAACCGGGAATTCGATTGCAGTCTCATCAGGGTTTTCCTGATATAGTGACCTAGTTTTGAACTTGTTACATCCATGTCGGAGCAGACGACACGGTCAGGCGATAATTCATCGCATCAATCTTCATTATTCTCTTTTCCCGCCAAATATGGCTGTAAGTTGTGCAGGGTTCCCCTCTTCGTATGAACAGATGGATAGGAGCGACCTTTTAATGATTACCTTTCTCTCAATTCTTGGGCTTGTGACGTACAAATAGACGTTATTTTCATTGGTTTATGTCAAAAGAACGATGACCACCTCGGGGAAAGAATTAATAATACATTTAAAAATAACGAGTTTTAAACGTTATATTTACGAAAACATTGCTATTGTTGTGTTCACCTACGACGTGTCTTTGTTTCTTGCTAAAACTGTCCATATATTTCTTTTCTCCTCTTTTTCTAGGTCATCCAATAGAATTTTATTCTGATTTTGATTCATTTTATTTCAGCTGTTTATAGTTTAGATATCATTAAATCTGTTATTGCTGTTATAACTCATTTGTTTCGGGAAAAGAATGTGCCTGCCTCCATTGATCCCTTTTTTTCTTAGTGAGTCGACACCAGCAACGTCGTAAATACGCTTCAGTCGAGCTCGCTTTTAATTTTGAGGAAATTATGTTCTTACCTTTATGATAACTGCCCGTCATCGTTGTTGCTAGGCGTTGGCTCATACGATGTAGGAACAGGAGTTATGCTTGTTTTATCTACTTTCATTACCGGTGAAAATCCGATACTTAATTAAGAGTACATTCTATCTCCAAATAACTTTCAAATGACTACTTGTTAAATTAATATTAAATCAAACAACTTTTTTTTTAAATAACATTTTTCGCGAAAGAGAAATTACGTACCCTGTATATACCCGCTTTCAAACCGTAATGCTTTACATTCAGTGTACACAAGAAAATGTGCTCTATCGTCATAATTGTTGTGTTCCTGTGACCCACTTTCACATTTTAGACAGCAAGGGGTACTTGAAATGTAATATTAACACAACTCTAATTTGGACTGAGACTTACTAACCCATGAAACCAAAATGAATGCTTTACATCATATTTCGTGGGAACATACTTCTGGAGGTATATGGATTATCTTTGAAACATTATAACACAATAATCATTCATTTGCTTCCTTCCTGAGCATTGCTCATTGCATATAGGCAGCCCTGGTATGCCCGAGGTCGTGAATGCAGTCTTTAAGAACGGTTCTTATTTTGAGCGCGCCAAAAATTAAGTGCGAAGAGAGCGAATCTTCGATTAATGTGGCTCAATTTGGAGTAAAACGATTGTCCGACGTCACCTGGATAAAAACAGACAGAACTAGAGCGAGACAACATTCAGTTAATGACTTTCTATATATCCTGATTCTTTCTTTTTGTTTCTATATTTATCGTGTAAGGCAGTAATTACCCTCCAAAACGGGTGAGAAATTACCGGACATTTGGGTCATTAATAAGAAAGGTGATATGAGTCAATGAGGTGACTATCAGACGTTTGGCCTATAAGTTATCTTCCATTAAAGTGTAACATTATCTCTCATGTTTAGATAGGATCGATGCTTTGTATGATGTGGATTGAATTATGACGGCATCTATACTCAAGCTGGGTCAAGTATCGCTTTAAGCCAGGAGGATGTTGGTTTTCCCAGAACACATCGGCTCTATTCCCATCCTCTATGCATCATTCTGTCTCAGTCTATGAAGTTCGATAGTTTTCCATAAGCGACTGATTACAAAAAATAAAACAGTAATGATGTTTGTTTAATTTTTTCGTCGTGAATGCAAACATATACTTTGCCTCATTGTATAAATCATAATAAATAATAGAAAATCAGTATTGCATGCTTCATTTATAGTTCATAGATGCACAGGGGGCTGAAATTAAAAGACGAACGATAAATCATTTATTGACAATGGCAGGTCGTTGCCCTAAATCTCATTCATTAGCAACCATAGTCTGTACCATCTTAATGTCTGCTGGTCTATAAGGTATCGTCAATCTGAGCTTACTCAAGCGAACATCTCCTCCAGACGATGACTTCTATCGATAAATTCTGACACCAATTTCCCTCTCTTTCTGGTTGTTACCTACCGGCACTTCCTTGTAACATCCTAGTACAACTTCCCTTCCCTACTACAATGTAGTTTGAGCTTGCTGTCGAAGTTTAGTTACCTCCATTCTGTTTGATGGTCATACTCTTACCCACTCTCATTCATCAGTTCTACAGAGAGATATAGTGAAGAGAGGAAGGGGTTATTCATTGACATTGCAACAGAAGTACCCAACTATTCTCTTTCAATGTCAGTATTGATTTCCCCCTTTATTTTCAAGTCCAGTTGAAGAGTTTGGCGAAAATTTGTATGCACTTTCGTAAGAATGTAACGCTAAGTATAATATTCATCATGTTCATTGTATACGGGAAACTTATCTCCAGGTATTTTTGATTAAAGTGATTTTCCTTTTACGAGTGTTTACGTTGCTAACCTAGTGTTGAGTAATTAATGATGAGTTATCAGTGACGTGACTGGGCCTGGCAGACACACCTTGCCATACCCTTTCATGCTGCTTTGCTATCGTACCTAGTCATAAAGGCCAATGACCTTCCATTTTGGAGGATGTTCCCGCCCTTTTTTGTAATTATATATTTGCTCTTACAATACTTGTATGTAGATATTGTATATCCTCCCACATATTACCTGTCGCCCTTCTCTCTCTCTCTCTCTCTCTTTAGTTAAAACTTTTAAACCTATTTACCACAAAATGTATAATTATATAGCGACCGGTGACCAAATAATTTTCCACCTCTCAATTATCAAATACCCAAACATACAAAGAAACTTTTAATATGCTAAATTGTGAGTTATTGCCCTTTTTCGTTTTATCAAGTAAAATCGAACACATGATAATAGCTTATGGTTTTGTCGATTTACAAAAATAAACGAATGATATGAGCTTTAAAGTCTTTCAATTTTCAAAGAAACAAAAAACGTTCAGGGTTTTACCTATCTTCCTTTTTGCAAGATTGTGTAAGTTTCTTGAAGGTTCAAATTGTAAATAAGAATGATAAAATGAATATTTAAAAGTAATGCCGTATTGGATTACATGAGTAGGTAGATGCGCGGAGCTTTGAACAGTCTACTGGGAGATAAGGACGGTTCTTTCTTTAAATACCAGAGTAAATCTTCATCTTTGAGTGTCGGCGCGGTCAAGATTTGTTGCCATGGAAACAAATCGTGAAGAAGTGACCAAAGCCTTATGATCAATCCAGGATTGGGGGTGTGGGGGAGAGGATGAGGAGTAGAAGAAGAGAGGAACGAATGAATAAAATGAGAGGGTGCATGGAAAAGTGAAATCTAAAGATTGGAAAAAGAAAGGGAGAGGGGAGAGGGAGACAGGGTGAAAAGAACCATTGAGACAGATGAATAATGAGATAGACAGATTTAAAAAAGGGGTGAAAGTAAGAAACAAAACATAGAGATAAAGAGAGAATAATTTGGAGGAACGGTTAAAAGTTGAGAGGGATAGAGAGAGGGGGAAGAGATATAGAGGGGAAGATAAAGAGAGAGTGGAGGGAGAGAGAGAGAGAGAGAGAGAGAGAGAGAGAGAGAGAGAACATCGGCGCCATAAATGCTTGGACATTACTTTCAAATCTGTTTCAGAGCCAGCTCTGTCATCAAGTTTAAGTTGAAAAAAGCCAAGAATACGCCTACGGATTTTTATATTTTTGTTGTTGGTGGGGGGGGGGGGGGAGCTGAAATAAGTAACACGTGATGCTATTTCGTTTATTTGCTGGTGATAATTTTAAGGATTTATATTTTTCGCGGTATAAAAATAAGGATTGCCAATGTCGCATGCTTGGGAATAATGAAACTGTCTGTATTTTCGTGTTTAGGATCAAAAGATTTCTCAGATGGCGTTTTCGCGTCTAGGTCTCAATCTCTTGCAATTGCTATATTCTGGGTCATGCTGTTCTTGTGTTGATTATCTCTCTCGAAGGACATAGTGTTATGAAATTTAGAAACTACCTTTCGTTTGTGACCAATTTGGAGCGAGATAGTGATACTTCTAGTCAAAGTTATGTTATTGTGTGAAGTACGAAACTTTTACATTTTAAACAATATGAAGACAGGGGTGTGTGGTTTACCATACTCTTCATAATTTGCGAGTCAGAATCAGTGCAGGCAAAATTTCAAACCAACACGGGGCACTGTCTTGTGAATGACATTATAAACCCTACGAGTCAAGTCAGGCATGATGAATGATCGATTCATTATGTTCATAATAATGTGAAAGGAGCTTCAAATAGCGAAGAGCATGAAAAAAGAGAGATAGATAGAGATAGAGAGAGAGGGATAGAGAGAGAGAGAGAAAGATAGGGGATGAATGACAAATAAAAAGTGGGCGAGATACAGAGAATAAAAGATGGTTTGTGGGAGTGCGTTGTGTGTGGGAGAAAGAGAGAGGGAGTTATAAGAAAGAGAGATAGAGAGAAAGAGAGAGGAGGAGGAGGGAGAAATGGAGGAAAGGAGAGAAAGTGAAGAGGGAGTAATAATCGTGACGTTTAATTTGGACAAGGAACGATATGATACATAAAGAAGTAATGATAACATATTAATTGTTATATCGATGGAGTTTATTAGGCAATTTAGTGGATGTGAGAAGAGGGAAGAGCGATAGATAATTGGAGTGGGGTACCTAGGAAATATGAATGAAAGACAAGGAGTAGTTGGAAAAGGGTTAGGAGAAAGCAAGAGAAATCTCTACACGCAAGCAGTTAATCAGGTTGCCTCAGTCATCATTGATCTGACCAGGGTATAGCAATCATGAACGAAATCGATAGAGAGTGTCAAAAGGGTTAATCGCTTTTTGGTTGGGATTGGATGTATGGCGTCAATGAGAGGCACTCCCGGTCCAGTTCATGTTATGTATGATAACATCACGTAGCATTCATAGCTTTCTATATCAGACCCAACGCATGGATGCGGGATGGAGAATATTTCAATCACGAAGGAAAATGATTGGAGATTGACAATGAAATACTAAGAATCCAACAGCCATAAACCAACACTACGAGTAAGAGTCTTTCTATACACGCTCTCAACTTCCAGTCAAAACTGTATCGATATCATTCCATTCCATTCCAAGGTATTTTGAGGAGGCGCGATAGCTCAGTTGGTAGAGCAGTGGTCTCGTAATCCGGGTTCGAAACCAAGGCGATGCGCTAGTGCCCTTTGGTAAGGCATTAATCCTCATTACCAGGTCCCTCGGAGAGGACCTAAAGCCGTCGGCCGTCTAGTTGCTTACTTTCAAGCATTTAGGCTTTCTTAGCAGTCAGGTAAAATAACCACCAATAACCAATAACCAACTGTCATTATGATAATGGAGTTGTATACGCATTCAATTAGTGATGGCAACAACAATCAAGTGCCAAATGAAAACATCCAGTCAAATGTATAAGAGTTCACAATCAGACATGACAACTTGTAGCACACATGGCTGAATGTTGCATGTATCGAACTGATATTTTTGGTTTGCTCGACTTAAAGACGTCTGTTTTCCTAGACTAGACATTAAATTCGACGAAAGGATGAACCACGGCAAAGACCTGTGTCGTGATCATTGACCTGGGCTCCAGTCAGTAAGACGGAGAGATGAATGAAAAGGTCATTGACAATCAGGAAAACTGATGGATGAATATAGAAAGCTATGATGGGGTGCATTAGGTGGTCGAGAACCGCAATGACATCCATGAACAACCTATTTTTGTTGAGGATTTGTATAGTTTGTATCATGTACCAGGTAGGATGCGAAAGCTAATGTGCTTAGATTAGCAAGTGTGCGCTTGTAAAAATGACGCCTGGTTGGAATGCTCCCCAGGGAGTGGAGAATGTGCATACATTGTGTGCGGGTAAGCCTGAATCCGATGACCGGTGTAATGATATATATATCTGTAAAGCGCTTTGATAGGGCCTTCCTGAAAAGCGCCATATAAGAAATAGTTATTATTATGTATATTGTTCAATTGCATTAGTATGTGCATTTTTTTTCCTCCGATATTAGTTTATTACATTCAACTCATTGTTTTTTTTGTTAAAGATATATATGCAAAATTCAAGATTGGAGTTTCTACATTGAACATATTAATCGTGATTGCAGAAATATTAACAGATTTAAAATTAGATGGCTCTAACAAAAAATAATTAAAGGTCACTCGACATAAAACTCTAATCACACTGAATGCAAATTCTGTCTCTTGTATCGTCTGCAGCAAAGACAAGTGGACAGAGTTTCTAAGTGGGGCTAATTACGTTTTAGAAGCGCATCAAATTTCGTCTTTGCATGAGCTCGATCCAGTGTGGAGATTATGCACTGGTTTGTAATACATGGAAAGAAAAACATGAAAACGATTTGCTTTTGCTTCTATAAGGTATACTTTTTGTATTCATCACTTTAAAGCCGTTTAGATCTAGGTATGTTTAAAGCTTTATGCGTCTGTATTTATCACAGTTGGATTATATTGTCACAAGAGAGAGCACTTACCAAAGCTTGCCATCAGCTTTATCTTTTAATGGATTTTTAATGAAACTGTTGCCAATCATCATAAAATATATTATTTATGTAATAGTGTCATTTGTCACCTTGGGTGATTATTGTCAAGATATAATATACGATTTTGAAACGAATTATTCAACTAGCACGCAATTTCTTACTGCCTATATATTTTGTGAAAGTATATTTATTGTATAAATTAAAATTAGGTGATGATAATCGTCTCATTTCAGAATGTCATGGAAACACATTAGTCTGTCATACACCTAATATACCTGCCACAATCTTCGTGTTTCTAATCTGATCGTTGCTACACTATCATCCCAGAAGAGATTTTCAACCTCAAGTATGCAGTCTCTTCTTCTTCTACAATTACCTTGGATATTTGTTGGATTCTGATCAAAACTTATAAAAGAAGGTAGTCATAATTATGCCTCGTATATAAAAAATAGAAAAACACGTTGATTTGGGTCATGTATGAAGATTACGTGAGGTCTTTCTTCAATTTTCTTTTATTAAGGATATTTTCCCCTCGAAAAAAACTCCGTCATCGTTCATTTCCTTAATAAACGCGGGAAATTCGACTGAAAATTCGTTACTTCCAATATCACGTTACCTGTAAGATAGGAAAAACAACACGTGCCCTAAAACTGAGAGAGTTCATTCACTTCGTCGGATCGGGGAGGATGGCTCTTTAGTTGTACAGTTTGTCTGTATGATACAATGAATAAGATATTCCCTGATCTAATGCGAAATACACTCCCCATCTGTATTATTCATTACACAAAGTTACCTTATCACATAATATTTGCCAAAACTACGTAAAATAGGAGCTTTCAAAAGAATTACACTGTTCATTTTGGCTGAATGAAGAGTCTATGTGAGATGAAAGAAATGCGTTATACTCAATGAGTAGGCCTTACATTCCTTCAAAGTTATTGTACCCTGGTTGGTTGTGTATATATTCAGGTATAGGTGGTTCACACAAAATGATTATCATCTTTGCTTTTTCATCACTCGATGAAAGCTAATTTCTTGAGGCGGATCTCTTCATTCATGTTTTTGTCCATGTCGTTAAAGGTAAAGACCAGTATTGGAAACGCCCCAATTTCGAAAAATGAAATGGAAGCTCTCATTACCAATCATGTGAAAGAATATGTTTTGACTAATACATGATGATAAAAAATTTGCCGGGAAACCGCCTACTAATTCATATATTTGGTAAATTTGTTTCTCTCATGGTCGTGTGAGAGATATAGGGTAGTCCCATATACATCTTTCTGTGTATATAGTGCTTGTAACTTTACGAAGAATGGGCCAAATTTCTTATCATTTTGATGATTCCAGAACCTTGCAGATGCTAGATGCTAGATGATCAACCATTTTCTGATCGATTCCACAACGTTTCTTTCACAATGCAATCGCATGACCATTACTGGTCTTTACCTTTAACCTCTTCTGGTCATTGCTCGTTTCTGTGTTGGACTTTGTTTTTTGACGCCTTGTGTATATGAATTCATCCATAATGTATTATTTTAAGTCAAAGAAAATGTGTGGGAAGGGAGAAAGAGAAACGAATTCATCTTGATCATGATTTGATTTGTGGTTTGTATGTCGCCAGTATGATGACGTGGTTTTATGCGTCTGGTCTCGCTTCATCAAGCATAGTTATGTCGATTAAACTTCATTGCATTATGCTCAAATTTGTCTTTATTTTACCCCCCTCCCCTTAATCAACACGCTTTACTGACCATTAGAAATCCTCTAATTATCAAACACAATGATTATAGGTTATATATTTATTCCTTTCTTCAGAGTTCTTGTCTTCTTTGTCGTCCTCTCTTCTCTCTCTCTCTCTCCCTCTCTCTCTCTACCTCTCTCTCTCTCCTTCTGTCTCCGTGTCTCTTTTCCCATCTTTCCTTATTCTCACTCCTCACAGTTCATTCTTTCTCTATCTATCTATCTATCTATCTATTTACCTCCCCCCCCCGCCTCTTCTCTACCACTCTGATTTGATTCAGTTGCTAACCTTTTGATTAAAACAACTTCATAATAATATATATTTTAATAGAAAATATGAATATTTTCGCCTTTATAGTATAGCTCTCATTAGGATCTTTTCATATTATATTTTTCTAAGAAAACAAACTGTCTAAAATTGAATAACAAATACTAAATTCAACCGCAAACTTATTCCACAATATACATTTTGCATAATAAAGCTTAATTTATAAGTTTGTTTGACTGCATTGCGTATAAGAGAGCGACTTTGAATTACATTCCTAATCCAGCTGCCTTGTTTTCTTTGGTCAAAATTGATGCAATTTTTAGCCACAGGCCCATCCAGAGATTTGGATTATGGAAAGAAAATTTCGACTTGGAAATGCAGTTTTAAATGAGATGAAAGAAGAGGACATCACTACGAGAATAAAAAGTATTTTTTAATAAATAGTTTTTTAACAGTTTCGCATTTGATAATGGGTGAGAATATTGAGGGATGTGAAGATAAACCTTTAAACAAACAAACAAGGAGAACAAAAATAGGTGTTTATATTTTAAGTTATTTTTTTTTACCTACCAAAGAATTTGGGGGTCTTTATACTTTTCGTTTGAAGCATCTACCTTTCCCTTCAAGCCAGCTAATATCAGGTATACAGGTAATAAGTATACGATTACATTCTCGAGCTTTAGGGCTGTTTTTGTTCCTTCGAAAACTACATCCGCAAATATTCTCTTAATTACATTAAATCATCATCCGAAGATGAGAGGTAGTATGGGCATTAAGCATGATAGTCTTGTAGCCAGTCCTCATGAAGCATTTTTTTAAAAGGAAATGAAAAGGTCTTGAAATGCAAGGTGATTTTAGACAGATATCACTTACTGAAATGAAATCCTTTTATTTTGTTAAGATG